>JBAWJQ010001125.1:0-537774 GCA_037783105.1 Bactrocera zonata | reverse complement strand
TAGAAAGGGTTCAGAGGTTCGCTGCGCTGAGCATAACAGGAGATTTAAGAAGGAGGTACTTAGCCTGCCACCTAAGAGACCTTTTCGCTGAAAACTGCGCTGCGAAAATTGGCGAGATGACTAATGACTGCATTAGGAATTACATATGAATCCGTCGGGTATAGCTCCATGAGTAATAGTGGTTTGGCAAACAACGACTACCTTATCACACTTTTCAACTTGGAAAGAAGATTCAAAGTAATCATAGAAAAAGAAGGTTGGCGTAAAGTTATGTTAGCTCGCATGCGAAACACTCTAAATATCTTTACGGATGAATCGAAAATGGAGAATGAAGTTGGTGCGGGGATATACTGTCCAGCATTTAGCCTTAGTCAGCATTTAAAGTTGCCAGATCACTATAATATATTTCAAGCTAAGGTCTTTGCGAAAGTCGCGGAGCTGGTCTCTAATGTAACTGCAGACAAGTCCAGATTCAACATCTCGGTAGACAGCCAAGTAGCAATCAAGGCAGTAACTTCGGAAGGCATATCTGCCAGAAGTGTCTATGGAAGCAGGGTAGCAGTGAAAAGTGTTACCAGAAGCAAGCAACTTCAATTCTACTAGGCGTCAAGCCACAAAGCCATCGAGAGCAATGAAATAGTGGACCAGATTGCCAAGAATGGTGTATGGCTAACAACCGAAAACGTGATCAACATTGAGAAATCCATGCATTGTTTATACGACGATCTAGACAGAAGTATGGTAAAGAAAATCAAAACTATATGAATGGAATGAGCAACCTGGATACAAGACTGCAAAAGTCATGTGCAAAACGGTAGATCGGAAGTACACAAAATTCCTAATGGCACTTGGTATAAAAGACTGTAGGAACATGCCAGAAATACTAACAGATCACTGTCTGGTGGCGATACATGCCCGCAAGATGGGGCTGACAGATCGAGAAGACTGCCGGAAATGCCTAGAGCAGGGCACCAGGGAAACAATCGAGCATCTCTTGTGCACTTGCCTTGCATTGGGAGGACTACGCTGTAAGCATCTCAGGTCCACACAGTATGATACCCTGGAGGATGTATCGTCAGTGAGGTCGCAGAGTTTGCCAAAATTCGCGTCAACCGCAGACATCCTAAAAGATGACTACTCCTCAGGGACCTAGTAGCTTGTCTTTTTTATACCCTGAACAGGGTACACTAAGTTTGTCACGAAGTTTGTAAGATCCAGCAGAAAGCGTCGGAGACCCTATAAAGTATATATATAAATAATCAGTATGTCGGGCTGAGTCGATTTAGCCATGCCCGTCTGTCTGTCTGTATGTATATATACGAACTAGTCCCTTAGTTTTTAAGATATCGTTTTGAAATTTTGCAAACGTCATTTTCTCTTCAAGAAGCTGCTCATTTGTCGGAACGGCCGATATCGGACAACTATAACATATTGCTGCCGTACAAACTGAGTGATCGGAATCAAGTTCTTGTATGGAAAACTTTTGCATTTCACAAGATATATTCATAAAATTTGGTACAGAATATTTTCTAAGGCAACAATATGATCTCCGAAGAAATTGTTCAGATCGGTTGACTATAACATATAGCTGCCATACAAACCGAACGATCGGAATCAAGTTCTTGTATGGAAAACTTTTGCATTTGACAAGATATATTTACGAAATTTGGTATATATTATTTTCTAAGACAACAATGTTATCACCGAAGAAATTGTTCAGATCGGCTCACTATAGCTTATAGCTGCCATACAAACCGAACGATCGGAATCAAGTTCTTGTATGGAAAACTCTTGCATTTGACAAGATATATTTACGAAATTTGGTATATATTATTTTCTAAGACAACAATGTTATCTCCGAAGAAATTGTTCAGATCGGTTAACTATAGCATATAGCTGCCATACAAACTGAACACATAGTTACTATTAGAAATGCACCTATGAAGGGTATTTAGCTTCGGTGCAACCGAAGTTAACGTTTTTTCTTGTTATTTGTATCGCAAGGAACCAAAACTGGTCTATGCGTGGCTTACAAAGCTAGTCTAATCTAACCTATATGGTATTATGATTATTATGCTCAATAAAACTTTCAATTAATGCAAAAATAATAAATTGCTTAATATAAATATATTTACTATATATATACATATGTGCATGTTTATCACTTTGTTTATATATATGTACTACAAAAACATTTACCTTTGATTACATAAACTTGCATGTAGTGCTAATTGTTTGTGTAAATACTGTTAGCCCACAATAAAAGCCGAAAAGTATGCTACGTATTTAATTACTTCACTCAACTGCAGCTAAGCAAAAACTAACGGTTGTATGCGTGTGTGAGTAGTTCATGCTTTCGTACAACTGAACAATGAAAACGTCAGCTATATATATACATATATGTATGTATACACTATATGTATATAAATGCGCCAAGTTGTTAAAGCTCAAACAAAAGTTGAAAAGATTTTCAAATGCACTCAAGCGCACAACTTAATTTCTAAATAAATATATTACTTACAAACTCAACTTTCACCTGAAGGCAAACAAACAGTTAAACAACGCGCACAAGGACACGCCGCAGCGTAGCTGTGAAGTAAGCAAGCAAATCAATACACTTAAATGCGCACAAACGCAAGCGGAGGTAGAGAGCGGCAGCCAGCAGATTGTGGCTTATCAAATGTTATTTGCTCAGCAGGTATAGATAAGCAAACGCACACACACATATATACACAAACACATTCAGAAGCAGACAGATAGCAAAGATAAATACGTGGCGACTACGGCCAGCTTATGCAAAGCTGTGTACGCTTGTGTGAGTAAACGCCCGAAGCTGGACTACCGTAATGCTTATGTCAGCTTGCGTTGGCGTGAATAACAGTAAACACACACATCCATACAAATTGAGTGAGACGACTGCCGCTTTAAAGCGCTGAAGTGTGCTTTATATTTAAATAAGTAAATATTTACGTACATTTGTATTTAGTATTTACTTACAATACACACGCACACACACAAACGGATGTACATATAACGCGCTAATATGTTGAAGTATTTATTTACCTTTGTATTTAGCTGTTATGCAAATTACAAATGATTGCATAAGTTCGCCGTTACTTTTGCTGTTTAATCAAAAACACTCACAGTGAAAGTTAAAATACGAAAGGCAGTAAACTTGCAGTGGTGGCAGCAGCAGGATACGCGTGATAACAACAAAAGGAAGGAAGTTGGGCAGTTCTTATTAAACGAAAGCTACTGAAAATGCTTTAAAAATTTAAATGGCAACGGTCGCGTGCTTCAGTAATGTTTGTGAGTAAATGCAAGTATCTGCGCCTGAATGTATGCACCAAAATTTAAGGTAACGAACATTTTTTTTTGGTTACCCCTACTATGTTGGAATTCGATTGGAGTACACAAAGAAGTATTTGTGCTAGAAATCTGTGCCTTTCCAAAATACAGAGTTGCCATATCGTTATAAACTAGACAGTCAAGAAATACATATAGCTAAGCTATGAACCAACAACTGAAGGTATATTAAGTAAATTTGCAAACTTATGAATCAGCTTGAGATACATTAAAATGGAAAACAAAGCAAAATAGCAACAAAGCGTGAAAAGTTGGGCAGTTGTTGTACAAGCAACAGCTACTGAAACAGCTTTAAATTTTTAAAGTAACTACAGGTGGCAAGAGTACAATGTTCTAGCAGAGGTTATAGCGACTTTGAGAGTAAATGAAATTTTAAGCGCTTAAATGTAGGTCTTAAAAATTCAAAAGAGGCAAATTTATTATTTGTGGTATGCTGTAATAGTGTAATGCTGAAACTTAATCGCAAAATACCAAGAAATATTTGTGCTATAAATCAGAAAATTTTTAAATACGGAGTCATTAACAAAGAAAAAAATGATAAAATTAATTTAAATTATTTATGCAAAATATTTTAATAAGAATTATGTAAGACGATATCGAAAAATAAATAAATATGAGCGTCCGATTCCCTATATCATTATTTAAAATAAATGTTAGCTGCTGCGCCTGATTGTATGCCTTGATTAATAAAATAACCAATTTGTTTACTAACATCATATTAACCAAAGCTAAAAGTCTTCCACATAATTTTTATACATATTTAAGTGCTAAATAGTCTCATCAATTCCATTATGTTTTTTAAGAGAGTTTTGAAACTAATTTAGAATTTGGAAAAAAATTTATGTGTAATTTTTTACATATTTCTTTACTTTGAGTACAGTAAAATCCTCTTTTACATGGTATTTTTTATACGATTTGGAAATAACGGGGTTCGTCAAGAAGAAATTTTAAATTTTTGACGCGAATTATCAATTTTTTTTTTATTTTTACATGTTTTTTTTGTAGTGTTTATTTGAATTTTGTTTTTTTGATGTTCATGGGATCAGAGTCCCATATTTTTGAACACTGATTCTTATATAAAATTGGACGAGGAATCGAATGGAAAAGTCAATTTTGAAAAAAAGTTGATGGAAAAGCACAAAAAACCGGATTTTTGGGAAAATAATGTTTTTTTGGATTTTGAAAGTATTTTTATCAGAAAGCTGAGATTTTTTTACATAAAATTGGATAAATTAAAATCATTTTTTTGTTTGATCTCAATTTAAAGTGCGCGCCAAAAAACAACGGAACAACTTTGACCACTTTAAAGTTAACAGATATTCTTCTATTGGTCTATATTATGATATTCTAAAGTTTGGTCAAAATCGGAGAACCACGGGTACAAAACCATGTCGCCAATTGATGGAATGGCCCATATAATACAACCGACTTCAGGAGATAAGAGGCACATCTAGTGTGAAATTTTCAAAAAATCGAGTTTATTTTTCTTTCATATTTCGATAGGTTATACCTTTAGAAATAACATACTAAAATTTCAAATCGATATCTGAAACAGTTTTCGAGTTACAGCCATATAAAGAGTAGCCGCTCGGCAGTTATATAACGATCATTTTATCTTTAAACGCGTTTTTCTCGAAACAGCATTTTCCGAATTTGCTGCAGTGATTGCTCAAAAACAAACGATCCGATCAATATCGATTTTTTTTTACCTGTTCTATACAATGACCTCTGTTCCGTACAATGACCTATCGATTTTTGATCTGATCAAAAAATTGAATTTTGGCAGGCCAAAAACTATCAAAATTTTGAGTAAAATTCGACTATTTTTTTTAAAACGCCGCCATATTGTCAATGTTTGATTTTTTTTATCGTAGGTCATTGTACAGACGAAAATGCTGCAAAAAACTATCCAGATGAACTAGCAAAAATAATTCAAGAGGTCAGATATACTCCAGATCAAATATTTAATGCCGACGCAACGGCATTATTTTGGAAGCAAAAGCCAAAAAGAACTTTAATAGTAAAATATCAAAAGAGAGCTCCTGGCTTTAAAGCAGCAATATTAGGTGACCCTATCACTTTGCAGTAACGTATGTCGATAAAATGTTGAAGCCACTCTTAATCAACAATTGCCTTATGCCAAGAGCTTTAAAGGGTAAGCATATTAAACAACTTCCAGCTCATTTTATGGCGTATGAAAAGGCGTGTATAAAAGCTAAGCTGTTTAAAGATTGTTTTAATAACTTTTTTTTCTGAAATCCAGAAATATATGTCAGAAAAAGGGTTAAGAGTTCAAAATACTTTTGCCTGTTGATTATGCACCTGGCCACCCAGCGCTGGTACTCGTACATTCGATTATTCAGTGGCTGTTTTTGCCGCCTAATATCAATTCTCTGATTCAGCCAGTCGATCAGGGTATTAAAGCAGCATTTAAAATGTGTTACATCAAGCAAACGTTAAGATATTTTTTTAGATCCAGTAGAAGAAAACAATTTGAATGTTATGAAAGCATGGAAAAGTTCAATATTTTGGATTGCATTATACATGTTTCCTTTGTCAATCAACCTTAAATGCTTATTGGAAAAAACATTTTACCAGCTTTCGTTCAAAACTAGAATTTCAGTGGTGTAAAGATCAGAAATTCGTTCTGAGGTTATAAGTCTTACAAATAATATTGGTGGCGAGGGGTTTGACAACATCCAAACGGATGACATCGATGAATTAATATAAGAAGGTCCTATTGATGATGACGACTTAATTGAAATTAATGCTATCAATAAGAATAAAGATGTCGATATCGACGAGGACAGAGGTGAAGGTGAAGATGAAGAGGAAGGTGAAGGTAAAGGGCAGGTTTTAACGGCTAATTTAATTCTGCATTAGAACAAAACTCAACAGATTTTGTTAGACAAACATATCTTATGACGACAGTGCTATTTTTAAGGCATTCCATAATAAAAATAAACGTTTGTTTCAACTAGCGATTAGTATTAGATTATTTCCTAAATTTTTTGACTTTTTTTTGTACTTATGGATTGACTTTAAACTGTAAACTAAATTTATTTTCTTGTATAAATATGGATAGTTTTGTTTTATTTTTACTTAAATGAGTTTAGTATCACTTTTTTGCATGGTTTTTAAAAAAATATTTGAATTTTTTTTTTTTACACGATTTTTTAAGGATGTGGAACAGATTCCCAAATTTACATATGAATCGGTTTTCTTAGGAGCGTGCCTACCATGTAAAAAAATATTTTATTGTCTTTAATAGATATCTTTCTAAAAGTATTTCTGAATATACATATTTTTTTAAATTTTTTTGGTTCACTTGATAATGATGTTTTTACAATTTAATAATCCGTCGTTTTTTCTTTTTATAATTATTATAAACCGAAACAACAGAGACATGGCCTTTTTTCTATTCCACGTAAAGGAAGCTTAGCCTTCTGCACTATTCTCTCAGCAGCCAACGCTAAAAATTCGAAACGCTAGACAAGCATACACCTCTTTCCATGTTTTAATCTATTTTTTCCCAGCAAAGTTGCATCAAATAATACTTTTAATTTATGAATATATGATTCTGTATGCTTTCAAGAAAAAGAGGATAGGCTCTGTAGTTGTTCATGTCATAAGCAATCGCTAGCAGTTGTACTTTCACGAAAAGATCGAGAGCTTCTTAATTTATTTTAAAATCTATATTAAAAGTTGTTGAGGAGAAACCTTAAGTTCTTTATCTTGGAGAGCCTTGCTCTATATTCTTTTATTACATATAAAAAGAACATGTCACGTTGTTTGTCCGCGTTGGACTTCTAAACTACTGAACCGATTTTAGTGAAATTAAGCACACTGTGTCTAGTTCGAAACAACTTAGAAGATAGGATAATAAAAACAATTCATAAATAAAAAATACAGTGAAAGCTCTATTAAATGAACGCTCTATTAAGCGGACAACTCTATTAACTGGTCAGAAAGGCTGGTTGAGAAATCAGCCTTAAGTTCGTTATTTTTTCTAAATAAATTTGCTTCTATGAACATATTTGAAATTAAACCTCAAGTACAATCCCTTGGATTTTTTTACGACAACAAATTTTTCGCCTTTATTCGTAAATGAAATTTCTACTGCATTGAATAGCTTATTATTATATGAATAATGGTATAAAATTATTTATTATTATATGAATAATAGTATAAATTGTTTACCACAGCAACACGTGGCCAGATCCCCTAGTTATTTTATATATTCCCGTATTTTACATGTATACTCGTATATTTTTTGTTAGTTCTCTGTAAAGACATCTTTGGTAAACTCAAAGTACAAGACTAAAAGCGCAAAAGTAATCTTCCTAACAGAAGATACTACAAATTTTGCAATTGACCTCTAATGTCAGTTCTGTTTTGATATTTGTGTAGTAAACACATGCGAACTACACTTAAATAAACAATGGTATGATACACTGCTCCATAACGCGGATTATTGGTGACTATTTATTTGAGCAATAATCGGTCGGTGACTTTGGCACAACGTGAATTTCGTCGCAGATTTCCTGGCCGTCCGACGCCTACTGGTGAAAGACTGCGACGTTTAGCCGCTCGCCTCGAAGAGACTGGCACAACAAGAGATGCTGCCAGGCGTGGCAGACCCCGGAGTAGCAGTTCTGTAGAGAATATTGCTGCTGTTGCCGTGGGTGTCATGGAAGCGCCGTCGACATCGACCAGACGACGGGCCACGCAAATGGGTATCAGTCGACGGTGTTAACAGCGAATTTTGTTACAAGATATGAAAATGTTTCCGTACAAAGTCCAGACGGTGCACCAGCTGTTAGCTGCTGACCGCCAATCGCAACTAACATACGCTCAAGCCATTCTTAATTACCACCAAGAGGAATCTGATTTTTCATTAAAAATAATCATGAGTGTTGAGGCCCATTTCCATCTTAGCGGGTACGTAAATAAGCAAAATTTACGCTTCTGGGGCACTGAAAATTCGCGTGTAACCCACGAAGAGCCATTACACGCGCCAGAAATCACTTTGTGGTGTGCTGTTTTCGCTGGAGGAGTCATTGCACCTTTTTCTTCGAAGACGTCGCGGGCCAAGCGGATGCTGTGAGTAGTGAGCGCTACAGAGCAATGAGCAACGAGTTTTTTTTGCCGCAACTTGATGAATTGGAATTGGAAAGCATGTGGTTCCAACAGGACGGTGCAACGGCACACATTACACGTACCACAACCGATATATTGAAGGATGAGAATAATCCAAAAGCAGAAGAATGCATTTCCCGGGTGTCTAATTTCCCGGTTTGGCGATTTGCACTGGCCAGCAAGATCGCCGGATTTGACCACTCCAGACTTCCTTTTGTGGGGCTCTTTGAAGTTGCGAGTTTATATCAACAAACCTCAGACTCTTGCAGGTCTTAAAGGCAATATCCGCCAAGAATGTGAGGACCTATCGTCGGAAGTTCTGGCCAAAGTGATGAAAAATGCTATAAAAAGGCCTCAAATAACAATCAACTGTGGCGGCGGCCATTTACATGATATCATATTCTCGACTTGATGTAAAAAAATTTGACAGACCAAATAAGAATAATCCACAAGCAGAATCAAAGTTTTTGATTTTTTTTTTTAAACTACAGCCAAAAAACATCGAAAGGTTATTTTTGCGTATATGCCATGAGTTAGACGAAATATACTGAGTGAAATGAATCACTCTTGAATATAAATGAAGCATGGCAGTAAAGGCTTGTCGTGAATAAACTTGTTTGGTATGGTGTTCCAAGTCCATATACAACTTTGAAAAACTACTCTTGCTCAAGCTCGAAAATCTCTTATGCTTTAATGCCTTTCCAAAATATGTCGCTGAAAACTGTGATTTAAGAGGCTCTCGGTGACTCTAACGGAACTAATATTTTCTGACTCTGTTGTCTCCTCTCTGACTGTTAAATTAACTTTCCCGCCACTTTGTTTGAGATGAAGTCTGAGAATAATTTACTAAGAAGTGACCTTTATAAGTTCTTGTATTATTTTACCGACTCACTTTATTCAACATTAATATTCTCAACATAAAAAACGTTGGAAATCGTTGAGAAAAAACCGCTATGTGGAGTAATACAGAGGAACTCTACGAAGATAGTAGCCTTTGGCCGATTACAACTCTAAGTTAAGTTTATGTCAACCGGACTCTCATAGTAATAGTTACTAATCATACAAATATTTACCATTTATTTACTTTCTTTTTGAAAATTATGGGTATAAGGATGTGGAGTAGAATAAATTCCGTAGAATATTCGAACTGGTTGAACAGTTATAAGGATATGCTCAGTAAGTACTTCGGCTGCATATTATGGACCACCTTTTGGTAAAAAAAAGACGGCTGCTGAGACGAGATCCATTTCAAAGCTCCTTGGATATCATACCGATTGAAGTATGTTAAGACTAAGGACACTCTTCCGAAACCGCATAACGATAACGAAAGAACGCTTTCAGTCTTCGAAAATGTGTTTTGATTAGAAACTCTTCAACAACTCAAATGGCAGCACAGACTGCAGTGGCTTGCCAGAAGAGGAAGAAGAGGAGAAAAAGAAATAAATTATGTAAATTACTAAATACGCCACCGGCAATTTGCTGCTTAACCATATTTATTGTGCTGCTCAACAGCGTCAGAAATGGACAACAACCAACTCGATGCGTAAGCATAATCAGTGAAAGCTGCCGACTCTGCTACTGCGGAAGAGTCAAAGAAAATTGTAGCGCAAAAAAACCAACCGAGAATGAAAATGAAAACCGCAGAAACGGCAGAAAAACAAAAGCACGCGTTGCGGATTTGCCAAGCGGAGCATAAAAACCACAAGCAAACAAGCGGCAAGCGGCGGGCGTGCGGAGCGGCGCATAAACAAAAGCAAAGCTCTGCAAGGCAGGAAGGCGAGTGAGAGCAGACAAGGATAGGGGTGGGTTTTACAAAAAAGGCAGACAGACCCAACAGACGGTAGACAAACAAATAAAAAAATAATAGTTGGCAATACTGGCGCGTAATGCATATTAACAGCTACGGCAGCGCTTTTACATAACCTCAACGGCATTTCGACAAATTAAGTATTTTGCTGAATTTGTAAATTTGTTTGATTTGATTTGATTATTTTTGGGTTGCTGGCTGCCGACTCTCCGTGCGTGCACGTGGACACAGCTTCAATGCGTGCTAGCACTTCAGACAGTTGTTAGTGCTGTCTACAATTCAGTTGTTGTTGCCACGTCCCCCGCTTTATCAACTTTTGGACGCCACTTCTGCATTTGGTACGCCACTACAATTACGCCGCTTTGGCATCTTAACTTTGCTAACAGCCACTCAGTTTGTCTGTCTAATTTGCATTTACTTTGTGTTTTTAGCATATTTTTAGGCGTTGCCGCGCACAAACACAGTGTTACGCTTGTGATACAAGCAAAACCACAAGTACATGTTTCATAGCATTGTTCGTGCACATTTTATTGATTAAAAAATGTTTTCTCTTCTCAGTGAGCTGTTTTGCTGGCCTCATTTATACACACTAGGGCGTCCGCTACATTTATAAAAATCAACACGAGCAAAGAGTACATTAAGTTTGCCATGAAGCTTGTAACACCCATTAAACACGTCGGAGAACATATTTCTTTTTTATGTACATATGTATATTAGCATGACGAGCTGCAGCGGTTTAGCCATTTCTGTCAGTCCGTCTGTTGGTATATATGTATGTGAATTAATACCTCAGTTTGTGAGATATTAATCTGGAATTTGGCACACTTTCTTTTCACCTTAAGAAGCTGCCTATTTGTTGGTACCGCCGATATCGGGCAACTATAGCATATAGCTGCCATACAAACTGATCAATTCAAAAAATGTTTTTGTACGGAAAACTTTTGCATATGCCAAGATATCTTCACGAAATTCTATAAAGATTATTCTTTAAAATAATTGAGTAATTTCCACAAATATAGTTTAGATCGGACCACTATAGCATATAGCTGCCATACAAACTGAACGATCGGATTCAAGTGCTGATATGGAAAGTGTTTTTATTTGATGAGATTTACTCTTGAAATTTTACGGACATTATTGCTTAAGATAATGGTATAATCCACGAAGAAATTGTTTAGATCGGACCACTATAGCATATAGCTGCCATACAAATTGAATAATCGGAGTCAAGTGCTTGTATGGAAACCTTTTTTATTTGATGAGTTACCTTTCCGAAATTGGGCGCATTTTATTGTTTAAAATAATGGTATAATCCACGAAGAAATTGTTTAGATCGGACCACTATAGCATATAGCTGCCATACAAACTGAAGCATCAAAATCCGTACCTTGTATGAAAACTTTCTTATTTGACAAGGTATCTGCACGAAATTTGTCTTCAAGTTGCAGCTTTTGACCTACAAAATAAAAATCGAACATAAACGTGCTCTTTATTTTCAATTGAAACAGTGCTTAAATCATATTTATTTTCTCATGTATGAGCATATAAAAAGGGTTTTTAAGATATTCTGCTTTATGCAATAATCCTACAACTGTTTAGTGAAGACATTTGAATACAGGATTTCCCGCTCTACAAGAAAGGTCTAAATAATTTTTTTCATAACAACATTATTTTAAAAGTTAAATTCAGTTCAATTTATAAATCATTCATATACTGAACATTCATATAGTGCAACATGGCGTATGAGCAACACAGAATATTTAACAGGCCAGTACAGAAGCCCATAAAAGTGATAAAAAGTGAAAAAAAAACGCATAATGTGCTGGAAAATGAAGATAAAATAATAGCAATGAGTAGAAAACTAAATAACGGAATATCTGAGGTCGGGAAAAGAAAGGGTTGAAAACGTTTATCTCGATTTCTGACAAAACTACGAGTGCTATCGGAAAAATTTATAAGGCGAACTTGTAAATAATGAGAGGGTCTGCAACTTTTACGGTAACACCTTTTGATATAAACTCAAAATTTATAAAAAAAAATAAAATAAAAAAAAAAATAAAAAAAAAAAATAAAAATAAAAATTATAAAAAAAGTAAGAAAAAAAATTTTAAAATTTCAGACTTCGGTTGCAAAAAAATAAAATCAGCTTATGAAATAACATACACCCTAATGTATGTATATGCACACATGCGCGCACACTATAAACACACAAATAAGTAGAATTCTATCGTTTTTGTTTTCCTCTGTGGCCACTAATTGATTTTGTTGCTTCATTGTATGCGCCATTAGTTTGATCGGCATTCAGTGTGGCATGCCACATCCAAACACAGACACTCATATACACATGCACACTTATATACTATACATGATCGCACATTCCACTTACAGTTATTTGGTGATAAGTAAGTGCGTAATGCTTGGCTGCCGCATTGACGTGTCGACTAATGGAATTCTCGCATCAATTAACGGCAAACTTGTGGCTTAAATTAAAATCTCTAATAAACAATTTGTTTGATTTAATGCGGCATATAATCTCCAAATTGATAATTATTTGAATATACACACGCACACATCTCATGCAAGCATTTAGACAGCTGTCACAGTGAGCTAAGCCTAGTGGCCGCTTAGGTGAGTTGTAATTTTGTTAAGAGCTTTGGAGCTTTTAAGTTTATTTAAATCTATTTGTCATTTGTAAGCATCTTAAACTGTAAATACAACAACACAAACAAATATTACAATTACAAAATTCGTTTTTTCCCATGACTAATGTTGCTAGGTAAAATTACTAGTTATTGAAGAGCAGCTTACAGAGCTTTTAGACACTAAGCCACTACAATCAAATAAAGACTCATTGTCATGCGAAAAGTTCATTATTTGTAATAGAAAACAGTTAAAATAATCGAATTGTGCAGCTTAGTTATAAAATATTTTGTAAAAAAGTACGAAATAATCATGCCTTAAGCGTAGAGTCAAAATGAAAGCTTTTTTCATGCTTATACAGGGTTTGTCCGGAAAGTAATAAGACTGAGTCGAACGAAAAATTTATTGAAACAATCGTTGCAATTCTTTAAAAACTTACAAAATAGACCTGCGTCGATGCAGCGCTGCCAGCGCGGCTTCTAAGCATAGAAGGCATCATGGAAGTCATTCTTCGGCATAGCCTTGAGAGCGTAGATGCATGCTGCTTGGATCCCCTCTGTCGTCTCAAAAGACAAAAAATCGGTATCATACTCAAAGATCCATGACTGGTCACCTGTAATTACGTTATTTAAAATTGGAGGTCGCTTTCACATAAGTTCAAATTTTCTTGGAACACTTCCACTCGCCGCAATTTCTGGTTATCAGTGAGCACTTTTGGCACCATCTTCGCGCACACCTTGCACATGTTCAAGTGTACGTGGTATGACAATTAAGTAATGAGACTGATTCCATAAAAACCGTATATTTGAAAATTATTCTACAACTCTGTCATTCCCTTTAAAGTAGTCCCTTTGGGCACCTATACAGCGATTCCAGCGCGTTTTCTAAGCTTCGTAACATTTCTGGATCGCTTCGACTGTGATGTCCGCGAGACCCTCGTCACGGCCACCTGAATGTCCGTAATCAACTCAAAATGGGTTCCTTTGACCATCGATTTTGTTTTAGGAAACAAAAAAAGTCACACAGTGACATGTCAGGCGAATAAGACGGCTGCTGCAACACGGCGATGCATCTAGAGGCCAAATACTGGGACACGATCCAGTTACGAGCGAAATCAGCTCTATCACCATACACTCTTACAATTTTAGCGTACGTTTCCGAAGCTGTTTCGCCCAATCTGGCGCAAAATTTTATCGCGACGCGTCTCATTACTTAATTGTCAAACCTCGTACAAAGGTCAGTTTTTCCTGCATTCGTGTGCCCACCGTATTACCAGATTTAAGTCTGCGCTCGGACCACGTAGCCGAAACTTTTACCAGTTGAGCTTCTATTATCCATCCGTTCCATTCCATATTTTTAATTACTTCGAAAACATACAGCCACCATAAAGCAAAATAATCAACTTTACTCCACTACCAGCTTGATATTTGGACTGATATCAAGTTATTGAAGTGACAAGCGTAAAATATCCACATCCCGTTACAATTATCATTGCAACCAAAGTGTTTCATGGTACTCTATCAGAAGCTTCACAACATTGGTGCAGGTTAGGTTAGCCTAAGAGGTCGACCTTTACCGGGATCTCACTTTGACAAATTAGAATCCGTTGTGGTACTTCTATATTATTGACCATAAAACTCCCAAAAATCGACAAAGCACCATAAGCCTTTCATAAATTTGTTGAGACGGTTAATGTCAGTTTCGCAAATGTGTTCTAATTCGTCGACAAAGTCGAGTAAGAGCTCCAACGATTGTGGCAATATGCACTTTGCTAAGGTCAAATAATTCAGGTCATTAGTTGTAGTCTAGGCCAAAAAGATATCGTAGTCACACAGCAGCGAATTGTCTACCAGCGTCTGCTGACCTCACGCCAAGTCCATTGATCCAGTGCTTGAAAGTAAAGTGCCAATGATTTGCGAACTCGTTTCCATTCCGATGTGAGCGTTTACCTGCAATTCCGCTTTTATCGGGCACTCAAACATTTCCGATGATTAAATATATTTATGTCAATTCTGTTGAGTACAGACAGTCTTTGACTAAGTTTGAAAACAGAGTGTGCTAGATCAATGCTAGTATCTCAGCTCTGCAGATGGAGTGAATTATCACCCCTTTGAAAGAAGCAGTACGTCTACTACCATCTTAATAGGAGAACTTTCCGCTGAAAAATACTACATTGGTTTGGTAACCAAACCCAATATTGACGAGGATCTCCTTGCAGGAAACTCCTCCTTCTACCTTCCCTCTAAGCTTCGACCCTTCCGCGAAAAGCTCACTGCGCTTCTTCTCAAGCGACTCTTCCCCATCCGCATATCCCTAACGGTATGTGGGTAGAGAAAAAGCCGCTACAATTAGCGTCTGCGACGCAGTGACTTGCCGCTTCCTGTAACTTTCTAACTTCAGTACCTATAAATGAAAATATAGCAGCCAATATTATTGACAACATGCGAGATACACAAGCTCTTATGAAGAAGTTGGCAAGTGAAACGCACCCTTACAAAAACCTCAAGCATAACAACTTCAAAGTCTCTACTTCCTTTTTACCGGAAAAACTAATGGCAATTACAGTAGCTGCTTTCTTTCATTTTTATCTTTAAGCTATCAGCTTTGGGTATTTTAAGAATTATTGGTAGATTGGCGGATAAAATACGATAATGAAGAAGACGCACTGGATCACGAGGGTATTAATCCAGTCAGCTAAGGTATTAGTCGGCCGGATTTCAACTTCTAAGGTCTGTTTTTGGAAAACATGATTTTGAGGTTAATATCTGTTCCAAAAAGGCAGTCTTATAACCAGAGCGATTTCTTGTATTGTGCTGGAACTTTACTATTGTACCGTTGTCTTCTCAATTGTCGATGGGTATGTTCGGTATTTGGTTTAACAATCTCGGTCGTCTGCATATTTGAATATTCTCACTGGATTTTAACTCCTTACTTTTACTTAGACCTTTGGTAAGCTGGTGTGTTTTTTTATTATTAATATTATTATTTGTACTTAGAATTGCCTAAGTGCAGTCAATATATTTGACAAAACAACATCCTTAGTATTTCTTCGGTTCATAATGAACACATCAAAAATTTCATTATTTTACTATGTGCAACTTTATTCGTATCTATTTTTGATATTTCACATACAGAAGTATATGGATATATGTATATTTGATAGAATAGTAAAATTTAAGATTTTTCAAAGTTTTTTTCTCAGATCTTTCTACTTTAAATGATGTGACCGCTTTGATTACCCCCGCCTCTCTTTCAATCAAGTGGATTACCAGAGCTTATTGCCAATTCGCTAGCAATTAGAAAAGCTGAAATACTTAAAGCAGCAAATGTGTTATTTAGAGTTCGAGAATCCTGATTAAATGACTAGTTAGAGACTTCTATACTTACCAACCAGCAAGAAAATGAAAGTAGTTTTCGGCCACATCTTTGACGAGGTGAAATCGGGACTTGAAAACAGCGAAAGACACCTTTTGTTTGAACTGAAGATTAACACAACACGGTAGCGTTTTCATAGCACCAAATGGGTTACAAAAATATCCATTAAGACAACAATGGAAGAATTTAACATAAACTTAACTATTGTTCTTCGCGAAGATCGTGCTTTTACATGTTAATTACCTTAAAATTAGCAGAATCTAAACAAGTGCTGCAAACACTCATGCATAAAATATATTTTTTAATGAACTGAAAAAATTATTACCACAATATGGTTGACCACCAAACCTTAAGCGAAGTCTTGAAGTAATCAATTTGGTAATACGCCTTCAGTACATCTAGAAATATTGGCAGAAGTTCGAGCGTGATATACTTTGTTCCAAGCACACAAACTAGATTTTTGTATTCTAAATCCATCATTGTACAGGGTGGGCCATATAAAATTATAAATTTAAAAAGTCAATAAAAAAACGGCTTGATATTTTTCAAAGGTCTAACATTTATTTTAAAGGTCTAACATTTATTTAAAAGGCTGTTTTATGAAATTTATTTGTGGAAAACAATTTTGGACAAATGACCACCACGGCTGAGTTTACAGTAGCTTATCCGATCCACCCAATTTTGGAGTACTTTCTCGATGGTTTCAGGCCTTATGGCAGCTACAGCAGCTTGAATCTCGTACTTTAGATATTGAGTTGTTTCTGGATGGTTGGCGTAACATTTATCTTTAACAGCTCCCCACAGAAAATAGTCTAACGGAGTTAAATCGCAGCTTCTGGGAGGCCAATTCACATCACCTCTTTTGCTGTTTATGCGATTTTCGAAGATAGGGCGTAAAAGATTGAGTGTAGCGTTTGCTGTATGGCACGTAGCGCCATCCTGCTGGAACCAATTGTTGTCCAAGTCATCCTCTTCAATTTGCTTGAAGAAAAATTCGGTTAACATTGTGCGATATCGCTCACTATTGATGGTTACGGCGGTTTCTTCTTCCTTTTCGAAGAAAAATGGGCCGATGATTCCACCAGACCAAAATCCGCACCATACAGTGATTCGTGCTGGGTGCATTGGCTTCTCGACGATTACGTGCGGGTTTTCTGTGCCCCAAATGCGACAATTCTGCTGGTTAACGTAACCATCGAGATGGAAATGATCACTTTGGAAAAAAGTTTTCAATATTTCCCAGTTTTCTTCTAGTGAATAGCGCCCCATTTCGTAAATTTTAGACTTTTTACTGAATATCTGTCACCTTCCGAATGGTATTTGACGTTTCCAATGTCGAAATATAAATAATTCAAATTTAAAACGTTAGATGGCCGACCCGTTAATTGAATATCTTGAGAACGGTTGTTCTTAAATAACATTCAAGGGTAATGCACTAATAATAGCGACCCTCCACTTTTGTTGTTTCCTGGAGCAGTTGTCTCCAACGAACATTGAAAAAAGTTGCTTCCTGGAAAAGGAGAAGTTCAAAGCTCATATAACTTCCTAAAAAGCAGATAAAAAAATAAAAACCTTCAAAATAGTTCTTTTTCGACTTAAACTTAGACCACACACTTTTGAACTATACACCTTAGCCCACTACTGAATCTATGGACTATTGTCTTTGGCTACTATATTTTAATAAGAAATTCTAGAAGTTTTTATATATGGAAAAAAATTTAGAGCGAAGAAGGAACCTCAAAGCAGAATGAATTGTTTTCGGTGGAGGAGACTCTAGAAGGTTTTAGACCATAAGGCTGTTGACTGGGTTATTTCTCTACCTCCACCTCCTGTAGGACAAGTGAAGTAGCCAAGATCTCTTCTATGCATGATTTAATATATCGATTTAGCGTAATCTTACGAGCATTGGCTTGTGGATACGACATAAATTCGGACGCATTCGGATTTTACGCATTGGGAACTGCCGAAATTTTTGTTAAAGCATACTCCTGTTTTTACATGCCTTCGTCTGTTCACAGAATTTTAATTCATGGAGCAGATATAATAAACCATTTTTCCCTTCCGATTGGTATGATGTCCGAAGAAGCTCTTGAAGCCAGGAACAAGGACTATGGAAACATACGCGAGAGCAATACAAGAAAAAATTCCAGGAAAAATTCAATAGAAGATGTCATAAATGCTTTATTAGTTTCGTCTGACCCTTTGATATCTTCATTGTCAAATGGGTCTTCAATTTCGACTGCAAAAAATATTATTATGGACGATGACGTTAAGAGCTTGCTTTTAATGAAGCATCTAGATATGCCTGATTCTGATTCCGAAGATTCCGAAGATAATTTTGATTTATAAAATTTGTTTATTGAAGGTAAAAAAAATTTGAAATTAAAAAAAAAAAAAAAACTTAAAAAAAAATTTAAAATTAAAAAAATAAATTTAAACATTTTTTTTCTTAAAAAATTCTATGACTTTTTTCTGAGCTGCGAAAAAAAAAACCGTCTGAAGATATCTTTTTTCGTTTAGAAGTTACTAATTAAATGCCGGTAACGAGGCCCAATCGCCCACTGTGCTATGGCGAAATTCTTTTCTACGCCCCATGCCATCTTCCCGAACCTCGCGAACGTACCACGGATGTAAATTTGATCTCCATTTTAGTTGGTTAATTTCGCATGCTTAACACCCTCCATCCGCTAGTTTGCACTTCCGTATTCTGTCTTGATAGCAGCCGCAGAGCATGTTTTGGGTCCACCACGCGACGTATGGTTACCTTCCTTGTGGGCACCGATGAAATATTGCTGCGGTTTACCACCTCCAGCCGGCTCCTTAACTTTTACTCCTTTTAAGATTTTGACTCGGTTAAGCCATCCTGCTCCATCAAATGACGGCATGTTTGCGCGCGGTTCGGTATTCATTCTCGAGAAGAGGGCTTCCAATAGCTTCATTTCCACTTTTTTCACCGCTCCTGAGGACATGTGTCCCAGCGAATCACTGCGGTCTATGAGCGCGACGTTCAAATGCCGTTTCGCAATCTTACTGGCAGTCGCCACTGCCTTGGACGTTGTCGATTTATCGTCCGCGTGCTTTACGTCTAGTTTCCCGGCTACGTCGTTGCACTTCCTTTTTGGCGCCTTTGGTTCGCTCTCCGTCAAAGGCTGTCTCTTTCTAGTTTATGTTTTTCAAAGCGATAAGCATAGGCTAGATTCGAGGCATTACATCAATTTCGAGTTTTTAAGTGTGTGCCCGGCCATTCTTTACCTTCCCTCTTGCCCAAGCTAGCCGTTTCATCTCTTCTTCTCGGTTGGACTTGCTGAGGCAGTTGCCAACAAATAAAGGCTTATTAAGAAATGCTATGAGCTAGAATTATGAGTGAGGTATTTGCTCAACGAGCCTAAAGCTCTCAGTTGGGTCCTGTGCTTTTGTGATAATTACAAGCAAGAGAGTCGATACTGTATGAGGAATGGTTCCAGGAATATTTTGCGGAGGGACACATGAAATTTATTGGAACAATAGTCTCACACACAATAATCCCCATCTCGATGCACCTCTATACCCTTAAAATGTTCCCGCAAGGCATTTCTTGTTTTATGTGGCAATTCTAGAGACTAGAATGATGATATTGATTCAAAATTTAATTTATGTAAGAATTTTGTCCTCATTCATTTGTATTACATGCAATGCAATAGCTGAGCTTAAATTGATTTCTATTGTTTCATTAATGGAGGTTGTAAAAGTCTAGCTTGTCTATATAAGCCCCTTGAGTAACTTCGTAATTTTTTAGTCAAAAAGAACTGTCTTCGGTACTTGTTAAGTTTGTTTTAGAATACTTTATCAAGGATAATGTCTAAGAATTTTGGTATCTCTTTATTAGTGGGTAAGCATATATTCCATTATTATTACAAAACAATTCTTATGCAATCTACACCTTCATAAAGTTTTATATTTCTTCCTGAAAGACCGCTATAGTTCGTAAAAGCATTATTATATGTTGCACGTAACAAGGAAGTACTTAAGTGGTTTTTATATATTACAGCATTATTAATCGTAACTGAACTATCAAAGGGCTCGGCTGGTCCACTTGCTCAAACAAGAAATACAACAAATAGCTTTGTCCTCGTTGGCCCTAATACAACAGTAACTTCTACATCGGGTGGTGGGGTTAGTGTTATGCAAGGTCCAATGGTGTGGCGCCTTAAGGATGGTGATTTTGATAAAGGATATCTTAAAACACCTACAGGTATCGTGGCATACAATGGTCGTGGTAGCTTCGCCTTTGTCTCCAGTACAAGGTAGATATGTGAAGTAAAGTGAAGAACGTGACCACTGATGTCATATGAAAAACGTTTAAAAATTTAACAAATATCGAATTGTGTAAAATTTTTCAAAATACTTTTGATAAAATATAAAATTGTAAAATTTTCAGTTGCTTAATGTACATACTGTGCCCAAAAAATAATTTGAATTTAAACTGCGCGCGTCGAAGGATTTGGAGAATTATTTTTTTTTTTTTTTAGGTTGGTAGTACTGTCAGTCACATTTACGAGTATGTCAAATTCCATGTCAAAATGTTCATTAGTGTTTGAGATACGTGTCGTTTTGTGAGCTGCTAAAAGTGAGTTTTTCGTTTTTTGCGAAGTCGAAATTTGTTGAGCAAAGAATTTGCATTAAATTTTGTTTACGGACTCAATTTTCTGCTGCGGATACGTTGAGGATGGTGCAGAAAGCCTTTGGTGATGAGGCTATGTCTAAAAAAATGTTTACATGTGGTATAGTGAGTTCCAAGCCGGCCGTGAACGTGTCGAAGACGAAGAGCGTCCAGGGCGACCATCAACCTCAACCGACGAAACTCACGTTCAACAAATCAAAGATTCGGTGTTGAAAAACCGTCGATTAACAATTAGAGACCTTGCTGATGAAGTTGGCATATCGAAAGGCTCAGCCAATACTATTTTGAAGAATGTTTTGGGCCTCAAGCGCATCAAATCTCGACTGGTACCCAAAACATTGATTTTTTTGGAAAAAAGGCGTCGCATGGAAGTGTGTGAAACCATGCTTTCCGACTACCAGGGTGTCATGAAGTGCATTATAACTGACGATGAGACTTGGATCTATGCTTACGACCCCGAAACAACCGATCAATCGAGCGAATATCGTGCCAAAAGAGAGCCGAAACCAAAAAAAATCACGCCAAAGTCGCTCAAAAATCAAGGTCATGTTGAATGTTTTCTTCGATTATCGAGGTGTTCTGCATTATGAATTCCTTCCAACCGGTCAAACAGTCAACAAGGAATATTATTTCAACGTTATGCGTCGTTTGCGTAACTCTATCCGCTAAAAAGGCCGGAATTGTGGAAAGACAATTCTTGATTTTTACACCACTATAATACACCATCCCACACTGCCCTCGTAATTCGTGATCATTTCGCCAAAAACTCAACTCATATCGTTCCGCAACCACCGCATTCACTTGAACTGGCGCCGTGCGACTTCTGGCTGTTCACCAAGCTCAAAAGACCGCTCCGGGGACACCATTTTTATACGATAGAGAAGATTCAAGCCGCAGCGAAGACGAAACTGAAGGCCATTCCGGAAAGTGACTACAACCAGTGTTTCGAAGATTGGAAAATCCGTTACCATAAGTGCATTGCATCGAGAGGGGATTACTTTGAAGGGAGTGAAATTGATTTGGAAGAATAATTAAATAATTTTCAAAATAAATACAATGTTACCTTATTTTTTGGGCACAGAGTATATAAAACAATAAAAAAAATAACGAAATAATTCCAGTAAACTGGATCTGTGTGAGTGATAATTTTGCATCGTACTAATTTCACTAAAAGCGACCTGCTCTCTAGCACCGCGTGTCCCCTTGTTGCGACCGACCCTGTCGATTTTGGCCTGGTCCATAACTGATGACCCTTCAAAAAAATAATGGTGACAGTATGGTTAATGTCTGCAACGCGGATTACCGCTCGATAAGCGGTCGCCTTGGCCGAATCCTCGTTTGGTACTCGGAGAGTACGTTCCTTCTGCCGACGGATCTGAAGGCTCAACGTTTTTGTGCTTTCGAAAGTAACCTTGAAATTGATAAGTGCGTGTTGATCTCTTTGAAAATGTCTTATACACGGTATACAGAAGACTGATCCTGTGGTAATAGGCGCAGATTGTGAGATCACCTTTTTTCGGATAAGACAAATCATACTAAGACATCAGTGCTTCCGACCATATTTGCCGACAGGTTTCTTCCTTACGAAGAGTTTTTACCCATGAACTACGTCCTTTCAAGATCTTAATATCTATACTACAACTAGTTAATATTAGTACATCTGTTTGTAGTTTTGATCTTCCGTGAATGAAAACACTAACCCCAAATAAATATGAATGCTTTTCTTTTTAAGGCACCTACATGCATGTGAAACATATTAAGACAACTACAATAGCCTACAGCCGAGTTTTCTCTACAGCTGCTATTCCAAAGTAAGCGTAGGTCTTACATACTAAATGTTGCGTCAAGAAAATGTTGCATACCTGCAGGCGCTGAGCAACTTGTAGTTTAAACTACAGCAAAGTAGTGCCAACTAACGACATTTTATGCAAGAATATTGCTGCCAGTTATTTAAAGTGACATAAAATATAAGATAAAATATGTTTGCAAGCATATAAATGGAAAGGTCAAATAGACAGTGCAATTATAACTGTGTGTGGGCAACAATATAACCGCAAGCCTGAGTTTATTTGCATTTCAGTCTATTTAAAAGACATTTTCGTGCACATAAAAGTAACAACTTGACCGTAACGAATTTGTAGAAAGTTTCCGCAACAAAGTTTTCATAAATGTTAGCCATAATTTGCATATTTTCAGGCGCTCGCAAGTCGTGTTTGTAAATTTATGGTAAAAGATTCGGAAATTCTTTTTTAGCTGTGGTGTAGAGCTTTAAGCTGCTATTTCAGTAAAATCTTTGCTTATTTTACACAGTTTCGACTTTAAAGCACGTAGAGTTTTTCTGAAGTATACATTTAGGCTGTGCTTGCATTGCCAGTTGCCCAAAAAATTGTTTACCTTCTGCCGCAAATAAGCTACAATTAATCTCTGCCTACTTACATTAGTTGGCTATCAATCGGCGTACAAAGCTCGCTCACCTGTCGGAGGCAGCCCGTAAAGCGGCTGATTTTCTGCCTCATATGCCATCAAATTAATTTCATTCAAATAAATCTAAACATTAATCAAATGAAACTTTTGCTTTCTAGCCAATGACTTTTGCCGCCAGTTTTGTTTTGACTTCTCGTTTTTGAAGTCGAAGAACAAAAGCCACTTCAAACGTGCAACCAAGCCACACAAAAACACAAGCCCACCTATCAATGCGCCTAAATGTATGCCGCTATCGCCACAGACATGTAATCCACCAGGTTGTGCCGCCGCTAAGGCTCAGCTTCAACATGTCAGCAATGATAAAAGCGAATGTGCCCGACACAACGCCACAGCGAGCAAACATTGAGCGAGTGTTGGCCGACAAGTCAACTTTGTGGCGCACACACTGGATGCTGGTGTGGGTTGGCGAGCGCTGTGTTAATACTATTGGGGATAAATAGACCCTTTTCAGCGGCAAATCACAGACAGACAAGCAAATGGGGCGGTTGGACAGTGCGCTTGCAGCTTGTACGGCTGTGCGCCTAAATGTATACTTTTGTACTTTACAATACAGCGAACAAATAGCGATAATCGTGTAAGGAAAGTGCGCGTTGCACATCAATAAACTACATAGTAGATCTGAAGGGGCGCACAGACCAGACGATTTGCTTTGCAGCTTAGTGTTCTTCGAGTAAATATTTTTGAGTGGGTTTGTGTGCGCGTTTTGAAATTTATGCAAAGTTTTTCGACCACTTGAGCGCTTATTTATTATATAGTCAGTAATAAAATGCGCTTTGGTCCACAAACAGGAGCGCATTAGCGCAGTGAGGCGTAAGAAGCTGCTGTGTGTCCAACAGCAGGAGAGCGGAACAATGAAAGAAATATAAAACAAGAAAAAAAAACAAAAATTTGGGAGAAAATAGAATGTCGTGGTCCATCCAAGTAAATGAAGAAAAATGATGGGTACTTTTTATCAATTCCTTGCTCTCTGCCACTTTTCGCTTTGTGGGGTTGCTTTTACACGCCTAAAATTATGCAAAGCCTGCACTCGTGCAGTCAGAAACACATAGAGTGGATTATGGCAGATAATTGAAGAGCTGAAAGCCAGACAATGCTACACAAGTGTTTGTATGAAGTAAGTAAACAAATTTGTAGTTGTTCGGTCGGTTCGACTTCAGCTTGAACTTTGCACACAACTTCGTTATTTCCTTGTTTGCTTCCATCATTTTTTATGTTTGAAAATCTTCACTCTATTTTTACTTCAATTATTTGCGTTATGCGTTGAAGTGTGTGTGAAAGCCTAAAAATATGCAAGCAACATGTAAATTGCAGGTTTTGTTTGCGGCGCCTGTATGTAGACTTTCTGATTTTTCGTAAAGTAAGTTTAAATTTGTATGCTAGTCTTACGCAAGGCTGGAACAGTACAGTAAAATACTTTGTTCTTGTGTAAACAATAATTTGCGAAGTCAAGCAAATAAATTGGTGTAGACTCAATAAAGGGTTGCGCACAATTCGTAGACTTATACTAATTTCAAGGGATTGTGCGTCGGTTTTGATTTCTGGGATTAATGCGTGCAAGCATAAGAAGTGCGTAGCTTAGTTTTGCAGGCAATTGTAAGCCATGCTGTGTTTAGCATATTTTTGGGCGACTTCCAATCTGTGCCTATAATTTTACTCGGCAGCACATTTAAACAATTCTCATAGGGTTTATGAAATCGTTAAACTTTTTCAAGAAGAGTTCATCCGACTTGATCTTAAACAAAGAAGCTTGCACAAATTATTCGGAATTTTTACACCATCAATAAAATAATTCTATATAGTGTACATAATAGGGTGTTTTTTTATTGAACTATTAATTTTTTTCAGTCCCGTCACGGAATTTCTTGGGAAATACCCTAAATAAAATTTCCTGAAAATTTAAGCTCTTAATATTAACATTAAGAACTGGTCCAAGGCATGTAAAAATTGTCCACAGAAAATACACTGTAATCGTAAATTTTTATCTTTAAATTCCTACAGATCAGAGGTATTTTTTGGCATCGCTTTGACTTTAGACGCATATTTCTCAGAATGGTTCACTCTACAAAGGTTCCCAGTACAACAAAGTCGTAGTTCACACCGGCGAGGTAGTACCGGGCTCTAAGCCCGATTTTTCCAAGAATTTCGTATTTTTTTTTTTTGTATATATCTCCCAAACGACAGGGGCTACAGAAAAAATTTAAAAAAAGATCGGAGATCCAAATCGCATCATTAATACTTCTCGAGTTATTCGGCTTTTTTAGTAAGACTGTATGCAATTTTCATAGATTTTTTAATACATACCATCTATAAAAATTCTATAAAATCTTACTTAAAAAGCCGAATTTCTCGAGAAGTATTAATGAAAGCGTACAAAATACCGTTGGTGCAAGAGTTGAAGCCACTCGACCTTCCCAAGCGACATCGCTTCACTCTATGGGCTCTCGTAAAGTTCCAAGAAGATCTCACGTTTTCGAGTTGGCTATGTTGTTTACAGCCTGAAGAGATTCCGGAGCTCCCATTTCGAAGCAGACAATTTCACGTTTTAGGCCGGTAGATTGGTTACCACGATTTTTGTTGGGATATGTAAAGTCTAAAGTCTATGTGGATAATCCCGCATCTATTCAGACCTTGAAACATCACGCGTGTCATTCGATAGTTACCAGTCGAAGTGCAGAAATGAGTTTTCGAAAGTTTAACTCAAGCATTTGGAGCATCTGAGACGTAATCAACATTTTAAAGAGATTATTTTTAAAAAATAAATGTCAAATGATTTTCTATCGAATGTTAATAAACCTTCCTCACTGAACTTGAAGTTTCTGTGTATTTTATTTTAAAAATTAGATAACCTCGAAATGGATTACCTTTTTGTTGTAAGTAGGTGTATGGCGGCGGGAAGTAATCTCGCTCTTTTTTCAGCATAAGGACATACTTATTTTCTCTGAATTTCATTATTAGCTCAACTGGAAGTTCATAAATCTGTATAGTAACCAAATAATAGCTTAAGAGTATTAACTAAGATTTATCTTTCTTCACACTAAGTTACATACTTATCAGAGAGTAATTCCTTTCGATTTTTCTGGTAAAATGTTAGTTATGGGTACTTTTTGGTATGTTGGGGCTTGAAATGTTAATATCCGACTTTGACAAATTTTAGACTTCATAATACGATATTTATGTAAGGTAAAGTTTTATCACGGTACATTAACTGGTGCTTGAATAGAGTACTCTAAGGCAAAATTATCAGTTGGAATTTAAGGTTGTGCTATATAGATAGTAAACGTGGCGGTACTTCGATTTCATATGTTTTCACACCGTAATGTGAAAATTGCAGGATAATGGTTTACAATAAATTTGGTCGAATATTTCGTCAGACATGAGTTTTTGAAGCAACTCGGGTGTAACATTCAATGTCTCTGACGCATATATTTATTTAGTTAACGGATTTTAAGAAGTTTTCAAAATTACCGTTGTATGGGTAGCGGGCAGGGTTATAATCCGATCTCATCCATTTTCACACTGTCGGAAGAGTTGTCAAAAGAATATGCCGTGACGAACTCTAGTTACACGTTTAGTTTGAGGAAAATGTACTTGAAACCTAGGAGACTTCCCTGTGACCACGACCAATAATTATTAATTGAAAACTTTTAGAAACCACAGATCATTAATGGGGTTAGGGGTAGTCAGGGGCACGAAAAAATGAGAATTTTCAGTATTTAAAAAGTAGTAATATGGTATTATTATATAATGTGTTGACTTGAAGTCACGAAAATTTCAAAGAAAAACATTTAGTTTTCAAAGTTATAGTTGTTTGTGTCGACCCAGTTCCAAATAAAGGTACTTGCGGTGACAACTATAAGTCCTTGAAGATTCATCTAAAGTCAATCGGACAAAAAAAAAATAGTTTTATAAATAGATAAACTCGGGCCTGTTCGAAGGGTTTGTTTTTTTTTTTAATTAACAAAATGGCGGTCTCAGGAAATTTTTTCTAAATTTTTGGGAAAAAATCAACAGTTAATTGGTCTTGAAAAATCGAAATTTTTGAAAAACAAAAAATCTTTCGATTAGGCCCGAGTTTAGTATGTATTCTAAAAGCTGTATAAATATCATTGAAATCTACTGAGCGGTTTTCGAGTTACAGTTGTCACCAGTTCAAAAAACATAGTTTTGAGAAAAATGCGTTTGAAGTTTCACACTAGCGCTTTGAAGTGCCTGACCTCTCTTTGTTATTTGTCGAATAACTCAAAAACTAATTATCGGATCCACGTGAATTTTTGAATAAAAATTTTTAAGATATTATACTTAACGAAAATGCAAAAAAAAAAAATATTTTTAGAAAATTCCAACTACCCCTAACCCTTTAATTAAAACATTTGGCGGTAAACATATATTTGGTGAATTTGTAGATGTTTATTTAAAAATCCCTTAATTTAGTTTTGATAAATAATATAAACACAAAATAAGGTGGCAAGCTCGAAAATAAAATTCGCCACTAAACATTATTTGATTATGACTTTGGGCGCATGAGAATATTGATAGAGATTTTGAAAATGTCATTTCTACTGATGAATGTTCTATATGGGCACGTTCCGTTCTCACACGAGCCTGGTCAACTTCCACTAATAGGCTTGTTCTGCGGACCGTAAATCATGGAATAAACGTGCACCTTTGGGGCTGCTTCTCAAAGCAGGGATTCGGCACTTTGTACCTCTTTACTGACAACCTAAATGCCGAGAAAATAATCAAAATATACAAAAAGGCTTTACTGCTATCTGCCAAACGATGGTTCATCAGAAAAAATGAACATTGGATTCTGCAGGAGGACAACGATCCTAAACACCACAGCAAGCTCTGTACTCAGTGAAAAACTCAATCTGGCATCGTTACATTGGATTGGCCGTCGCAGTCGCCTGATGCAAACCCTAATGAAAATGTGTGGGCATATATTAAACAGAAGCTTCGTGGAAGACGCGCATACAATTTGAAGCAGTTGTCTTACGAAATTCGTTGGATCTGGAGATCCTTGCCACTAGAATACGCCATCAAATTAGCAGAAAGCATGCCTCGGAGATGCCAGGCAACCGGTGGTGACTGGACATATTATTAACCAAATTTCATCATCGTTTGTAAAGTGTGCAATGTCTATATAAATATGAAAGTTTTATAAAATATTTTTTTTTTTATAAATTAACAAGACCACGCTCTTACTTGACAGACTGTATGTACTGAGTTATACATAATTTAAACATACGGCAGCACTATCTACAAAAAAAATATTTATTCCCTAACGGCCTCAAATGACAGATATAGAAATTAATTGAGGCTTGCATGACGACTCAAGGTCTACTGTGCTCTCCCCTCTGTCACAACGAATCACATAGTCCCAGCAGACCGATAAATTTCAGTATCCTGCTGGTTGTTGTTGAAGCGATCGGATACATCAATTCAGATACCTAGAGCCAAGGATTTTAATTTGAGTCTGCAGAATGCCGTGTATTCAAGCATCAAGTGCACGGGATTTTCCGGCTCCATATTACAGCACCTAAAGTTTGCGCAAGACGCTAAACCCGTGCTAAATAGATAGTTCTTGAGTCTATAGAGTCTGATGTAAAACGCCACAAGTACCAAAATTCGTCGCTCGGTAGGTTGATTCAACTTTTAATTCTGTTGTAGTTGTAACCACTCATTAATAACTTTATCAGATGTATGCCAGTCAGTTGTTCTCAATACTTTTTCTTGCCCACTCTATTGTGGAGCAATGTTATGGGACCAACTGCAACGCATGTTTCCGGTCATACCGCCCTGGAAGTAGCTGTAGAGCAGGCAAACTCGTCAAAGAGTTTATAACCGGCTATACCATTGTGATCTCTGGCACCCAGATGAGCAGCACTTGGTTGCGAGCTGATAGGCTGTTGAGCCGTTTCATGATTTTCTATACAAACAGCTACTCGTATGAAATGTTGTAAGCTGAGTTCGCCTTAAGTGCCGCTTAACTATCGGTAAGTTTGGCAAAAATTTCACTGCCGCAGTTGCGTTGGAGGTTTATCTCTACATAACAAGTTATAGCGAAGACTTCCCCTTGGAAAATTCTTGGAAAGCGTTTCATAGTAGTAGAAAGTTTGGAACAGGATCCTGTGGCACCTATACCAATTTTTTTGACATTTTTGCTCTGTCAGTGTACCACGTAATAGTTCTGTCAAGCGTGGAGTTACTCCATTAAGCCTTTTTATAGAGAGTAACTTTAAAAAATCTGGTTTAGTTTACCGTTTTGGTAATGCTGTGCCTTGGGAGCAGAGCCAGAGCCAGATCCATTGCTGTTTTATCACTTACGTACTTCATTTGCTGGGACGATATTGTTTCTTTTCTGCCACATCCTCCTGCTGTCATGTGAAGCATAGTTTGTTTCATTGTCGAAAGATAGACAACGGTTTGCCCTGATGAATCCAATGGCATTTGGATGAAAGTGCAATACAGCATATTTTACCTGAATATATAAATATGTATATACTTAAGTACATAAGTAAGTACATACAACAATTTCCTCCAGTCTTTCTAAATATATATTTTTATAAGTGTGGTGTGATAGTCATACAACTAGACAAAATTAATGCCTTCGGAAAAAATATTAACGAAAACTTTTCGTATATGAATATGTGCATATAAATATGTATGTATGTGTAATCCGCTATTGGCGCTACCTATAAAAAAAATAACGGTCCACCCGTGCTATGACAGCAGCTTGTCAAAACTTTTTTGATTATCTTAATTGCGATTTCCGGAGATGGCCAACGGATGGCGGCTGCCACAAAAATGCGAAACTCAACGAAATAATATTTTATTCTGCTTTACAGCTACACGTAGACCATGCATATGTATATATAAGTATATATATATTTATATATGTGTAATAAATTTTTTGGGGCGCAAAAACGCGTGCAAAAAAAGTTGCCACAAAATGGGGTAAAAATATGTTGAAGAAAAGTGAAATAGACAAAGACGAAAATCGACAATCGAAGACAGTTGCAGACAGATAAGTAGTTGGGCCGCCAGCAATAACAAAAGCAAGCCAAAACAACTAACTGAAATTAACGCAAGCGTGTGCGTCACAGCAGCAACAACAATGTTACTCGTAACTGCTTACAACAGACGCATGTGGCAACCTTGCTGTCAAAGCTTTTGGGCAGCGGCCATAAAACTGGCAAGAAAGTTTAACAAGTTTTCCCTTTGGTCCTTTGGGGGTTAAGTGGATGCGGCTGGCAGCCGGCGGTGGTGTAGCTTAAATAGATATTTGCAAAGTTTTTTTTTTGGCTATTTTGCTTTGGTGTCTTCGTAGTTGTTACAATTACTGACATTTTTCTTCCACTTGCTCTTTTGGCAGTGACCAAAATTACCGCGTGCCCACACTTGGTGCACCAATTTCGTTGTGGCTCATAATCGCAATTGGAAAATAATAGTTAAGTTGAATTCCTGATTAACTTGGGGACCAAATGTGTAAGCAATAAGGCGCCAAACGGCAGAAAGGGCTCCTAGCCGTCACACTCAAGGATGTGCCCAACACAGTTGCAGCCATTTAAGTTGATCACAGTCTCACCACTGCTCTATCGATTCCCTTTTCCTCTAACTTACTGTTTCTCACTCCCCTCTCTCTCTCTCTCTCTCTCTCTCTCTTACTTTCTTTAACTTCCAGACTCTCCACTACTTTTACTTTTTTCAACTAACCGACTTGCCTGTCTTTACGACCTTTCATTACGCGATTAACCCTCTTCCCCCTTCTATCTATATCTGCCCACTTTTGCCAAACTCAGTCTACGTCATGTACCCCTCGCAGACATGTATAAGCTTGGCAACAACTGTAAGTAAAGTTCTGACAAATGCAATTAAAATCACCGCGCTTTCATAAAACTTCGCCGCACACACAAATGAAATAAACGAACTTCCGTCGTATTGCCAAGTGGTAGTAAAAGCGGCAGCTAACTGCTATACAAAATTGTCTGGTTATAAAAATAATACTTGTACAGTTATAAAAATTAACACACAAATACAAATGCAGCGATTTCGCCATGCCCTGTTTCCGACTGTTTTCCAACTTTGGTCTTGTTTGTTGTAATCAACTTTTAGGCGCCCAGCCAAAAGCAATAGCAACTCCATATCTCCGCGCTGCATTACAATTGTACATCTTTGTTGCATACTTTCCAGCTCTCAGCCACACATCGTAGTAATTACTTGGTCCGTGCGCCCGTCTTGACTACGAGTCCATTGGGTACCACAAAGGAGCCCAACGAATTTAATTGCTGATTCGCACAAATGTTCGCAAAATAAATAGTGAATGTCCCGCAATTGAACGGAGTGTCTAACCGAGATTCACTCATGCACCCGGGTGGGAATTCTGGCGCTGAGGCTACTGGAATGAGCGAGGCAAAGTCTTATTATTTTTACTAAAGAGTTCTATGGTCATAAAGTAGATAGTAAAATAAGACTTGAAGGCAAGCAGTTGCAGTAAAAATGTTATTCCATAGTAATAACGCCCGGTAAGGAAATGGATTTTCATTCGTTGCAATTCGATGATTGAATTGAGGTGAGCTTCTCAGCAGAACAACAAAAATATATCCTAGATACTTATGTGAAAATAACAGCGTACTCAGGTCGCCTAGGAGCGGTTGCTAGAAATGCACCCTTTCATCCCTCAAGCTCTGTGTTCGGTTGTAGCTCACTATACAGGAATACATAAAAGAGGTGCAGAGTTGGGTTAAATTGAGGGACGGCTTATTCCCTAAAATAAAGCTAAATGTAGTTATTGAAAAGCACCAAAATAAAAACAATAAAAATGAGATTTTGCAATAGTACTCCTATAGAACAAGGTTAAATATGCAAAGAGCCTACTAAAAGGCCCGGGAAGCATCTCAGCTTAGGACTTCGTTGTTTGTCTTAGGACGTCGGTCGAAGAGTTTCAGCCACCATTGCTAAAAATTCTTTTTACACAAATATTTTAGGCTAATCTAAAGTCTGCATGAATGCAGAACTCAATTTTTATTATGGGCTCATATTAGCTTTTAAACAACAGAACTGTTTAAAGTCGCAGAAGACAGTTTCATTGTTTGTGCTTCAGGTATTTTGTGAGTCTCTCACAATTTTTCAGTTGGATTTTTTTCAGACATTCGTTTGCGTTTCTACCATCCAAGCCGAACTCTGGTGGCTCCTCCTCTGCCCATATACCGACGGAGGTGGGAAGAAAGTTCTGGTTTGGGGGGAGATGTTTACTGTCAGGAGCTTTCCATCAATTCCAGCTTCAGACTTCTTGACTATTGCAGTGTCTTTCAAGCCGGGATTTCAGACATTAAGGTAGCAGCAGTTATACTGCTCCGGAGTGCAGCCTGCTTCAGAGAAAGGTATCCTAGAACTGCTATCAGTAGTATGGGAGCGTGTCGATGGTCCCGTATCCTCTTGTGTTCTACTACAAGATAGCTGGCTCAGCGCTGACCAAGCGGGGCCACCATCAGTACATGCGCTGTCGTAAAAGCCGTTTGGTCTAAGATCAATCACAAGAGTTATAGTGATCTCTTTGGCCTCGCTAAGGCTAGTCTCTACATGATTGTGTGGCTTTGAACAGGCCATTTCTCTATTGACGTCTATTCCGTAAGGTTAGGTGTCTTACCAAACGCCATCTACAGAAGCTATATGGAAGAAGATGTGGTGGAAATAACTCAATACTTCCTTTTTGACAGTCCAAGTCAAGTCTTAAACATTTAGGAGCGCACACCTTCAGAGATCTAACCGAACTGGCTGGATTGGAAATTAGACGACTGTGCGAAATTGTATTGACTACTAAGTGTTTTGCTATTTTGTAAGGTCGAACAGGATTTCTTCTTTTCACTGGTTTCATAAAAGACTACGTATAGCGGTCCACGTGCGATCTTTGATCAGCCATCTAACGTAACCTAACCTAACCCATTCATTTTTCGGCCTCCCTGATACTTTGCTGCTAAATGCTTCCTCATTTACTAAATTTCTCTTGAAGAATTTATTCTTGTCTCATTACCTATTCATTTTATTCGTTACATTTTAAAAAATCGCACCAAGTTTTCGCTTTGAATTACCCCGTCAAGTTCCTTAATTCATCTTATTCTCCATTCATCTGGCCTTCGTCGAATTTTTGCTTCGAAAGACATCAATTCTGTGTAGTTTTTTTCATTTATTGTCCGAGTTTCAGCTCCATTTTACAAGACTGATCGACCCACTATCCTACGGAGGTCCAGTTTGCATGATTTGTTGAGTGGTTTCAATTTAAAATGTCTTATCGATCTAGCTATGCCGTCGGCAGATGCCATTCCTATGAGAGGTTCTGTTCAAAACTGGGCCAGTCCGTTTGGTGCTGCATATTTCATCTATTACGCAGCACAACTAAAAGTTAAAAGTTATTTAAAAGTGTGTATTGCCTTGACCTGCACCGATCTGAGAAATAAAAACTTCAGAAGTTTGGATTTGTATCAGAACTTTGGACTTCCGGTCCAACGTCATTTAGGCTGATTTTTCCTAAAGAACCGAATTGTCTGCTATTCTCGAGATTTCTAGCCTCCTTTTTATATCTTTTAGTATTGACTGTTAGAGTCATACTATCCATACTTGGTCGTCAGAGCCTCTTTTGGTATCGATAGCTTGCACCGACTTATAGGCACGATTGACACTTGAATAGGAGAAGCTCTCTAATCGCAGCGCTTGTCTGTGAGCAGCCTATCTAAATTTGTATCTTTAAATTATGGTAAACGCTCTTATCTCATCCTTTTTTTCAAGAAGTTTATTTTTAAGTAGATTTGCTAATTTTTACATAATGACTTTTTAAAAATCAAACACACCCCTTCACTGATTCACATACATGTGCATACATATATACTTTGATATGAAACCACTAAAGTGCACTCTTTTATTTTCGTTCTATTTCGCTGCCTTCATAAGCGATACATAAAGCAGTCACTCTTTTCCGACTATTTTCAGCTTGCCTTGCCAAAAACGTTATAAATCCGTCGCATGCCGGAAGTTGCGCCATAAATTTCGCTGGGGCGCCACACCAACCAAACAACCTAGCGACCAGGCAGGCAAAGCAATTCCGGTCGTGTGCCTATTTTTGGTGGTATATACATACATACTTATATGTAAATATAATATATAAATGTATATAAAAATTAACGTTTCTCTAAAGAGATATGCCATTAACAGTATTTATGTGGGTGCACGATTATTTTATAACAACAACATATTTATGGGACAATTCTATATTAAATTAACTAAAATAAGACAAGCTTTCAGGCTCGCTGACTTACATACTCTGATGCGCAAAATTTAATAATTTAACTTAGAAGATTTTAGATACTACATAAGTATATTAAATTAATAATTTTTTTTTTTTGGTCTCCCATAATTGATGCCCAACCTAAGGGATCTAGTGGGTAGACAATAGCATTTATTTCCTCAAGCTAGAAATTCTTATACGAAAGCCAATGTATTGTGTCTAGAAAGAAGTTACAATTGAGATTGATTATAAGCTTATGAATAATGACTCTGTCGAAAATGACAGGTTTTAAGAGAGACGCATATTAACAATATTCACATTCATAAAAAAATAATAATTTGACTGAACTCGATCGGAGTTAAATGAGGCAGATTTAGCTAAACAGCTGGTGGACCAGCAGGGACAATTATTAGTGGTACATTTTAGTGGACAGTCAAAATAATTCGCATCAATTATGAATAACCACTATACATAAATGGCTCTCTCACTTGACTTTTTTGTACTTGAATTGCGGCCTCTAACCTTTGCTTTGTATGTCCACGGTTCCTGGATCAATAAAATACCCAGGACATCCGAGATTAACACGTAATGTAGGTTCACGAAAGCAACTTCTATGAGGACTCCGGTTATTACAAAATAGGTTCTATAACGAGCAGATCTTCGTTGTGGCCATCATCATTTTGACCACTGTCATGTTCTTTCAGCCACCCTCGAGTTTCTGTGTGGAGGTTAGTTCCACGTCCCGCTCTATAGGAGACTAATTCGGTACGCCTGCTGTGACAGTAACAGCGGAATAATTGGATGTCTTATCAGCTTCATTTTTTCATCTCTGCTCTATGGTTCCAGGTGCTCACCACTGCGGTGCTGTATCTGTTGTTCAACCGGAACTCCTCTTTCCGGTTATGTTTACAAGACTCGTCATCTATGCCGATGTTGAGCCTTCAACCGGCATCCCAAACGCTGCTGTCTATTACACGCCAAGCTGAGGTATTAACGATCACATTTAATTTCTGATGAAACTAAGGTCAAACTAATATGGTTTTCCCGCGCTCCTGGGGAGAAACATCATCGTGTTGTGCATGAATGGTATTTCTTCACCTCTATTCACGTAGCACACTAGCTCTTTCCATGCTTGCTGAGTACACAAACTTTTTGTAGATCTCATGCATGAAATTTATTTGTAACTTATTGAGCTACTCTGACCACAAAGTCTCCACCGAATAGTTGTGTACAGCTCTGTCATCCATATGCCTTTTGGGGCCTCCGAATACTTGAGCTGGTCCTCATCCAGTGGAGGAGGCCTGTGCCTGATTCCCCTTTTGCTTCGATGAACTTGAAAGTCCTTGTAGAATTCTGACCATGCGTAGTTAAGAACTCGATTCTTATTGAAAGTATCGAAAATATTAAGTTTTAGCGTTCGACGGCGAATCTATGTTTCAAAGCATAGTCGCACGCTCTCAGCTATGGGAGACAAATTCACGTTAGCGCAAACTATACCATGACGATAACAGACAGAGCTCTCCATAAGACGGTCACAAAATTTCTAATGGGAATCTGAGTCAGCTTGATAGGTTACGATTGGTAAGCCTCGGACGTAAAACGGTAAACAATGTATTTTATGCCGAAAAGTTGTAATCCGATTACCTTACCGGACACAATTTTCTGCGTTAGAAAGCAATTGTTAGGAAACTGAGAAGACTCACAACTCTAAAACACCCTCTAACACTCCGATTCGGTACATGGTTACATTTGCCGTTATTAAAGACCAAAAGCATTTAATATGAAATGTGATCCACCAGCATTATTGGCAATTTAGAGAAATATTTATTGCACTTATCAGTTATTTATGACCGTTTAGAGACAACAAAATGCCAAAAATGTCCGCAAAAACTTCATAACTGTCAAAATGAAAATCTACTGCATATTAAAAGGATTCATTGCGACAACAAAAACAAAAAGAGCTGCCACTGCAACTAGCCCCAAACACAACTAATGGGAATAGTTAAAACCCCACAACAAGCGCACAAATTTGTTGGTGAAAGTGTGAAGCTGCGAATAGAAAATAAAAACCGAGAACGAATAGACTGGATAGGATAATAAAACAAAGAACATCAAAAGCGATTGCTTTGGGTAAAAAATTACGAAATAAAATATTCAAAACACGTGCAACAAGACAAAATGCCAAATCGATATGACAGACTGTTGGCGTTGTCGGCAGCAATGGGGCGTCGCATTGGCAAAGTGAAGCGACGTGACAGGACGCACTCGAATTGCAGCTGATCCAAAAAAAAGAAACCAAAAATAAATAAACCTTAACTTTAGTTGCACCGAAGCTAAAATACCCTTTACAAATACAAAAGTTTCTAAACAAAAGCACTTGATTTTGATTGATTAGTTTGTCGGGGGAATATATGCTATATTGGTTCGAGCTGAACATTTTTTTCGGGAATGTATTTCTGGCCTAAGCAACACTAAGTGTTGCCAGGTGTAATCTGATATTTCCATTGGAAAGTTTGACATTTTTTAGCATAACATAACTCAGAACGTTTTGTCATTTAATCGTAAATTGTTTTATTTACAGGGAATTAAAAAATTAATCTCGGCCAAAAAATGGAATTAACTCGTGAACATTTTCGTGCGATCATTTTTCACAACTTTCGACGTGGATTATCACGACAAGAGTGCATCGATGAGCTAAAATCTTTGTATGGCTATGAAGCACCATCCTATAGCACTGTGAAAAACTGTTACAACGAATTCAATCGTGGCCGACGCTCGCTCAAAGACGAATTCCGTGAAGGTCGTCCAAAAACAGCCGTTGTGCCAGAAAACATCGATGCCGTACGTGCACTGATAATGCAAGACCGCATGCCTATGCATTTCTCCCACCAGCATACATTCGATATTGCATGAACACCTGGCCGTCAAAAAGGTTTGTTCTCGTTGGATCCCGCACAATTTGACAATCGCTCAAAAAAAGGCTCGTGTGGATTGGTGTAAAGAAATGCTGAAAAAATACGATCACGGTGCTTCAAAAGACGTTTATAAGATCGTCACAGGTGACGAATCATGGATCTATGCGTATGAGCCCGAAACAAAACAGCAATCGACCGTGTGGGTCTTCCAAGACGAGCCAAATCCAACAAAAAAAAAAACCATTTTCGTTTATAAATATGCCTATTTCATTATTAGGCCAGAAATATATATAGCAGCCCTCGTGTGATATACTGGTTCGAGGTGACAATTTTTTTCGGGAATTTCGTGATGATATATCTTCAAATGAAAAAGTTTATATTAAAGAACTTTATTATTCATTCGGTTTATATGACAGCAATATGCAATATTGATCTGATACCGGCGTTATCAACAAAATGAGCAGCTTCTTGAGGAGAAAGTGATATCTTCAAATTTCAGAACAAAGTCTCAAAAAATGAACGACTAGTTCGCGTATCAACAGGAAGACGGTAGAACATGGCTAAATCGACTCAGCTGGTCACTGGTCTTTTATATGCATATATACGAGTACTTCATAAGTTCTACCACATTGTCTTCTGCGTTTCAAACTTAATCTACTTGTAGAGGGTATAAAAATAGTTTCTATAATATCACATAAAAGCTCAATCTCTAAAGCTCGTCATCTCTGTTCTGTTCCTGTACTGTTCTGTGATGCTGTTCAGGATATAAGAAAACAAAAAAAAAAAAACATTATATGACAGAAAAATCACCCACTAAAATGGAAATGTACTACTAAGCCAAAAGCAATGGCAGAAATAACGTTTTTGTGCGGCTGCCTCTAACGGTCTGTGCACACGCCGGGGTTGGCGGTGAAGTGGAATTCCAGCACTACGCGCATCGAGAGTGCCAATGACAATACTGACAGCCGAAATAAAAAAGTGAAATAAATGTGCGTTTGTATATATGTACTTATGTATTTACGAATGCAGAAGTAGCATGTTATGCATGTACAGTTTTTAGTTGTGGAAACTGAGCGCATCGCATTTGTAGTGTTAATTTTTTTTCCAACAAAGTTACGTACCTCCACCCCCGGCTGTTGTCAGCAACAAGAAAGGTCGAGTCAGAAAAGGGAGTGAGAGCCCGAGTACAAGTTTCCATTGCGTGTATTGTTTGTATTGTTGTTGTTTCATGATTTTCCTTGTTGTATTTGACACTTAGACGCTGTAGGCATAACCCCGCTTCACACGAAGTTCATAAGAGTATTTCTCAGGAGCATTAAGTTTTTTCAGCATTACATTTACAGAAATACAGTTTAATTCAAAACTATTTTTTGTTTTTTTGTAGAAAAAATTGCTTTTGCTGCTACGGAACACTATTTCGATATATTTTCGGAGACAACTGTTTTGGGAGTGCCTAAGAGCCGTGCTAACTATTACTCCACCAACATTTTAGAAGGAGTCTACGAACTGAAGAATACATTAAAAGTTATATTTTATGCTTTCTTATATATTCTATTTAAACACTGCTTTTGCGACTTTAGCAGTAAGTGTATTTGAACCTGGCTCACAAGCAAACAGTATCCAATTGGAAAACTTTGAGACTTAGGCTTCGGAGCTGAACTCCGCACAAAGAAATCTGAATCAAGGACATTCTACTTGGATGGCTTTTGTGATGCCAAAACCACTTAAGTATGAATCAAAAGACGCTAATATATAGACAATCTGTTTTGAGTCCGCCTTAAGTATTTGAGGTCGTTAATGTCGATCCAACTAATGCGCACGGTTTATCGAACGTATGACATACGATATGTGTTAGTCCAGTTTAACAAAAGTAGCCAGCACAAGGACGGGAAGTAACCTTGATCTGTGTGTAAGTGTTGAATCTAACTCTGGAACGGAAGCTAAGCGTAGCTGCAGGAAGGCAGCAACTCCAGCATCAGCCGAGACCAATTCTTGAAGCCAAAGTATGACTACAAAGCAGGGGGTAGAGGGAGGAAGATGTCAAAAGTAAGGTTACTTGTAGTACATACAAGTATACCTATTTGCAAGGTCGCTAAACCAGATAAAGGTTTGTGGAAAAATTACGTGTCAGCTACCATCTCAGAAGGGTACTGCTGCAACCGCCAAACAATAACGATCTTACAAAGCAGCTTCAGGAGTCCGTTGATTGCGCAAAAGCGGTTTTATCAAATTTCAAACTTGAACCACCAGCAGCGGCAGCCAAAAGAACGAGGTCAGTTCGAGGGTCTTAGCCTTTTCGCGAAATCGTTTGCCAATGTGACCTGGAACCGCATTATCTTTAGCATGCTAGATGAGGGTGGTACCGAAAGAAAAACTTCCAAAGCCCATTGAAAGTTGGGAAAGCTGAAAGTGCTATTAAGCACAGGAGCCGTCTCCATCACCAAGCCCAGATGCCGGCAGATATCAGTGATAAACCCAAATGATTATGTGCGACGACGAAAAATCGGTCCAATTGTACAAAGCCGCTATAGCCAAGATAGGTATACCCCAGACAGGGAGACAATTCCATCCAATCCAAGGGCAAGGTTTGTAACGAATCATTGCAGCCGCTAATGAATGAATAAATGAGCTAATAAATCTCATTAGAGCTTATAGTCCAAACTTGCCAACGGAGCAATGGAAACTCGTTACGGCTTTCAAGGACCCTGCAGCAGAAGCTGGCCCGGAAACTAAACTAAATGTCGCAATGTAGGTCCTGCTGCTGTTAACATGGTAACCTATCTTACATCTGGTGAAAAGTGGCAGAGAGATTAATTATATTAGACCAAAAATATCAAGATGGGTGGAATTTAGGAGATCTTTTGGTGTACTTAGGTAAGCGTCCTTAAGGTTTTGAGCTTGTGGATAGACTGTTAAAATTATATACTGTTCGCATTATTTCCCAAAAATCGTTGGTTCCACAATTGTCTGTTTTATAGAATATTTGGCGGCAGTTATCATGGCTATAGAACATACATATACTGAAGTGGTATATTGAAACTCTGATAGATTCTATTACAGAGTTTTCAAATATAACCCTTAGTTCAATATAGACCTTAGAGAACTCATTAGGTAAGCCATTTTTTTTACGGAAACTGATTTATATCAACATTTTTATAACCATTCTCGGTCCTAGCTGTTTTATAAATGGAAATTGAGTTCTGAAATGTAAAGTTCGTAACACAGACTCATCAGATGTTGTCGTCTTTCATGCCTCTGCACCTTACAGTAGGACCGGAATGATGAGTAACTTATAAAATTTGGTCTTTATTCGTCGAAAAAGAACTTTACTACCCAATAAGAGTAAAACTTCTAATGTCTCAATAGGATCGCTGATATCAAACTTAAAATAGAATACTATAGGTAATGAAGAATGGAGTGAAGAGTTTAAAAATTCTCACAAGTGGGGAAAGTTCTTTAAGCGCCATTCACTTGGAAGTGGCCAGAAATTATTAACCTAAGACTCAAGCAGCTCACAACTTCCGGTCTTGGACAAAGTATTCTCCCTATAGCCACAAATAATTCGTTTGAGCAAAAGTGAGAAGGCGAAAGATCCCTCCACGGGGTTGTGCGTTGGGATTGGGTCCCCCACGTAAAAAAAATGCTCGCAATGAAAGGGACTCATAACCAGACCTTAGCTGAAGTAAAACGCGGTTGATAGATGATAATATCAAGTATTCAATGCAAACATACTTACTATACTATATACAATTTGTGAACTGAACCGAGCTATGGACGTATGTATAATTTCATAAATTTAAATATTTGCATACGCGTGTACACTAGAAAATATCCGAACAAAGTCGAAATTTATGCACTACATACCCACTAAGGGAGCCATGAAATTTCTAGGCGAAATTGTATTACAACTGTCGTATGTAAATATGTATTTATGTAAAATAGGTGACAAGCTATATTCTAATGCCATAGAAATTGTGAATGAAATGATACAACAAATATAGTGATAGCCTAACCGGAGATTTCTTGAAATGCAAATTGTCAATACAAGAATATGAATATAAATTGAAATGCTGAAATAGAATTCGAAGCAGCAAGAGAATAATAAATAAAGTACACAACGATGTGGATTGGAAAGAGGTGGACTATGAATTACAAGAGAGTAGCCGACTCGTTTAAACTTATGCACCTGTACAGGGTGATTCATAACGTTTTGTATAGAAGCCATGAGAAAATTCCAACTAGTAGACACGGCCCAATGAAAAAAGTAACTTCTCTTAGAAAAAACTGGGAAGGCATTAGTAATTTTGCAATTGTATGATACATACAAGGAAGATAACCAAATTCCTATTAAAAAACTTTGAAAACACTCCTTGACTTGCGGATTTCGATTGAAAAATCCATTTTCTGATAGAACACGCCAGATTTCGAATCGAAATTGTCGAAAAGCCAAAATGTGCTCAGAGATTGACAAAGTGAGTGAATATTTTGGAACGGTGACTTCATAGGTCCATTCTTTAGTTGGAAGTGTTATTGCACCTATTTAAATCAACTAAGATTCCTTTGAAGGCATTATATATGGTTGATCCACGTAAAGGTACTTTTCTCAGTAGCCCTTTTTTGACAGATCACGCATATAAAAAACAGCTTGTGCAAGAACTGAAGCCACTCGACCTTTCCAAGAGACATCGCTTGGATCTTGGGATCTTACAAGAGGATCCTACAATTTCGAGCCGAAGTTTTTTCAGCGATGAGGCTCATTTCTAGCTAAATGAAGCTATGTTACTGCGAAGGCAGTTCTGACAGCCAGGTGTATGATTCATGGAAAAGTTTACGCTTCCGTATTCAGAATTTTTTTTTAAAGTCAGTAGTCGAATTGACGTCGCACTGCGACCTTAAAGCGCCGACTAAGTATTAAAGAACTGGGCGGTGCCTACATGTACTTCACATTTTGTTTTTTGGTGTTCCCTCACCCCACGTACCACCTCGAGCTAAACTCAAATACCCTGCCTGCCAAACTTCATTTCATATTTTCCGCTTAAAACAAGAGATTTTCATAGAATTTTTTGGCAACAACTTCTTAATTTGTCTACTCACTTCCTCATGGCATTGCGTGCGTGTTGCATCAAAAGCATACATTCAGTGCATTTGGCTTGCAAGTGGTATCCATGTAAGGATATGCTGCGCGGAAATCTCATGCACTTTCGTCGCACGTGAAAAAACTTTCGAAATGGAAATTCAATTTGCTCTGCCAACACACTTCAGTTAGCAACTGTAAGGGCGAAAGTCAAAGCAATGCATACATTGATATCAACCAAGTGCAATGGCAACAACAATTGCAGCAAAGAGTGGCATATAACATGTGAGAATGCAAAAGGAAGTTATGGCGAATTGAGTTTTGAATTGGATTGCGTACGAGTGCCGAGAGCAACGCAGACCACTTGAGTTGGACGAGAATTATGAAAATTGTGTTAGGAAAAGCATGCGAAGTATATTTTTCTAAAACAAGTTTTCAAATTCCGATTATTTATTATATTTTATTATTATTTTTCCAACGATTTTTTTGCTTGACTCATGTTCAACCTGCTCAAAAGACGACGCACCTCTATATACCTAATTTATGGTCATTTTATTTGCAGCTCTTCGCGCTTGGCAGGGTTTGCCTTTGATCTCTTACCGGCAGACATCCATGTGAACTGAGAGGATTATCTATAAACATATTAACAGACTTGTGGTAGTCTCAAGCAACTTTTTTAAGACAAGAGATACAACTTAAGTAGTTAATTGACGTAATCAAGTCACAACATCGGTAGGACTGCTCTGGTTTAAGGCTCTTGAGGATTAAAATATTCCGCAAGCTGTTTGTTTCTGGCAGGAAATTTATTCTATTAATAAGTTCATCATATGTTCCCAGAATCTTGGATATTCTTATATCGTCACGTTGATCAGATCAATCCTATTTAAGGGGGTATTCTAGTCCAGAAATTTAAAAAAATCGATTTTTTTTTATATTTTCAAAGTTTAACTATTCAAGAATATATGTACAAGAGGATTTTTCAAAATTCAAATTATTTTCGGAGATATAGGCATTTTTCTGACCCGGCATCCAAACTGGTTCGGCCGGAACGCGAAACTTTAAAGGCGTTTTTCTCAAAACTGACGATGCCCACGATTTCTCAGGTTCTACTGGACCGATTTACTTGAAATTTTTATAGAGTCTTCTTTATAGGTTTGTCTATGGTTGGAACTAGCCTCATTCCAAAATTTTTATTTTTATTATTTTTAAAAGGTTCAAAATAGTCAGAAAAAGTCATCAAAAAAAATTTTTTTCAGGCAGTCGCCATTTTTGAAAACAAATGTTTCCCACTTTTCCGTAGTTCCGGCCATTGCGACATTATTCTGGATTAATAATCTTTTTTTTCGGTTTCAGATAACTAGGAGGGTTGAAATCGTGGGCATGGTCACGCGGAAATTTTTAGAGACCCCCCACTTCGTCAGCTCATAATTTTTGAAATTTTTTCCTTTTTTAGTTTTTAATTTTTTTCTGTATTCTTCAAAAATTAATAAATAACTAATAAAAAAATGGATAGTAAAAATATTAATTGCCTTTTTTTACGACACTTTAAAAATTACCTGAAACTCATGCTTCTCGACAAGAATACCCCCTTAAGATTGTCGGAAACTAGCTATAATGGTTCATTAATTCTTCTTTAGAATGAAGAACAGGGTTCAATATAACGCTTTCCTAAAATGTTTACTCATATCTGAAGAGTTCATAGAGGCTTTATCGAAAGTTAACAACAATATGTGCTTCGGTATCCTCATGACCAGGATGCAGATAATTCATGGCGACAAAGCGGCTGATGAAGACGACAGAGCAGAGGACGACGACATTCAACGGCATTACTAGCATTGCCTTTGGCAGAGGTTAAATCTAGCGTAGCAAAAATTAAAAAGCTTTAAGCTCACTAACAGTTCGACTTCTATTGTCCATAATTTGCCTTCCCGATCACAGGAACCTTTTCGGCAAAGAAAAAGGAGACGAGCTGATCAAGTCCGGAGTCTTTCTAGGTGAATGCGAGGCAGAGTGAATACCTTGCCAGCTATAAATACGAGTATAATAAATAGCTCAGAACAGACGGAAATCTATAACCAAATGCAAGATAACGAAGCAGATACGGTTTAAATATGACAAGACGAAAACTAAAGACTTATTTAATTAATCTAGGAAAAGTACATAAATACCGATTTACAACTATCAACACGGAATAGTGGCCACTTAGACAGCATGTAGTAAAAATAGGAAAATTCTAAAAGAGTACTTGCCTTATCTGCAAACTCGAAGGGAGTAAGGAAACAGCGTGAATGCCTAGCTCTATCACAAGCCAAACTTCGAACTCTTCGAATCCATCGGGTAATAAATGTCTTGAATGTCTATCTAAAAAAGCATAATGCAGGTAACTATGAGAAAAGCAGATCCGAAACTGAAAGACTTTCCCCTAGACAACACGGCTTTAGACCCATAAATACAAAAAATAGTGTTGGTGGCGACTTTAGGTGCCCGAAACGCCGTCAACCGAACTACGAGGTATGACAATTAAGTAATGAGACTGATTCCATAAAAACCGCATATTTGAAAATTATTCTACAACTCTGCCATCCCCTTCAAAGTAGTCCCCTTGGGCAGCTATAGAGTGATTCCAGCGCGTTTCCATGCTTCGTAATATTTCTGGAATGCTTCGACTGGGATGTCCGCGAGTACCCTCGTCACGGCCACCTGGATGTCCGTAACCGACACAAAATGGGTTCCTTTGACCACCGATTTTGTTTTAGAAAACAAAAAAAGTCACAGGTTGACATGTCGGGAGAATAAGGCGGCTGCTGCAACACGGCGATCTCTTTAGAGGCCAAATACTGGGACACGCTGAGGGCGGTGTGGCACGGCGCGTTGTCGTGTTAAAGGATCCAGTTAAGAGCCATGTCTGGGCGCACTCTGTTGACTCGTTTTCGCAATCTGGGCACGACTAAGAGCACTACCACCACACACTCTTATAATTTTAGCGTACGTTTCCGAAGCTGTTTCGCCCAATCTGGCGCAAAATTTTAACGCGACGCGTTGCTCTTGATTTCGTTTTTCCATTTTCGTGACGAGTACTACAAACACACGTCTACTCAATTTGACGCAGCAGGCGAACTAAACAAGCTAGAGTGATGGAGAATATATCAGTGGAGAGGGGAGGGATGCCGAAAAAAGAGAAAGTAAATTTCAAGGTCTCAGGTTTACCACAAGCGCGGCAATAAAATCAGTCTCATTAGTTAATTGTCAAACCTCGTAGATGGGTGGACATGATAGACGCTCCAGAAAGAAAATCCCAGGCAACCTCAGAGCTGCGTTGAGGCGTTGCCTTAGTAATAGGAAACTGCTGCAGCAGCACAAGAATTCATTCTAGGCCTAGACTTGTGGAACATCAGCTATTACACTATCCTAAAACTCGAAATGCCAGACGAATCCTATTTAATTGGCTACGCGGACGACATTATAGCCGTAATTGCAGCACGAAGCACGGAAGAAGCGCGAAGAAAGCTTAATCAGGTCATGATACGGACGCAAACATAGACCAACTCGCACAACCTCCAGCTCGCTACGAAAACTACAGAGCTACTACTGCTAAGACATAGGCGCATACCTCCCAAAATAAGTATGCAAATGACGGGGATATTCTTAGAACAAAAGAACTGTAAACTACCTAGGCGTAAGACTGGATCCCAGACTAACCGTTTTGGTACAAATCGGGCACGACGCAGGAAAGCTAATGAAAATCATCGCTTAACTTTGCAGACTATTGGCCAACATAGTGGCCCCAGCCAAGGAAAGACAAAGCTCCTAATGTCGATGACAATCACCGTCCAATTAATAACATGGCAGTGAAGATGGGAGGATGAGAGTCGAGGCATATAATTGTATAGTGTGGGAGGTTGTTATTCACTTCCTCTATCTAGTATATATTTTATTTATTAAAATAGTTGCAGTTTCGTGTTTTATAATATTTTTTTATTATACCGAAATATAGAGATAGAAATATCAGTACTAAAAATAATCAGAGTCATGCAAGAGTGTGAAACAAACTGGGGGATAGCAATATTGCTACTCATCAAAAAGCGGGACCTGGACGTATATATGCAGTAAGGCAAATGTGGTGCCAAGGTCGCCGACAGTTCCTTAGAGGAGGGTCTTTAGTAACCTGCAAGTGGCACATACCCTTCCTGTGGCGACAGCACTGATGATCCGGAAAACATTTTTTTGAACTCTGACCGTAGAAGCATAAAAGGAATGCTATCGGCATTATGTGGAAATCGAGAACTAAAATTCCGGGTGACTCTGTTTGGATGAAGATTGGACTATTTTACAATTAACTACTGACATCTGAGCCAATATTATTGTCATTTTTTAACTTCCTCCCACATTCGATTCAAGAGAACCAACGTTCTTTCTTTCTTCGCTCTCAAACCTTACTTCCATTTAGGTAGGAAAGAAATTATTGATAGGTAATTCGAGAAGGTTATCGGATGTGCTCAGAAAATTTAAATATAAATAAAATAGCACTGCCTCAATTGCTAGTAGAAGTAGAATTTTTTGAACGATTGAATTGATGAAAAACTCAAAGTAACCAAACAATTACAATAAAAACCTTGGTCAAATGAACCGTTTCGCACGATCAAGGCCAAAGGTTTTCGCATGAGGTCTAGTTATTCAACTACCCAGTACTTTCTCGAACCATTGTGCTTTCATTATTGCTTTAAACCCCGTAATTTTGTTATATTAATTTTCTTGTGTTGTTTGCTGTATCACTTTCGTTTGAATTTAGTTCGAATCGTCAATATTTGCTCTACTTCCTGTTTTGCAGCGAATTTTACTTAGCGGTCTGCTTTATTGTAGTACAAGGCTTCCCTTTCTTCATAGGCCTCCATTCACTATTAGTTACATTTAAATATAATACATACACTCCATCTCCACCCCCAGACATACATTTTTACTTAACGGTAATATAAGCAGAGCAATTTCAGTTTCCGGCGTCGCCGTAATAGGAAAATAAGAAGTGTATAAAAGACATGGACAACCCCCATTAGAGCAGTGAAATAACAAAGAGAAAAAAAACTATTGTATTTTCCCCCTAGTAGAGAGGGCATATCAGCACCTGGCTGAGAAACCGGCTAAATCAAAGTTGTTTGTACACAAATGTATGGCAAAGGCAGCTGCAGGGGGATGTTTACGAGGACATAGTATTTTCCATTAGAGGCTTTTATTGTGCGGCCATTAAAGTAAGGAATATCACAAATCCGTGTCTTGATTGCATTTGGCACTGTCTGCCGACACCTCGCGCCTTAGCGGACGAAAAATGATTCGCATTGTCTTTGAGTTAATGTTGTAGGCTGTTGAAGGAAAAAGCGTACACGACCACATGTTGCACAACCACGAGGAGTACAAGCGAGTTTCGTCATAGTGACGTTACCGTTCGTCAAGTTTTCAGCTTTTGTTTCATTCTCCTTGACTTCACTGCGCTATTGTTTTCTTGCTATAGTGTAACTGGAACTTAGAAAGTGAAAATCTTAATACTGAGCAAAAACGAGTGAGGTTTGATAAACCAGAGAAACTGGTTCTTAATGATATTCACTACATTAAAAGCTTTACGATTTTAGGTTAGGTTGACAGGTTGATCCAAAATCGAATTTACATACTTCCACATATCCAATTTTTTCTTCAGTCCGTCGAGAAGACGTTGGTATCTATTGTAAGTATATCAAAAACCGAGCCGAAACCAGAGAACGTATATTTTACTTTTACGTTCTCTGCGGAAACTGTTAATGTGTATACCAGAACCGGTTGAATAAGAAAGGAACTCTTCCGGGACATTGCCGCTATATAATATATATAGTCAATTGATTTCAAGAAGCCATTCCATATACTTCTTGATCTATCAAAAGGTCATCCGATCAGGTACAATGCAGACGTGGACGTCGTAAGAAATTTATTGTTCAAGCAAATTCAACGTCTCTCCGCTAACCTATGAGGAATAAACTTACAGTGACATTTACCAAGTCATAAAACTTGCAGATAGTCTTAGACGACCTTGTTTAAGCTTTCTATAGCAAATGTTGTCCAAAACAGTCAGAGTTCAACTAAACCCCAAGCCGTTTTGTGAAGTATTTGCAGGTGAATTGGCTTGTCAGAGCTGCATTTGTTTTTGTGCTGCTTGCGTATTGTGACGCATTGTGGGCAGTTGACTTGATTGGGGCGTATCAAATGTCAGCGCTAACACCGGAAACACACAGAACCGGAAATTGAAGCATAAAACTGGCGTAAATTGCTTGTTGGTAGCATTGGTGGGAGAAATAGTGGAAAATCGAAAATAAAAGAGGAAGAAAATAAAAGAAGAAGAAAATAAAAGAAATTCACAAAAGCCAAATATGAGAAAATGAGACAGAAAAGTAATAAGTATAGAACAACAAACAGTAGGCACTGTTAGTCTAAAATTTCATTCACTTAGCAAGAGGTGGATGTGGATCACAGGGATGTGGCTTACAGGGCCAGCGGATGAGCCTGTTAAATAGCACAGCATAATTGTCAGCGACCATGGGGTGCAAAATAAAAGGAAAAGTAAGTCAACCAAGTCAAGGAAACCAAAATTAGTTTTCAACTATTCCAACAGAATTATAATAACTAAGTTCTCCTCCCTAAACGACTTCAACGTTGAAACATATCTCCTGAGCTGAGAGAAGAGGTCGCTTAAGTGAGTATCATTCAACAACTTGCCGACTTTTAAACAGTCGACATCGGTAGTTTTGAAATATAAAAATATAGCCCTTTTTAAGCGGCTGAAGTCTGGGCGCTCATAGAGTTCATACTCTGACGTTTCATTCTCTTCAGTACATAAATGTTGTGCATTCTTCTACCTTACTATGAAGCCCATTATTCAATACGTTTCTTACTTGGGAATAAAAACCTTTTATAACTTGTTCTCATTTGTCTTTCTCATGTTGAGACCTCATGATTTCTAATGCACAAGCAAACGATGATCTTTATTTTGTACAAAAATTTTGTCTACCTTTTTATGTGGAGATTTCCTAAAACACTAAGTCTCTAAGGTCTTTAAAATTTGTGAATCAGAAATCTTTTTCCGAAAGCAAGAGATGAGCTTTTATTTTATACGGCAATATTTTCGAACTATTTACCATTTTTTTCAAGCTATGGAGGATATTTCCGCGACGTCAAACTTTCAGGGTTTTTAAGAAATTAGAATCAAATTGATCAAAATATGACGATTCTATAAGGTAATCCATTTCGAGGTTCCCTAGCGACATCGACTCAGACGTGATCTATGAAGAACAGGCTATTGAAAAAAATACCTCCAATGGATTACTTATACATTTTAACTCCTCCCACTTTGAAGAATTGTGTTTAACGGCAATAGGATTTTCAAAGAGGTGTCACAGTTGGTTCCAACCGAAAGTGAACTCAAAGCATTACATACTTACAGCATCAACGTCGCTTTAAACCATATCTCACAGTTACATATCACTTGCAAGTTCTGAAAAATTAACTTATAACACCCAGTGTTACTTTTACGGAAGACTCACCAGCAAGGCGATATGCATATGTGTTTTCTGATAGGATAGCAGGAAGGAAAGAATATCATTAAACTTTAAAGCTAAGAAGGTCAAAGCTCATGAAGGCCTCACTGCCAATGATTCTTCTTCTTCTTAATTGGCATTGACTCCCTTACGCGATTATAGCCGAGTCAACAACAGTGCGCCATTCGTTTCTTCTTTTCGCTACGTGGCGCAATATATAATATCCCAAGCGAAGCCAGGTCCTTCTCCACTTGGTCCTTCCAACGGAGTGGAGGTCTTCCTCTTCCTCTGCTTCCCGCGGCGGGTACTGCGTCGAATACTTTCAGTGCTGGCGTGTTTTCGTCCATCCGGACAACATGACTTGGCCAGCGTAGCCGCTGTCTTTTAATTCGCTGAACTATGTCAATGTCGTCGAACATCTCGTACAGCTCATCGTTCCATCGAATGCGATATTCGCCGTGGGCAAAGCACAAAGGACCGTAAATCTTTCGCAGAACGTTTCGCTCGAAAACTCTTAAGGTCGACTCACCGGTTGATGTCATCGTCCAAGCCTCTGCACCATATAGCAGGACGGGAATTATGAGCGACTTATAGAGTTTGGTTTTTGTTCGTCGAGAGAGGACTTTACTTTTCAATTGCCTAGTCAGTCCGAAGTAGCACCTGTTGGCAAGAGTTATCCTGCGTTGAATTTCTAGGCTGACATTGTTGGTGGTGTTTACGCTGGCCCCAATATAGACGAAATTATCTACAACTTCAAAGTTATGACTGTCGACAGTGACGTGAGAGCCAAGTCGCGAGTGCGACGACTGTTTGTTGGATGACAGGAGATATTTCGTCTTGCCCTCGTTCACTAGTACTTACCATGTTGCTTTTAGGTCAATCAAGTGAAAGAGGGGAAGATCGGAAGGCAATTCCACTCGGGTCCGGAGTTGTATGTATAGGCGGCTTAGCGCTATGCAATCATGTTTTGCAGTTTTCTTCTCCAATTATTGTTGGATCAGGTGGGCCACATCGTATATACTTCCCGGGCTCCGTGTATCTCGCTACGGACCTGTAGCTGCATTTATTTATCCTGAAGTAATCGAAATACAAAAACAAAGTTCTAGATATTAACGGATGGACCGCAAATGACTCAAGTGGAGGAGGTTTCGAAGAAACGAATGTGCCACTGAAATCCCATACAAAATAAGAAGACAACTGATTTTTATATAATTTTTCAACTTTATATTTATTAGCTAGCAAACGTCTTTGGACCTGTAGTCTGTAAATCGGGACGAAAAAATTTCGAAAATTTTGGATTTTCGCATTTTTAATTATATTTTCGAATAAAAAATTCCTAAAATATTCCTTAGCTTTTGAGTAGTAGAAAGCAAAAAGCGAAAAATATAAGTATTTATTCCGGCACAGTGTGACACAACTTTGCATAGTCATAACATAGATCCGAATGTCGAATAGAATACATTATCGAAACGAGATTCAGAATAGGACCACTGAATTGAAAATGCCGAAAATTCATATTCCTTCACCTAGCCGAGCCGTTTATAGGTTTCCATACGGAAATGCGCAACAACAACTTTAATTTTACCTTTCCTGTCGGCAACGTCTACATGCTCCTTTCAGCTCACATCAACAGCTCCACTTACTCTTACTCTTTAAATTCCATCTCTGCAAGTAACGAGTCTTAATCCTGTTAACAAGATTGTTAGAGACGATTTGAACAAAACGCTCGCTCTTTACCATAACGCCATTTGTAACGGTATGAAGGTACCTTTACATGCATAAAGACGCCCGCAAGCGCATTTGGGTTTGCCATTAGACTATGTCAGCGTTACTTAACAAAATGTAAGCGAGGCGGAGGTACACGGTGGGGGAAGAACTTTTTGTACCAAAAGCAGTGGTGTGGAGACGGGAGAGGTGGTTAAAGGATTCGAATGTGGCTGCCCTTTCTATGTGCCAACAACTTGTTCACACAACTAATGCAATTATATGCGAAGCTGTCACCGTTGTTGTTTGACGTTGCTGTCGTTGTTATTTAATGTTTTTAACTGTGCACAATTGCTGGCTTGCGTTTATTGTTGCTGAATTTTTGTTTCGTTTTTTTTTGCGTTTTTTTAGAAGGAACAACTTCTGCGTGAGATTGGCAAACACAATTTTCATCTTAGGTAAATATATAGAATACACCTATATGTATCCCTCCGTAAATAAAAGATATATGTATATACGTGTCTGTATAAGTTTTGGTAATAGAAAATGTTTGAAACAACTTTAGGCGAATTGCGAATTTAATGCAATTACAGCCGGTGTAGAGGAAAGTGCCAAAGAGAGTGTAACTAGAGAACTTATAGAAACCCAGGCAAGTCTAGTAGGAAAAATGCAGTAACATAAAAACATAATAGTCCCAGACTAAACTATTAAAGATAGAAAAAAACAAACGTCAAAAACTTAAAAGGTTTTGCTAGTTTTAAGTTCAATGGAATTCTCTATAGGGACGCTAAAGTCAAGCGCAAAGCGGACATCAAAAACACACAAAGTTCATAGTCACTAAGAGAAGCGACTCTGGGAACATGATTGGAATACTCACCGGTCACAGTCTGTTGTCAGCACATATCTATAGAATGGAGTTAACAGATCAAGATGACTGCAGGAAGTGTCCAGAGCAAGCCACCATGAGAACAATGAAGCCTCTAATGTCCACTTGTCCCATATTAGAAAGACAACGTTCAACCTTTTTTGGGAGCTCCACGATATGAGACTAGTGAGGCCGCTGAACTTACGGAAATTTGGACCACGCTCCCTTTTTTGAGAGCTCCACGATATGAGACTAGTGAGGCCGCTGAACTTACGGAAATTCGCGTCAAACGTTGACTAAAGGAGACTATTTCTCATGAAGCACGTAACGACACTCCATCTAAATAGCTAAATATGGAAATTGGCCTATGTGCGGCTCACGAACTGACTATAGTAACCTAACCTTACGTATATGATTTACTGGTCCGATATCGGCGATTTCGACTAATGAAAAGCTTCTGGGCGACAAAAAAGCGAGTACAACATCAGATCGATACCTCAAAAAGCTTCAGTTCGCGTATGTTCAATTAGACAGATTGGCTAAATCAACTCAGTTCGTCAATCTGATCACTTATAAAGGATGTTTTTTAAACATGTCAATTTCCGGAATATTCTCCAAAGCGCGTAGCAATTCACGTTTAATGTTTTCAATCGACTCAAAACGATTTCTGCGGAGCGGTCGTTCGAGTTTGCTAAATAGCCAGAAGTCACACAGAGTTAAATCAGGCGAAGACGGTGGTTGCGCTAGGATATTGGTTGAAAATTTGGCGAAAAACTCAAGAAAATTCAATCCAGTACGCGACTTTGCATTATAGTGGTGCAAAAACCAAGTGTTGTCGGCCCATAATTCCGCCCTATTTTTGCGAATACCTTCGGACAAACGACGCATAACACTCAAATAGTATTCCTTGTTAACAGTTTGCCCGGTCGGAAGGAATTCGATAATCGCAAAAAATTGTCAACATTTTTTACCTGCTTTGACCTAGTTTTTTCGGCTTCGGCTCACCTTCACCACGATATTCGATCGTTTCCGTGTCGTATACACATACTGAATCATCGCCAGTAATAATACTTTTCATGACATCCTGATGTCAGACAGCATTGTTTGACAGACGTTAATGCGACGCTGTTTTTCGAAAATGTGGAGTGATCTTGGAACCGATCGTGCTTTCACTTTCCTTAGGCCCAAATGATATTTCAAAATAGTTTCCACCGATCCTTTCGATATTGCAACGATGCCTGTAAAATCCCTAACTGTTAAACGTCAATTCCCAAGCACCAATTTCTTTATGTTATTTACATGTTGATCACCACTTGATGTTGATGACCGTCGTGGACGTGATTCCCCGTCAACGCGTTCTCAAACCCATTTGAATAATTTGTACCAATCCAAAACAATTGCTCGCGACCACTGTTCGTTCCAAATAAATCCAAGCTAAGAGATCCATTTTTCGAACACTTTTTGCAGCAATTGGGACCGAATGTCAGAAATAACGCGACAAATAATTTCATCCGATGCGTCACTACAACGCAACTTATCATAACACCACGAAAATTAGTTTAGCGGTATTAAATAGAGCCACGACCATAGATTAAGGGTTCATCAAAAAATGTATTGTTTCCTTGGATATATGGCAAGTAGGACCGACTTGTTGGAACCAAATGTCCTCCACAGCAACCTACTCCATTTCGGGCATAAAAAAGTAATCTATATCATGTCACAGTGACTGCAACATATTGGTTGGCTTTGTTTCTAAAGAAATATGGACCAGTGATTCCCTCTGCGTTTAGAAGACACCAAATAATTTCTTTTTGGAGACTTAATGGTTCCAATTCTAGCGCGCGATAATTCCCGTCCTGCTACATGTTTCAGAGGCTTGGACGATGTAACAACGGATGAGTCGACGTTGCGAGAGAAAAGTTCTGCGAAAGATTTATGGTCCTTTGCGCGTTGGCCACGGCGAATATCGTATTCGGTGGAACGATGAACTGTATGAGATATACGACGCCATTGACATAGTTCAGCGAATTAAAAGACAGCGGCTACGCTGGCTAGGTCATGTTGCCCGGATGGACGAAAACACTCCAGCTCTGAAAGTATTCGTCGCAGTACCCGCCGGGAGAAGCAGAGGAAGAGGAAGACCTTCACTCCGTTGGAAGGACCAAGTAGAGAAGGACCTGGCTTCGCTTTGAATATCCAATTGGCGCCACGTAGCGAAAAGAAGAAACGACTGACCCGCGGTTGTTAACTCGGCTATAATAATAAGAAGAAGAGAGGAAGATGATGGCGGATGAATTCATTCATGCTACTTCGATACTCTGCTTCACAGCAGTAAAAATGGCGAAAGCTGTACTTGGGTGTCTTTGGGAGTGCACATTATCCATTAGAGTAAACGTGGTGCGAAACCGAACCATGGTTCCGCGAATTACGGACTCGCTGGGCAATTATGTTGACCGTCGTGCCGGAGTGAGTCTGTTTATTGTGAAATGCCAATACACACTGAGAGAAAATTAAATAACAGCTGTCAAAAAGACCAACTCTGAGGCAATAATTTTGTCTGCTCTTCAAAAATATTCTAACTCTTCAGAAGTTTTAATTAGCAAAATTTTCCTGCTGGCTTTCTGTTCCTTTAACACTTTACATTTGAAACCAACCAACTTCTCTGCATGCATCTATATAAACATTTCAATTATTCTTTGGTATTTAGTGTTGCTTTTTTCACCGCTGCACCATTTGAGTTACATTAAAAGATAAAAAGCAAAAAAAGAGAGCTACACTGCCAGGGATATATATGTAAGTGGAAAGCGATTCGAAAAGAGCTATTATTTCAGATTCATTGGAGCGATTAATGTGCTTCTTTCGAGGATCCGCAATTTCTTGCCAATGTCGGATTTATTAAAATCACTTCAGAGGTATAACCAACAATGCTTTTTATCGCTATCTCAATGCAAGTTTATTTAATACTTTTAATGCGCCCCAAAAACGAGCAAATTGCGGGCCTCTGACCGCCTAATGCATCCATGTATGTACTGGCATGCTGACTATAAGCTGTGTTGCACTATTTATTGACATCATTTCAGGCAAACAACTTTACTCTTGACTTTTAGTAACCACACAAAACACCCAAAAAGCACAAATAGATGCAACTAATTGTGGTCGATGCATAGAAGAACACGAAGTGTGCATGAACACAGCGCCAGATGGCTGTGGGCGGGTTGTGGACAAGGTAGGAAGCAACAAGGGAGAAACCGAGCAAAGCTTGGCGCTGATGAAGTTTAGGGAAATAGCATGTGGACGTTTTAAAATGCAGTTAAATTAATGTGATTAGACGAGCTTTTTGAGGACGAAACACAAAAGTACTTAACTTACGAACTACACTGTGCATATTCGTTGTTACACTCGTTTCTACGCTCGTTGCTTTTATGTGGATTAACAAAAGTACTTGCAAAGTTAAACAGAAAATATAATTTGAAAAGTTATCAAACTTTAACTTTATATTTCGCTGGGAAGCTCAAAAGTGGTGTAACCAGCGCAAAAGCAAGAAGAGATAGAGAAAAAACCCTGTTGGTGGTAAAATCTTCATACTATGCTGGAAACCGCATTTTGCAAATTATCTATAGAAAATTCAAACTGTTGGAGTTAAGCTGCTTACCAAATTTTTATCAGAGAAAGTCACTCAAGAACCGATCCTTTAAAGACGACTTCGTGTGTATATTTTATTTGGCGAATACAGTATGGCCAAGAAGATCTAGTATTGATATTGAAATTCTCAAGTTATAGGTCCTTACGTAGTAATACGTAGTAAAAACCTAAGTAAGCAAAAAAGCTCCCCCAAAACGAGCTCGGGCTAAATTGACAATGTGACTGAGGAAAGAAGGTCCTTAAGAAAATAAACATAGCGTTCGCTTTCATTTCCTAGTGGTGAAGAATGGACTTATGGTTTTGTTTTCGAGAGTTCCAATGGCGATATCTACATATTCATAGTTGGTACAAGGGTAGATAGAAACAGAAGAAGGCTTCTTCTAAAGTAATCCTTACGCAGAAGATAGCTTCAAACAAATGGGTATATGCCGAAATTGGGTATGCAAGTCCATAAACCAAATAAGGGACAAGTCTCACTACGTTAGGTTAAGCAAGCAGGCTATAACTAGACCTCCAGTAGGTAATAAATATCGAAATAAATGCAATCGAGTATGAAGACGAATTGGACCGCTTGATAGCAACTGGGAACACGATTCCTTGAAGCTGCCACAGACAATTCAGCTCCTTCAAGGGTTGTTTGTAGCAGTAAACCGTAAGAAACAGCAGGTCTTAAAACACTTGCAACACAGGACATATCACAAAGTTATTTTGGAGTGGTGCTAAAAGCGAATAGATCAAAAGCTTCTATTTCTAGGCAAAATATATCTTAGTAATCATGTTATCAAAAAGTTATCGCATTCAAAAATTGGAAAAGAGGATTCAGAAAAAAACATAGCATGCACGGATGATGACTAGACGCTGTGTTATCTTTGGAAATGGCCAACCTACAACCGGCTGAAACGGGATATCTTCGACGGCTTTCAATACCTCAACTAAAGAAGGCATTCTTTACCTGTGGAGGAAAAAATCTGATTTTTCCAAGTCCATTACGTTGCTAAATAAGGCTTAATTTGGTTACCACTCGGGAGGAAAATAGGACTAACGACAGTCTAAGTGTGGCCCGCTACAATTTGGCGTCCAGCGTATCCCAACCAACCGAAAGCAAATCGATAAAATACTTACCAAACCCAAATCTTATAGGAAAATCTGTTAACTGCGATTCAAGCTTACGAATTAAGAAGTATTTTTTAAGAGAAACTCCCTAAAGTCTCAGTATGCATGCGTTTGATCCTGACTTACGATTCTAGATTCCAAGTTGCCTAAGTCGAAGAGAAAATCGTTTTTTAAGACTAGTTTTTCGAAACTAAGGAGAACTTATTAAGAAAGTGGTGGATCGATCACTTATACGAGCTTTTTCAAAGTTGATGTTTGGATCGCAACTGATTGGCATATACTAATTTATTATGGATATGATTTGACGGGAAAAGCCGTAAGGTTATTGAGCGAGAAGATGAAGCTCGTTCGAAAATGTCACTTGCCGCAGATAATACTTTAGACTACATTAGAAAATATATATAAATATTCTGTATATATATATATATATTAGGAGGTTGTCAAATATTCAGTGCTATTTTGGCAACTTTATAATACCGCCCTCCTTATTTGCGAAGAAGTCGGACAGCCACTTTTCACAAGCCTCTTTAGAGTTCAACTTTACATCAACAAGGGCGTTCGCCATGGACAGGAACAGGTGGTAATCACTTGGCGCTATGTCCGGGCTATATGGTGGAAGCGATAAAACCTCCCATCTGAGCTCCCGTAGCTTCTGACGAGTCATCAACAAAGAGTGTGGTCTGGCGTTGTCCTGGTGGAACCCTTCCTGTTGTCCAATTCTGAACGCTTTTGGTCGATCGCCTGCTTCAAGCAGTCCAGTTGTGCACAGTAGATGATTGAATTAAGCGTCTGGCCACATGGGAGCAGCCTAATAGAGGATGATTCCCTTCCAATTCCACCAAACACACAGCAAAACCTTCCTGGCCGTCAATCCCGGCTTGACCACTGTTTGAGACGATTCACCGACCTTCGACCATGACCGTCTTCGCTCGATATTGTCGTATGTGATAAAGTTTTAATCGCCAGTCACCATCCGCTTCAAAAAAGGGTCGAGTTCGTTCCGTTTCAGCAGCATATCGTAGGCGTTGATTCGGTTCAGAAGGTTTTTTGCGTCAAATCATGCGGCACCAAAATATCAAGCTTTTTTGTGTATCTAGCCTTCTGCAGATGGTTAAAATGGTTTGTTGACTAACTCCCATCTTCTGGGCGATGTTACGAGATGCCACATGCCGGTTTAACATGATGTGATCGGTATTCCTCGTCACAGGTCTTCCGCCGACTGGCTTATCCATGGTAACGTTTTCCCCCGCTCTGAATCGTCGAAACCATTCCTTCGCACAGAGTATATTAAGTTTCCCAAGTTGTTTGTAACATCCAAAAGGATATCTCAGAGACTCTTAAAGTAAATGTAGAAATTACAGCTTGACAAGCTGAGTCGATTTAGTCATGTCTGTCTATTTACATATATACGAACTAGTATCTCAGCTTTTGAGATATCGTACCGATATTTTGCACTCGTTAATTTCTCAACAAAAATCAGCTAATTTGTCGGAAAGCCCTTATCGGACTAGTGACTCTCATACAAACTGTGTTATCGTAACAAAGTGCCTGTATGGAAAGCTTTGCCATTTAACTAGATATTTTCGCGAAATTTATCATGAGTTATTGCCTTAGGAAATGATGAAATTATCAAAGAAATTTTGCAGATCGAGTCATTAAAGCATATGTATACTGCCATACAACTGCCATACAAACTGATGGCTCAAAGGTTTTGTAGAAATCTTTGGTATTCGTTAGAGGTATTATAGCTTTATTACAGCTTTTTTGTTAATAATAACGGTTGACCAATGGGTTAACTTCCTAGCCTATTGCTGTAATGAATTGGTTTTTCATAAAACTCCATTTGCCTTTCAGAGTAGTCTCAAAACTGTCGTAAGTTCCCCACCAAATCGAAGAAACGCCACCGATAAGTTAACTATTTCGTTCTCTGCAAAGCAGTTATTTTGTTCCATCGTTTTGAAATTCATAACATAAAAATGGGGAATAATACCTCAGAATAGTTTAGTTTTATCCAACAAATGGTCATTTAGACCCATCGTTATAAAACCTTGTATAGCGGTATAGCGACAACTTTGAATTTTTTTTGCTGTTCATGGGATCAGAGTCCCATATTTTTTAACATTGATTCTTATGTAAAATTTAACGAGAAATCGAATAGAATAGTCAATTTTGAAAAATGGTCGGGGGAAAAGCACAAACAACCGGGTTTTTGGAAAAAAAATGTTTTTTTGGATTTTGAAAATTTTTTTGGATTTTGAAAATATTTTTATCAGAAAGCTGAGATTTTTTTACATAAAATTGGATAACTTAAAAATTTTTTTCACTCAATTTTGAGGTCGTTAAAAAATAAAAGAAAAAGTCATTTTTTTGTTTGATCTCAATTTAAAGTGCGCGCCAAAAAACAACGGAGCAACTTTGACCACTAAAAAGTTAACAGATATTCTTCTATTGGTCTATATTATGATATTCTAAAGTTTGGTCAAAATCAAAGAACCACGGGTACAACACCATGTCGCCAATTGATGGAATGGCCCATATAATACTGTTAGAAATTTATATCTCCTGCTTTCTATACTCTTCTTCTCCTATAATTTTTCGAATTTTGAATTTTCCATATTTTTCGAAAAAACGCATATTCTTTGCCAAAGCTTAGTAACTTACATACATATTTTTCCAGAAACTATTTCCAATTAATTTTGGGTTATTTATATTAAATTTCGATAAGATATGAAAACAAAAAGTATTTCTAATTTCAATTAATTTCTTATATTTGATTGCAAATATAATAAACAAATATTTATACACACACATATATATATATATAAATAAGTTTCTTTCGATTCTCTCATTTAATTTTGTTCAAAAGTATGCATAGAACACATCAATATATTTCTATATGCATAATATGTACGTATGTATGTGCTCTCACCACCTCTGCTTACTTGGATTATCTAATTTAATTAAATTTTAGAAACAGGCATGATTGTCTCACACATTCACATATACGAGTAAACACATGGTTACATACACTCACATGCACATATAATTCTTATTATTTGTACATATGTTTAAAACCACACTATTACATATTTTCATTAAAAGTTTGCTGGAGTGAAAATGTTGCCACAAACTTAATGCCACAATAACCGCCAAACAAGAACAATTGAATTTGTTGAGAGCAGTGAGAGATTAGGAAGCGACAAGCGAATGAGGAGCATGGTGATGCAATAAAACTTTATTCGAAATAGAAATCTGATAGGAAATAATAGGCACAGACTAGGTTAGGACTCATATCTGAGAATTGTGTGGAATATATAAGTTTTCTCAATGTTCTAAATTGTATAAGAAAGCTTTCCTGAAATCATAAAGAATGCTAAAGATCAGTTGTTTGGCTTAGATGAACCAAGGATTAAAAATATTTTAAAAGTTCTAATTTTCGAAAACCTTACTGCTTATACCTAATACAAACTTTGCTAGTTAAATAAAAAAAGCAATAGGTTCCATAATTTTGAGGTCTTGAGCGAGAGGGTGTTCGATCTATCGACTTTTCATTAAACTTTGGTCTGATAATGACCAACTATTTTCGGAGATATAGGTATTTTCTGACTCGGCATCCAAACTGGTTCGGCCGGAACGCGAAACTTTAAACGCGTTTTTCTCAAAACTAACTTTTTCGGAAAGATACCCACGATTTCTCAGGTCTTACTGGGCCGATTTACTAGAAATTTTTATAGAGTCTTCTTTACAGGCTTGTCTATGGTTGGAACTAGCCCCATCCCCAAATTTTTATTTTTATTATTTTTAAAAAATTCGAAATAATCAGAAAACGTGATCCAAAAAAAAATTTTTTTTAGGCAGTCGCCATTTTGTGAAACATTTTTTTCCCCACTTTTCCGTAGTTCCGGCCATTGCGACATCATTATAGAATAATAATCTTTTTTTTCTTTTTGGTTTCAGATAACTAGGAGGGTTGAAATCATGGATACGGTCACGTGGAAATTTTTAGAGACCACTTCGTCAGCTCATAATTTTTGAAATTTTTGAAATTTTTTACTTTTTTTATTTTTTAATTTTTTCTGTACTTTTATAAAATTAACAAATAACTAATAAATAAATGGATAGCAAAAATATTAATTGCCTTGTTTTACGACACTTTAAAAATTACCTGAAATTCATGCTTCTAGACTAGAATACCCCCTTAACAAATGCTAAAGCAGAAATTTTAGCTTCTGTGTACATACGATCCTTCTGTTTTCGAGCATATTTCAGACTGGACAGTTGCGGTTGTAGCATTTATTTCTTGGGGGCATTTTCCTTCCAATATATTTTTAATGTTTATGCCATTATAAATTCTTCTAAATTTGATTTAAAATTTCCGACCCCATTCGGTGCACCTCCCATTAATCCTTGAACCATATTGTTGGACCAATTTGCTTTCCAGAAACCATGAGAATTACAAGAGAAATCCGTTTCGTAAATTAAATGGTCATTGTTCCTAAAAAGAGTAGTTTTCTCATGTTACGGTTCACAAGAGTGATATATATGTAATTACCGTTTCAATTTATGACATGGTCCGCAGTTTAGTTAAAACGAGAAAGCTTCGAAAAATATTGGAGGTACAAGGTGTCAACAAAGCATAAATATAAGCGACGGATGTTTTGGTGGCGGATCACTTATGGTTTGGCCTGAGATAACTTACAGAGGGAGAACTTCAGTTTGCTTTGTAACAACAAAGCCTAAAAACTACGTTGAATTGCTGGATGGAGTGCTTATTGATTTCGGAGGGGAATTTATTGGAAATGAATTAATTTGCCGACAAGACAGAACAATTCATCAATTCAGGAAAACAATTGATTTCTTGTGGTCTCGAAACATAAAATTTCGAGATTCTAAACCCAATGGAAAACATTTAGAATGTGTTATCAGTCAATGTTTTCGAAGAGGGACGGCAATTTGATAACTTAATATGTTTAAGAAATCCCATTGTCGCAAAATGTTTACATATGGTTTTATTCCCTGTGTTTATTTGGTGTTCAGATATTTGCATGGCTCATTATGCTTCTAACCTAACAGGTCAATTAAAAAGTCTCTGACCTGACATTAGATGGCGCTACTATAATCAAATCCATATGCTTTTTAGTTAGCTCTAACCTTCAAAGGCTTGTTGTTCCTTTTCATTGGTATGATTTTTTACGTGGCGGGTCCCAAACCCAACGCACAACCCTGCGGAGGGGATTTTTCGCCTTCTCACTTTAGCTCACCTTCAAACGGATGTTCTTAGGATACCCAGAGGATACTTGGTCAAAGACCGGAAGTCGTGAGCTGCTTGAGTCATTTGAAAAAGAATCGTTTCTGACCACTCCCAAATGAATGGCGATCAGAGAACTTTCCTCACTTGCGTGAACTTCTAGACATGACTCCATCCACCTTCAAAGGCACGTGTATAAAACTCATTTTAACTCACTCAGGATTGGTGTGCTAAGTTTATACGCGAATTGAGCACCGAACACGGTGAACCAAATGGATGCCCAAAAGAGGTTGTTAGCGATGAAAAGTGTACATCACATCATTCACAAATATTTGGGTATGAGAAAGCTCTGTGCAAAGTAGGTGCAGCGCAAGCTCACTATTCACCAAAATCAAAGGCGAGTTTTTGCATCGATATGTGGCAATGGACTGAACATGACTCCATCATTTGACTCCTAAGTCCAATCGATAGTCTTTCGAATGGACTGCACACGCTAAACCTGTCTCAAAGCGTGGAAAATGCAACAGACAACTTTATAGTATCTATATTTTGGATAGCGCATGAAATAATTTTTGACTACCTTGAAAAAGGTAGAAAAATGAACAGCGACTATTATACATCTAAGATTTAGCGATCTAAGCGAGGTTAGATCTTCGAAATAACAGCCCTTAGTCGAATTAATTCCAGATCAATTACGGTGCGTAGAACCGGCTGTTGTGGGAAATACAAACTTTCGACAAGCTTTGACCGCCATTGACAGTGGACAGTTGATTTTCACCGACTCCCACTCAGTGAATGACGTACTTTCAATCAAACCTCCACCTATTGCAGACAAAGAGCTCGAGTTGTCGTGAGAAACTAAAGTGACCCTTGCGCAGTTTCGTTCTGAATACTGTAGCAGGTTAAACTCCTATCCAAAATAGAGCCCAACATATCTAATAAACCTATATCCTGCGTGCAATGAGTCTTCACATGACTTATTGGCCACCTCTCTGAAAAACGGCGGCATTCAGAGAAAGAGAAAATAGTGTTTTACCAAGAAAATGCGCCGTGTCAGAAGCCAGTGCAAATGATAATGATAAAATTCGTGAATTGGACTTCAAATTTATTCCTCATTCACCATTTTCTCCAGGCGCCAGCGACCATTTGCTGTTCTCAGATATCAAAAAAATGCTCGTAGCGAAGCAAGTTTGGGCGAATGAAGAGTTGATCGCCGAAACTGAGGCCCATTTTGAAGCAAAGAACAAATCGAACTACAAAAATGATATTGAGAAGTTGCAGGGTCATCATCATCATCTTGAAGGAAACTATGTTGAATAAAGACAAACCGAAATTTTCAAAAAAAAAAATCGTTTTCATTTGGTGGTGGGCCACAGATTTTTCAAAGGACTTGTTAAGTTTGATTACAAAAAACTAATTTTTTCCCATGTCCATACCACCAATGTTGTCTGTTTTTATTACAATTACAAGCTTTCTCTGGCTTTTGCGACAAATTATCACCGCCGATTGAGATATTTCCTGTTCATAGCAAACAAAAACCGGCAACGGCTCTGCTTTATGCAACGGATATTAGGACAAATTTAATATTAATTTTACTCAAATTAAAACATAAAATGAAAATTGTAATTTTTTTTAAATATTTTTTTTACTGCTTATTCAATTTTTGGTTTTTATTTTAAATTTTTTAGTATAAAAACCACCCATAAATAGAGACATAAAAATCATTTACATAAATAACTTATCTCGCGCTTATTTGCGTCGAACAAACAGCCAAACGGGGTAAACATATTTGCAATGCGACTAAATGTGTGTGTGCGTGTGTGTGTTTGGATTTTCACAGAACATTAAGCACATTGACACCAGCGAATGCACATAATTACACAGGGAGCCGCTCATATTCATGTAAGTATGTGTGTATATGGCTTACATTTGAACGAGAGTGTAGGTGTATATGTGAGCATAAGTATATATATGTGTGTGTGTGCGGCATATCTGTGGCAATTACGGAACTGCTGGCGGCGGAAGCGAAAGGCACTATGCACAGTGGCGGCAGCAATGATGCGATAGCGCGACATATATATGTATGTATGTGTACATATTGCTTAACAACAACAGCAGCTACAACTGACGCCAACAATGCAACAACGACAATAGCGTGAATACACAAAAATAGCTGATAAAAAAGCGGCAGCAGCGACAATGAAGCTTGTGTGCATTTGATTTGGCTTTCGTAGCATACTGTTAGGCGCGCTGCTGGCATACGCGTGCGCTCTCCTCCTTAAGGGACCGTCACTTACGCGCGCAAGAGTCAACGAATTTACATTTCTATGTGTGCGTGTATGTTTGTTAGCACGCGAAAACATTTCCTGTTTTTCCTTTTGACAGCACGAAAATTTATCTGCCAAAAATAATGCAAACACAAAAAGCATATCAAAGCGCGTTTATAGGCGTTAGCCAGTTTTTTGCTTGGGGTGCATTTGCGCGCAATTTAAGTCGTGAAATTCTAAGGCGTACGCAATTTTTTCAGGCAAATTTAATTACAGTCAACATTTGAAAGCAATAAATTTCTGCCAGAACCTACGTAGCTGCTGGAGTTACTAAGAAAAGGTTGTAACGCTCATAAGCATGCGACTAACACACTTATATCGCGCCGCGACGCAATCAAATAGCTGCTTAAAGTCAGCTAAGCAGCAAATTTCTTATGTTTAATGTATAGATAGTGAGCAATTCGTTGCGGTATTACATGCCCACGCACTGTCTTGCTATGCCTCCGCCTGCTACTGCACCTTCAAAAGCCATTATCTCCGTTAAGCGCCACATTCTCACCACTTTGCACCACTTTGCACCAACAACTCCAACCGCTTTTGCCACAAACTGCCGCTTTGCTGTTACGTTTTCGTTGGAAATTAAAATATTCCAACATGCCAAGTCAAATTAAATTGCAATTTGTGGCTTAATTTATTTTACGCCTAGAGGTATGCTACAAACACATACTCTACCCAACGCTCGCTGCGTCTGTTGGCTTTCGCACAGTTGCTTTTGTCAGGCCAACTTGCTCACACCAACCGCCTTTTAAAAAAGTTATTGTTGTTGCCTGTTGAAACTTTAAATTCCCGCAGACAAGCTGGAAAGCCGTGCGCTTGTTGTTACTTAAGCACTTTAAGTAGTACTTGTGGCACAAATTTAGGCGCACTTCAAATTCAACACTTCTTCTGAGGCGTTCATTTAGGCGCTGAGTTGCAAGTCTACTGCCATTGTTAAAGTGAAGTGCAAAATAGTTTTTTTAATAGGGAAAATCATATATCGAGTACATATTTTCTTGCCTAATTTGGCAAAAGCATGCTAAATAAATCAATACATTTCAAGTATATGCATTTTAGTTATATTTCTAATATTATATAATATTTCTTTAAGTTTTCGCGGTTAGGTAAAATATGTAATTTTTTGAAGCTGCTGATTTCTTCGTAAATGTATTTCCATATATACTTTTAGGCTGCTTTCTTTCTAATATCGGTAGACAAACCTTTGATGCACCAAGCGAAGTGGCTGGGACTGCTATTAACCGCTTTAATCAGTTAAGGTCAAAACGATTTGCCATCTAACGTTTTAAATTTGAGTTATCTATATTGCGACATTGGAAACGTCAAATACCTTTCGGAACCAAAGCACCCAGCACGAATCACTGTATGGTGCGGATTTTGGTCTGGTGGAATCATGGGCCCATTTTTCTTCGAAAATGAAGAAGGAACCGCCGTAACCATTAATGGTGAGCGATATCGCGCAAAGTTAACCGAATATTTCTTCAAGTAAATTGAAGAGGAAGACTTGGTCATTTGCCCGAAATTGTTTCGTTCCAGCAGGACGGCGCTAGGTGCCATACAGCAAACGCTACACTCAATATTTTACGCCCTATCTTCGAAAATCGCATAAACAGCAAAAGAGGTGATGTAAATTGGCCTCCCAGAAGCTGCGATTTAACTCCGTTGGACTATTTTCTGTGGGGAGCTGTTAAAGATAAATGTTACGCCAACCATCCAGAAACAATTCAAGATCTGAAGTACGAGATTCAAGCTGCTGTAGCTGCCATAAGGCCTGAAACCATCGAGAAAGTACTCCAAAATTGGGTGGATCGGATAAGCTACTGCAAACTCAGCCGTGATGGTCATTTTTCCGAAATTGTTTTCCACAAATAAATTGCATAAAACAACCTTTTAAATAAATGTTAGACCTTTGAAAAATATCAAGCCGTTTTTTTATTGACTTTTTAAATTTAAAATTTTGTATGGCCCACCCTATATGTATATGGTAAGTTATTCATGGAAGATAAAAAAGTGGTCTCTGACCTGTCTAACCCGTGATGACTCTGGCCTATGGTTTTTAAAGTCGCAACTCTATTTAGTCTCTTGGTCTTTGACTTTTATCTCTCTGCTACTTTGTGAAGCTGAGAGTCATAGGTGTTAATTTCTTCATAAATTTAATTCCTCTATATTTTCATGCTGCTTTCCTTTCACTGACTTGAATTAACTTAAATAAACTTTTCCGCTGATTAATAAAATAAATTTTAAATTTTACTGTGAATGGTTTTACGTGGATTTCACAAAATTCAGACTGTTATACCCCGAACCAGACATTAAGCTCCTATTTAGTAAGCCATAGATCTCATAAATGTACTACTGTGCCCAAAAAAGGTGACATTTGAATTTAAACTGCCCGCGTCGAAGGATTTGGAGAATTATTTTTTTTTAGGTTGGTCATGTCAAAATATTCATTTGTGTTTGAGATACGTGTCGTTTTGTGAGCTGCTAAAAGTGAGTTTTTCGTTTTTTGCGATGTCGAAATTTGTTGAGCAAAGAATTTGCATTAATTTTTACGGAATCAATTTTCTACTGCAGATACGTTGAAGATGTGCAGAAAGCCTGTGGTAATGAGGCTATGTCTAAAAAAAAAATGTTTACAAGTGGTATTGAGAGTTCCAAGCCGGCCGTGAACGTGTCGAAGACGAAGAGCGTCCAGGGCGACAATCAACCTCAGCCGACAAAGCTCACGTTCAACAAATAAAAGATTTGGTGTTGAAAAATCGTCGATTAACAATTAGAGACCTTATACCATTTTGAAGGATGTTTTGGGCCTCAAGCGCGTCAAATCTTGACTGGTACCGAAAACATTGAATTTTTTGGAAAAAATGCGTCCCGTTGAAGTGTGTGAAACGATGCTTTCCGACTACCAGGATGTCATGAAACGCATTATAACTGGCGATGAGATTTGGATCTATGCTTATGACCCCGAAACAACCGATCAATCGAGCGAATATCGTGCCAAAAGAGAGCCGAGACCAAAAAAATCGCGCCAAAGTCGCTCAAAAATCAAGGTCATGTTGACTGTTTTCTTCGATTATCGTGGTGTTGTGCATTATGAATTCCTTCCAACCGGTCAAACAGTCAACAAGGAATATTATTTGAACGTTATGCGTCGTTTGCGTAACGCTATCCGCCTAAAAAAGGCCAGAATTGTGGAAAGACAATTCTTGGTTTTTACACCACGATAATGCACCATCCCATACTGCCCACGTAATTCGTGATCATTTCAAAAACTCAACCCATATCGTTCCGCAACCACCGTATTCACCTGATCTAGCGCAGTGCGACTTCTGGCTGTTCACCAAGCTCAAAAGACCGCTCCGGGGACACCGTTTTTATACGATAGAGGAGATTCAAGCCGCAGCGAAGACGGAACTGAAGGCCATCACGGAAAGTGACTACAACCAGTGTTTCGAAGATTGGAAAATCCGTTGTCATAAGTGCATTGCATCGGAAGGAGACTACTTTGAAGGGAATGAAATTGATTTAGAAGAATAAATAAAGAATTTTCAAAATAAATACAATGTCACCTTATTTTTTGGACACAGTAGTATATTCAGAAGACCAAAATTTCTAAGGATGTGTGGTCGCTCTAATCTGAGGTCTCTTGACTTCTGCTCTCTTGTATAACTTCTATAAATTACTTAAATATATCTACAAAGCGCCTTGAGCCAGTCGCTTGTGGCGACGAATAGCAATTTTGGCAATATCTCCTGTTACGCCAAAGGTATGACTGAAGAGATGTTTCAGCCTCAATATTGCAGTTTGTACAGGCTGGATATGAATTTGCGTCCGACTACATTTAAATCATTACAGCATGAATGTCTATTAGGTAATCACCAATCAGAACTTCTACGATTGCGGCAAGATGAAATTTGCTAAGTATAGTAGATCTCCTACATTCTGCTCTAAGCCAGAGTAGCTGGTCATCGACCACCGACTGTTAAGCGCACACGAGGTCCACAGGTCCAGTGGGAGAACAATGACAACCACTTCTGCCTGAAAAACACTAAGCTCGAATGAGAGTTCCTTGCAGAAGACTCCCCTTCTAACCTTACCTCCTAGCTTCAAACAATGCGTTTATTGGTAAAACGAGTCGGCTTTAAAATAACTCCTAAAAATGGTTAAAATTTGAGCTTAAAGCACCACAAACTGCGTATCACAAAAGTGAGATCTTGCTGCACCCCAACCACTTTCAGAGTTTTGTAATTTTCGAAATAAAAATTCCATTGCACGCGCTGTCAGATGTCATCAGCCGAGCATGAAACGGATGCCGGGCTTCACACGCCGCCAGACAATCGAGCGAGTATGAAACCACCAAGGCACATATGCATATGTGAACACATATATGTATATAGCACATAAAGGTACTAATACCCGCGTACTAGGACACAAACACATTGTTTATCGCACACAAGTATAGTGGACTTGTACACGTGACTAAAGGTTGCACTCCATCTAACCAGTTTATACTCCAACTGCCAGCGAAGAAAGACATAAAAAAAGAAGTTTGATAAACACCAGCGATACGCAGACCCAATGGATGTAGCAATGGATAGACTGACAGTGCGAGACAGCTAAAAAGGGGAGCGCGCGCAAAATTATGCAATTGAAAGAGTTGAGGAGGTTGCGCTGAAATACTATGTATGGCAGCGCTGAGAGTTGAAGGGTTTTTGTTGTTAGGATTTTTGGAGACCTTTTTGTTTACACATTTCATTTGTTGTTGTTATAACGGTATTGCATTGTCCAAAACTCGGCAATGAAGGTAAAGGTAAGAAAATTGAAATGAAATAGTGGAGGAATGAAGGAAGAAGTCAAAAGGACAAAGTTGAATTAAACAAGAAAAGTATCTAAGACGGGATAAGAGTAAAAAGTTTTTCCATAAATCTCATTCAAAATAAGACGTTCTACTAAGTTGTATCCAATCTCCCAAAAATTCTGTCTTAGCTGCGTTAGGTTATACTGCATGGCTGTCACGCCATACATTGACCTATTGGTTCTTAGTCATGCCAGATGGAGGTTCAGTTTAGTTCAAGTATTCACCATGCAGGACGTCAACAAATGACTTTATATATAATTTTGAGACTTCATCTCGTCCCTTAAACTGCGAAGTTCCTAGATATCTACGACGAGTTCAAATTAATTCCGAACAGAAGCAGTGAAGGTGTTCCAGCGTCTCTTTTATGCCTACTTCCTTGCATCTATCGTCATTACCCTTCCTGAAGACATATGATGCCAGGAGGTTGCGACTTGTCATCTTGGCGCTCATGCATACCCTTAAGACATTCTATCTTACCCCAATTTGTCTGTCAGCCTTTTGGAAACTTGATTATGTATTGCAACTTGGGAAAAATATTTCTTGCAAAGAATGTTTTTTTTGGCATGGAATCCAGTATATATGCAGACACTACATCTCCCATTAGCCATTTTTGTTTCGTCAGTGTCGAAGTTGAAAAAGTCTAAGTGGTCTATTTTATCCAACAACCACATGTTTATCGATCTAAGACCGGTGATTCTTAAGGATAATTCACCTAACCACGGGAAACTAGTAGCAATGTTTCCGCTGCATTCTATATTGGTGGTAGGTTGAGTAATCGGTGGTGAGATATAGTACTTTAGCTTCAAATTAAGCACCAATAATGCTTCGAAAATCGGTTACCAACTGGCTTCAATATTTAGGCTTTGCATTTAATGAATGGAGGATGGAGCCATGTGTTGAAGTTTACGCAAGTGAGAAAAGTTCTCTGATCGCCATTCACTTAGGAGTGGCCAGAAACATTCTTTTACATATGAATCAAGCAGCTCACGACTTCCGGTCTTTGACCAAGTATCCACGAGCTCTGCGAGCTAAAGTGAGAAGGCGAAACATCCCTTCCGCAGGGTTGTGCGCTGGGTTTGTGACCCGCCATGTAAAAAAATCATACCAATGAAAAGGAACAACAAGCCTCGGATGAGTGCGCACTACCCGCCGGGGGAAGCAGAGGAAGAGGAAGACTTCTACTCCGGAAGGACTAAGAGGAGAAGGACCTGGCTTCGCTTGGAATATCCAATTGGCGCCACGTAGCGAAAAGAAGAAACGACTGGCGCGCTGTTGCTAACTCGGCTTTAATCGCGTAAAAGGTATCTACGCCAGTAAAGAAGAGAAAGAAAAATTTAATGTTTTTTAACAATCTTAGAAATATAAACATATATTTTTTAGTCATTTATTCCGTAACAGATCTAAGGAATTATATTACCCTACACAATAAGCTTAAAATTCGTTCCCAAAATTGATCTCCAGTGTTCAAGCTGTTTTCCTCGAATTTTTGCTCTTTCCTTTGATTCCTTATTCACATTAGATGCACTATGCTTCTGTGGGAAACACAAAAAGCCGGAAAATAAAGCGTGAAAAATACCGTTATACACCGCTTAGATCCGGTTAAATGTTAAAGTTAGAGGATTTCTCATTCTCTGCTTACCTTGGCAGCTTGCAATTGCTGCATAGATGCCTGAGTAAGGCACACCGGCACTCTTCGAGTCTACCGTTACAAACCGGTGTGTATTATACTGAAATGACTGCAAATGTTGCCAGTCGCTGGCACTCTGCCGCGTTTGTTTAATTGCCGCGAGACCGGAAGTGAGTGAGCGCTCCACTTTTTTTCTTTCTTTCGGCGTTTATTCAGCTCGAAGTTACCACTTGCGCTGACATGAAAGCAGCTGTAGCAAAACAAAAATAACGGGTACATAATTTTTCGTTTCCATACCCTGAACAGGGTATACTACGCTCTCTACGAAGTTTGTAACACCCACAAGGAATTGTCGGTTACTCTATAACATATTTAAGGGGTAATCCAAGTAGAGGTAACTTTTTCAATAGCCTTTTTTTTTTGACAGATTTTTTTGGCGTTTCATTGTGGCGAGACTTGCGCCTGAAAAACTTTTACAAATCGTTCAACTTTATTACAAAAATTCACGTTCTTTAAAGAATGAGTTTCGCTCAACTTATGGCAACATAATCGGCTTATTGCGCGTACTATTCTAAACATCATCACTTATCTTGAGACCCAGCATTCATTATTGAATAATATTCGACCGAATAGACCACGTCTATCACGCAGTAAAGAAAATATTGCAGCCGTAGCTGATAGCTGTACGCGAAGACTGTGAAGAATCGATTTGGCGCCGTTCGCAGCAACTCGCACTGACGTACAAGGTCTGTCGCAAAAGAAACAGGACTGTTAAAAAAAACCACAAAAAATTAATATTTTTCAAAAGTTGTAATTTTTTATTCAAAGTAGTTTTCTTGTGCTTCGATACAGCGTTTAGCCCGATCAATTAGCATTTCAAATGAGTGTTTAAGGTCATTTTTCGGAATGCTCTTGAGAATATCGGTCGCCGCCTCTTGGATAGCTGAAATGTCCTGAAACCAGTGTCCTTTCATGGGCAAATGAAGTTTTACAAATAGGTAGAAGTTTTTGTCAAATATCAGTGACAAGCGTCGACCGATGACACGACTCATTATCGTGCAACAGGCGCCAGGACCATGCCTCACGGTATTGTGGTCGAGCACGACGAATGCGTGACAAAAGACGCTTCATAACTACAAGTTAAAACACAGCATTAATCGCTTGGCCAGGTGGGATGAGCTCTGGGTGTACGATACCTTCGGAATCGTAAAAACAAATCAGCATTGTCTTTATTTTTGACTTCTGAAGACGACTTCGTCACAGAGGTCTTCACGACCTTTTTGGAAACGCTTAAGCCACTCATGCACATTACTACGGGATAGGCACTGATCACCATAAACTTTTTTCATCATTTGAAATGTTTCAGTAAACGTTTTCCTAAGTTTAAAACAAAATTTAATATTTGCTCTTTGTTCAAAATCCATTTTACGACCGATGACCAAAAGCTGCCGTCACTTTTTGATCGATAACATCGATTGTTGTTATCCAATTGTCTTAAAATTTTTATGAAATGTCAACAAGGGATCAAACTTTTTATTTCTTATACCCACCAATAGGTGGCGCCACCAGAAACAGTTATATTTAAAAAGTCCTGTTCTGGTATGTCAATCTCTTAAATTGAAAGCGTACAAAATACAGCTTGTGCAAGACCTGAAGCCGCTCGACCTTCCCAAGCTCTGAAACGTTCCAAAAAGATACGACGGCTCAAACTGTTCCCTCAGTTCAGAAGCTGTTCATTCGTCGAAACAGTTGATATCGGCTTACTATAGCATATAGTTGCCATACAAATGAACATGGAACGATCGAAATCGACTTTAATGAATTTTTATTTTTTTTGTGAAGGGTATTATATCGTGCTTGTGCTTTTTGTTATTTTTTTATTTCTGAGCTGCGGCATAACCACCCCCATCACCGTTAATTTTGAAAGAAACACGTCAATCTGCTCGGCAATTGCTTGACTTTGCTAAATATAAAACAATAGGCGTAATACACCGGTGAGCAGTTGGTGTAGGGTGCGGCAAATTGAGTTTTTGTGTGTGTGTGTGTCGTTGGCGCGTCTTTGGAGATGGTGGTAAACGTCTCGGTGAGGCAGAAATAAAAAAAAATACAAATCCACTGCCATTGCCATTGTCATGGTAAATCAAAAGGCGTTTGTTGTTCTTGTTGCTGTTGTTTTGTTATTGCTCTTTCTCCAACTGCTACACTTTGTTTAAACTTTCTATGCTGTTTTGTTGTTTTGCAACGCTCACCTTGTTTTCAGGTTTTTGAATGGTGTTGTTATTGTTGTTTGTGTTATATATGTTTTTGTTGTTTCATGTGTTTTTGTTGTTATATGTGTTTTTGTTGTTTGCGGAATGTCTCCCCAAGGATAATTCAAGCGTGAAATTACAATCGAAGTACCATCTAACAGCTGCCAAAGCGGCAGACAGCCAGCCAGCGCGGCATATGAAGCTCATAACCCTCCCCTCGCCCGCCTGCTCACTACAGGGGTTGTAGCAGGTTGCACGCCCTCTCATAAAAAAGCACCAGCGCCAACACCAGCATGCTAGCAGCATCACACCTTTTCATCAACACCAAAAGCGAGACTAAATACGGTGCAATACCTGTGAATGTAGTTGGTATATATGTGTGAGTGTATGTATATATGCATATATTAATATCTGTGTGTGCTGTGCAAATAGTAGTATATCATTTCCACCTTTTATTATTGCGCTCTCGGAAAATTGCGCTGCTGTGAAAACTCATCGTTCGAAAGAAATAACCGAAAGACTCCTTCCAGTTGGGTGCGCCATTGAGGAGATGGAAAACTTCCGGAAGCAAAGTTTGCGTGTACAACAACAACAACAGTGGTAGTAAAAACAGCACATTCAGAGTAAGAACAAAAATAATTTATGTGCATATTTGCATGCTACACATATGCGATGGGAATTTTATAATAATTTAAAGCAGTGGGTTTCCTTAGCACACATACGGCAGCACACACATGCATACAGTCATACACACATACAAGCGTATAAAATGTTATAAATTTTTTGTTGTTTATTTTGCATATTCTTGTGATTTCTATTTTATGCTGCGCTTGGTTGCACTAAATTAATTAATTTTTTAAACCCAAATTTTTCATAGCAACTGGCAACGCCGTTAACTTTTTACCGAATATTACCGTTTTCGCTTTTCCCTATCTCTGGTCGTTAGCAATCGCTATGAATTCATGAAAAATTTAATATAATCAATGAAGATATGTTACAGCATTTTGAAAAAGATTCAAGAAATTCAAAGCATTAAATATATGAAAGAACTTCGAATTAGAATTTCGAAAAACCATAAACCTTGCCTTGTAATATATCTAAAGAAACAGTTTGCTCTAAAGTTGCAATAAAAATAATAAGAGAAGCCTATTTCATTTGCATAAATTAATAATAATAATTTTAAAATATTTATGTGGCAACACTGTCACAACATTTTTATTTATACTATACATTCTTAACTAGCACTCATAACTCATCCCATATTGCATATAATGTCTTAAAAAATATTTTAAAATTTAATTAAGGTGGCAACTTTTTTAAAAAATATTATTTTCATAGTTTATTTCAAAAATGAAATAAAAATAATAAAACAAGCCTTCTTAATTTTCATTGAACTAATTATAACTTCGAAATATGTGGCAACACTGTCAAAATATTTTTAGTTTTGCAATGCATGCTTAACCAGTCTTAATAATTCATAACATATTGCATATTTTGGCTTAAAAAATTTTTCAAATTTAACAAAGGTGGCAACCTTTTTAAAAATATACTCAAGAAAACGTGCCTAAACCTTGTATGTAGCTGTATTGTACAAATATGCTCTCTGTACATATCGGAAATGCATTTTTTGCATTGTTTTTATATACAAGAAGTGTGGCAACCCTTTGAAAAAAATTAATACAAATGCACGTAAACTCTAGTATGCGCACATGATATCTTTTATACAATCTGGCTGCAGTAAAAATTTTAGGTCTGTGGTATATTTATAAAAAAAAATATCAATGTCCGAATGGCAACCCTGTAAAATATGTATACATAATCCTTATTAAAGTAAATTTGTTTTCAATAATTTTATTGAATTTTTTTATTGTTTTAGATTTTTTATAAATTTATTTTCGAACGATGTGGCAACCTTTCGAAAACATTTTTATTTTCAGAATAAATTTTATATTAGTATATATCTATGTATGGGGTATTCTATACCAAATCGACCACTTTTGAACCCGACCCCTTTAGATTTTGCTGAAACTTATTCATCCTTAAGTTATGAATTTTGCTATTTTTTGCTAAAAAATGGCTTTTTTATTTTCAAATAGCCATAACTTTTATAGAAATTGACTTTTGGGGACCTTTTTTTTTAATTTTTGTTTTTGAATGAACTTTTCGAAAAAATACACGAAAAAAATTTAAAATGATCAACTATATAAAATAATCGGTTTTTTTAAGTAAAATCGTATTTTTTTTTTTTTGGAAGTTCGCCATTTTTTGTTTTTTCCTTAAAAAAACTTAATTTGACAACTATCCCTGCTAATCCCGGAGTGGGCCGATAAAAAAAAGTTTTTTTGTCTTGTTCCCTGGATGAGTTAAAAATTTTAAGCCACACTAACTATATTTTTAAAAAATTTATTAAAATTCGGTTAGCAACCATGTACTTGTAAAATATATTTTGATAAACGTTTTAAAAAAAACTATGTTTTGAGAAATGAACTCTTGTCATCTCCGCCAGCTGGGTAGAATTTAATCCGAAGAAAACAGCAAAAGCAAAAATGTTCGAATAGAAGGGGTAGGAGTAGAACTACAGCATTCTCGACCTCTGAACCTAAGCTGGACAGAAAAACTGAATGCAGGGCTTCCAAAGTGTTTCGAGTCTGGAACTCCTGTAGAAGAGTTATTATGTATCATCACATGGGTATATCATTGAATTCAGTTAGTTTTGAACTTTTAATGTTTATTAAAAAATATGCACCATAGGATTATTGAAAGTATTTTTCATCTGAACAAAACATTTTTCCAATTTTTCTGGCAACTTCTTGCGGACTTCATCTCAAAAGTGCTGCACCGGCTTTTCAGCGAAGAATGAATCAAGCCAATTTTAAATAACTGGTACTGATGTGAACCGTATACCAGTAAGGTCGTTTCTCTTCAACCTCAATAAATGTTACTCATAAGTTGCAAGACCTGGACTATATGGCAGGTTTAACAAAACTTTCCAGCCGCTGTTTTCCAAAAAGTTTCTCGACGGTCTTGCAATGTGAGGCCTAGTAATGCCATGATGTAAAATTATTTTTTCGTGTCTAATCACGAATTCTGGACATTTTTCGTTAAACGCTCGATTCAACATAACGAGATTTACTCAATAGTACTCTCCAGCAATGGTTTCAGAAGCTCATAATACAGCGGACCCTTCTAATCTCACCAAATACAGAATATTACCTTAGCGGTATGGGTATTCGGCCTTGCCTTCTTTAGTATGGTTTCACAAATGATATTTTCATATACTATAGGATTATCGTAATGAATCCATTTTTCATCATCAGTCAAAATCCGAAAAAAAAACTATTTTTTTGTAGCGAACAAACAAAGTTTCTGGTATTAAACTATAAATGTTCGTGACTAGAAAGCCAAACTGGACTGGAGACTGTAACTTCTTCGATACCAATTCATTGCTGTCAAGTGTTTGTTTAGTTTGCTTGACAAGCTGAATGTATAAAACCAATTTAATAATATCCGTCCCGGCTGGCTATGAAAACATAAGTAGTTTGTTTTTCTAGGAGTCGAAAAAAGGAATCGAGCCAGGATTAAAACTTACACAACTTTTTTGGTAATTTGAATTTTATATAGTAGAAAAAGCTATTAAAAGGACTCGTAATTGCAAGAGCATGACATTATCTGGGGTAAGGAACACCGCGAAATCGAGCGTTCCAAAAATGGAATGTATCTTTTAAATAAATTTCGCTAGCGTAGAGACATACATATATCGAAAGTTAAAATCGCAGAAACTCTGAGCATAAAAATAATTCCCATAATTTTACGCCCTATTCAGCAATTCAGTTGATTTGGTAAAAAACTTTTTCTCCACCAAAGCTGCCCAATGTCTCTTTAGTTGGAGTATTGAGAACGGTAGAAGATGACTCGTCTCAGCCGGCTGTAAGTTAGGTGTTCACAAAGAACGTTTCAGCATCTCATCTTGTTGAATGCATCTCTGCATTCCGCTGAATCCACTTTTCCAATTTTCTGAATAAGTGATCTTAAGGGCGGGAACGACTTCTAGGTGTGGATTACTACAGATGAATCTCGCTCTTATTCGAACGTGTATATCCGTGTTCTCTGGCTTTCAGTGAAAGCATATGGCGAAGAGTATAGTTGAGGCCATAAGAGAATGAGATTGATACGAAATAAATTACAATACTAGAATATGTTTATCGGATCTCCAGTTTCTATAGAGTAAGCGTTAAAAAGCCAATTTGTAAGTATGTATACTAAACTAATTTGTTAACTGCGAATTACTTGACTGCCTATACATTCCAAATTTCTATTTTCCAACTTATAATTACTTTAACACAAATTCTTGAATTTACCTAACCTCGAACTCAAAATCAACTTTTAAGGGTGGAAAAATGTAATTACCCAAACTTTTTTTTTAAGCTGTCAAAGGATTTTTGTGGTTATTGTTTTGTCGAACGCCCCAGGAAATCCTTAAGTAAATCTGCAATTATTTGGCTTGGCTTAAGGGCTGCCACTACTGCAGACACCTCAACATCCGCTCAGGCGCATAATAATACCTTCCTACTTGTAGTGGAATACACAAGCCCGAAATGTAATCTTACTTTTACACGCCTGCGCTCCCGGTGAGCGAGTCAACTGGCAAACAATATCCTCTTCTGTGCAACTGAGTTGCCAATGAGCTGTTTTGGCTTTCTGTGCCGCCTTTAATTAGCTGAACCCAACGAAGCGGCTAAACTCGTCGAACAAGCAGCAGTCGAACAGCTTCACAACAACACTTACCGCCGCTTGGACGGGCAAGCGCTTTGAAAAAGTCGGTGATTTTTCATTAATTGCTACAAAGTATTTTCCACGCAGAAATGCCAACACGCTGTTTGAAGTGAAATCGGAAGTGCGGTGGAGAGCGACAGAAATGAGTTGGTGTCACGTGACAGGCTACAAACTTGTGTGCAACAACTTGTCAGTTTTGTCAAACACTTCATGCGAGTCTTTGACGTTCTACGCAGCTTTGGTTTATTTTTTTTTTTTTGAAGCACGGAAGTGCGCGGTCGCTGTGTAAGAATGTTGTTCAACGAAGATAGGAATGTTTGAGGCGAAAGCAAGGTAGTGACAGTGGGAAACTGGAGCGACAGTTGGAATTCGTTTGAATGACAATTAGCGACCGCAAAGGAATGTTTTAAATTAAAGCTTGACATGCCGTGGCTGTCTAAATGTAAAGAAGCAAAAGGTGTTTGCAAAGCTGTTTTTAAAAATTTAATGTACTAATGGCTTTTCTGCGTGGATGTACTAAGCGTTTTAGTAAATATTCGCAGGAAAGAAGGAAATTAAGGAATTAAGGTCATTCCAAGCCACTTCGCACTCTGTTGGTAAGGCTAATCAGCACCAGCACAACTCTCCAAATGGTAATAAATCACTCAATCGTGTAGTAACTTAGTAACGTATGTTACAGAGAACTCTATTTCCTCATATATTTGGAGTCAAATTTGAAGCATAAGCTCTAGGAGGAATTATGCAACAAATACAGACAAAGCTCTGTCCATTAAAATTCAGAGTTGATGAAGAAATGTTTGAAACCCTTTTTTCCTCCACAGACACCTAACTGAAGAAAAATAATTTACTACAGGAAGGCGCCTGTTTGGACTTTAATTTTGTGGCCGCAATGTATACTTTGAAAAAGAAAGAGGTTTTAGAATTAGATGCCCTCAAACTTCACTTGATCTAAACAACAGAATAGAGTTCTTGCCCTTCTTCTGCTTCTTCGAAATTGTTGTGCTTTTTTCCTTCCGCCCGGCATAACCGCTTTCTTTTAATTCGTTTAACTATGTCAGTGTCGTCATATAACTTGTACAGCTAATTGCTCCATCGTCTGCGTTATTCGTCAATCCGAAAGTTCAAAAGACCATACATTTCCACAAACCTTGCTTTCGGAAACTTCTACTGCCGGCTATTCGTATGTCGACAACGTCCTCATACGAGTATAACAGAACAAGTGTTTGTTTTTCAATCATTAGATTAAAGAAATCAATCGGCTCGAAGAAGTCATTCCCAAGACTGCGCTTCTGGTATTGTTTAACGTAGAAGTTTGGTTAGGTTACCAAATTCTGGCATAGTGTCATAGAGCCAGCTCCTTTTCATGATGTCGAAGGCCTTGATGAATTTACCAGGTCCAAAACTACACTGATAAGGTCCAATCAGTTCGGTGACAGTGATCGGATATTAAGAACTTTTTCTCCCAATAATTGGTGCAGGCTGGTTCTCCTTTTTACAAATCTTTTAGAGCACACATAGGTACCAACCGTCGGACATTCATCCTTCCACCATATTCTGTAAAGACGTTGATGCAAACATTTTGTCAGTTCTTCGAATAGTTTCTTCTTTGAATAACTCGGTCGTGCCTTCCGCCGCTTTGTTACTTTTTAAGTGGCCAATTGCTTTGCGGACTTCGTATCGTCGAGTATTGGAATGTCTAATCCATTGCCTTCATTTGAGCTTTCCGTTTACCATCTTCGGGTATCGCATTTTCAGAGCCATACAGCAGGTTTAAGAAGCGTTACATCCATAAACTGCTCTGCTCGCTCTGGACAATGGTAACCAGATTATCTTCTTAGTTCACAAATAAAAATGCTTTTGCCTATAGTAGGTAGGTGGGTTTTTCTCATTTTCATAGCTGCTGTAGGTATTTCATTTGGTCTTGGAAAACTACAGCTTTATGAACTATTTGCAATGGTTATTCAAGGCCGCAAATGGAATAAAAGGAGTATGATGAAGCTCTTGAAGATCGAACTGCGATACTTTTGCTTGTCTGTGCTCATTTTAAGCATACTTTCTTCTCTATGAGATATTTTTCGTTATGTGACCCCAAATTCATTTACTAGCATACAACATACCGCCATTAATGAATATTTCAATGCATTTCTAATTCCGCTTTTCAATAAACTTGACATCTAATAGTCCTTTTACTACTCAAAAGCCACAAACGCGCTACCCAAAAGCAGCCTATGGAGTGGAATGAACTCGACAATAAGATGACATTTGTCCACTACGTGCACGGCATGCAAAAACTTGGGTCGGACACAAAAAAAATATACTAAGTGACAGGCAGCGAATGTCACTTCATTGGCGCCAAGCAGCGGCTTAGGTGGGTCGACGCATTCTAAAAATCAAACTCACTTAACGCAAGGGTGTCAAAGGCCTATACTACCAACATCTAAAATGCCACCCGATTAAGTCTTTTGTGAGCGTCTGTGAGTGAAATTTTCAATGAATTTAGTTGCAAGAAAATTTAAAAAAATATTTCCTCGAGCAACAATAAAGTCCAAAGATCAATAGATGCCAATGAAGTAGGCAAATCCAAAGACGCACACACCCACATCATTAGAGGGTATGTATGTGCACCACTTGCCACTAATCCACGCCACTTCGTTCTAATTTCACTTCAGACCATTTCATTTCGGTATGCAAACAGTATTTGCTCGATTTCGAAGGCACTGAAGTGTAGCAACTTGAGATTTGTAAATTTCATTCGTCAAGATTTCATTGAGCATATCCACACCCTCCTCAACCTTTGAGCGTTTGCATTGACTAATTTTCTATTTGTGCCCGCAGGCATGCGTTAGTGACGCCTATTTCTTTCCACATGCTTTCGTATGCAAATTTTAAGTTGTTTCCCTTTTTTCAATTTATTTGCAACGCAAATTCCAGGCTGTGGGGTAAGTCGCTAAGCCAGTTTATTGAAATTAAGTGGTGAATTGTGTGTTGTCAAAGAAATATTGCACTTATTCCGTGAGTTCATTTGTGGCCTATTCTTTTAGTAGAATTTATTAAGCTAAAATGGGTCATAATACTTTGATATTGTTCGGAAGAAAGTAGAGCGCGTTAAGTCAGCCACTTAAAACTTTATTGAAAATACTATATGTGGCCCTAAACTTTAGTAAAAGGGACTAAAGATTTTTCCACTGATGATAGTGTTTAATAGTTGCTCTCCGGTTTTGTGTAGCTAGCCAAACTGATAATTTATCCAATTCAGAAGCCGACTAGACAGATTTGTCGGTCTTTTAACTTCTGCGAACTCTAAAATTTCTCTCAGATATTTTATAGTTTTAGATATTCAAGAAGCCTTCCTCTCTTCCTCTTTTCTTTCTTCATTATGAATAAAGACTCAGTGGAAGCCAAACAACACGTCTTTTAAGCGTCCACTAAACACGCAAGTAAGCCGCTTCCTAGTTCCGCTAGTTTACTCCCCAAATATTTTAAGGCATATGCCGAGTATGTAGATAGCCCTTAATCGTATATAGAACGAGCTCCACTCCGCTTACGAAGACCGACTGTCAAATAAAACGTATTCCTCTGTCAATCATTTCACTTTCCTGGGTTTTTTTAAGTGCCTACAATTTATAGTTGCATCTCATGCCAAACACCCTCCTAACCGTATACTCAGATTACCAATACGTCCGCGTTATATCATATGGCGATCTTAAAGACTGAAAAGCCTGACAAAGCGGTTGATTTGGATTCTGAGTTGATTGGGTTTTCAGTGTGGCACGATTTGTTCCGTCATTCTGCATCTTCAATACTCACATTCTTTTCGATGCTGGATTAATACAAGTTCAATTTCAGGTCAACTGTGAACGACTAATAGACTTTAGGTTCGCAGAAGTCGTATAGACTTATACCTATACAGACGACGTGGCACTCATGGTCCAGGGAAAGTTTCTGAGTATACGACGAAAGTCTATCTCACGGTGGTAACTAATCAGGCGGGTGAAAACATCTTCTCTTTAAATCGAAATAAAGCTGAGTTGGCTTTTTTACTAAAAGATAAAAAGTGCCAGAGGCTTAACTGTCCCGGATGAAAAGCATGATTCTGCTGCCAGCAGAGTCTACAGTATTTGGGTCTCACGCTTGATAGAAGGCTTCATATCGAGAGGAGAGCAAGAAAGGCATTAATTGCCTTTCAATGCTGCAGAAGAACCATTAGCAAATTTCGCTCTAAGGCACCATAATTGAAACCACTATATTGTATGCAAGAAAGCTTGAGAGCGTTCAACAAGCCGCACTCTTCAGCATGGTTGGTAAATTTCGCACTAACGGATACCATATAGCCGAAAGATGTATGGTCGCGAAAGTTGTTGTCAAACACAGAGAATCTTTCTAAATGAACATGTGCTTGAACATTTGAAAAACCTCGCAAGCTTTGATTTTATAACAGATCATCTAGGTAATGGCGATGACCAACCAAACTCTAGCGGCATTTTCTTTGTCTTTGTACCTGCGAATATATATAGACGGGTATGGGTTCTTCGAGGAGAGTGACAGTGAGCTTCTTTACAGATGCGCCAAAGATTGAGCGAAAGGTTGATGAAGGGATATATTGTTAGTAAATTTCCATCAACTTCAGTTTCATGCTTGGGGTTGCGGCTGTTAAGGCAGTGGTATATTTGTTGCTCCCCTACAACCTCCTTCAGAGAAGTATCTATAGAATCTGATGTCAAAAACATTGGCCTATCGGCCTCCATACTGTAAGGTTGAGAATCTTACTGGATGCCAGTACCAGAAGCTATATGAATGAAGCCAACGTAGACCCATCTCAACACTTTCTTATTAACTGTTCCGCCTTTGCGAGATCAAAGTTTAAACACTTGGGAGCTTACCTTGGTAGCTTCTAAGCCAGTGAAGATAAAAAATCATGATAAATATATAAGAAAAATAGTATTCAAAGTAATAGTAATAACGAAATTGGTATTGGTAATGATAAGAGTGCTGGTATTTGTAATGGTAATAAAATAAAGGATAGTTATAGTAATGCTAATGATTGTCTGATTATACTATTATCAAATAAGTATTATTATCAATAAAAACAGTACCGTTGATTTCTTGGAGAGCGTGAGTATAGGTCTCAACGCCCATTGTCGACTAATAAGACCGGATAAAGACTACTATTTAATAGCTTTACAAAGCACTTCATACAAAAGTCCAAGCACGTTTGCCATCTTAAGGATCTGCCATCGAACCTAACTTAACCCATTTCATCACTTGAATTATTTAATCTCACATTTTTATTATAAAGGCAGTGAGCTTAAAAGCATACATAGTTATTTCAGTGTAAGACCTATTTTTATATCTCAGAAGCTGTATAATTCAAAAAAAATTGTTTAAAAGTCCGTTTCGTTCCACATTATGTATTACTTTCAGCAGCAAAAGTTTAAAACATCATGTAAATGAGAGTCAGTCTCTAGGTTTATTGAGGCTGCAGTCGTTATTCGAGTTCTGAGAAATGAATAAAGTGGTGAGGGAACTTATCAGATATCAAGTGTTTAGAACTTATTTTAAGCTAAGATTGAACCATGAATGAATTTCGAGAGCAAGTCCCACATATTCAAGACTTTAAGGGGGTATTCTAGTCTAGAAATTTTAAAAAATCGATTTTTTTTTTATATTTTCAAAATTTAACTATTCAAGAGTATGTGTACAAGAGGATTTTTCAAAATTGAAATTATTTTCGGAGATATAGGCATTTTCTGACCCGGCATCCAAACCGGTTCGGCCGGAACGCGAAACTTTAAACGCGTTTTTCTCAAAACTGACTTTTTCGGAACGATACCAACGATTTCTCAGGTTCCGGGACCGATTAACTTGAAATTTTTACAGAGTCTTCTTTATAGTTTTATCTCTGGTTGGAACTAGCCCCATCCCAAAATTTTTATTTTTATTATTTTTAAAAAATTCAAAATAGTCAGAAAAAGTGATAAAAAAAAAATTTTTTTCAGGCAGTCGCCATTTTGTGAAAAAAATGTTCCCCACTTTTCCGTAGTTCCGATCATTGCGACATTATTCTAGATTAATAATCTTTTTTTTTTGGTTTCAGATAACTAGGAGGGTTGAAATCATGGGCATGGTCACGTGGAAATTTTTAGAGACCCCCCACTTGTCAGTTTATAATTTTTGAAATTTTTTACTTTTTTTAGTTTTTAATTTTTTTTTCTACACTTCTAAAATTAACAAATAACTAATAAAAAAATGGATGGTAAAAATATTAATTGCCTTTTTTTTACGCCACTTTAAAAATTACCTGAAATTCATGCTTCTAGACTAGAATGCCCCCTTCATATTACATTCGATAGCCTTTAATACTGTGTACAATTAAATGTGAAAATAAATACTTATGCAGGTATTTTTAGCATAAGCCTTACTAGCCACTATTATGTATGAACTATCCATCTCCATTAACCTTAGAATTACCTCAACTATTAGTGTATACATATCTTCTTATATGTGTATGCGTTGATTCCCTATTATTTGCACTACATTCAAAGTACATTTGCGGTTTTTATGCTTAATCATCTTAAGAGTAAATAAAATATGAACCCAAGCCACGAAGATTGTAAGACATGTAATGGAGGGCACACACGCATGTACGAATACAACTACCGTTGAATATAACTGTACAAATGCATGCATAAAAGCAGCAGATGTCTTTACCCCACCACTACTCACGTACTGCTGCAATTTATATGTCTAATATAGATGAACATATACTATATAAGAAAAGCTCTCTAAGAAATGTGCAGCATGTTAGTTAAAATATATAAAGTAATGGTAATGGTAATGGTATTGAAAAGGTAATGATGGTAATAAAAAAATATTGAAAAACATAATAGTAATAGAAATAATAATAATAAGAATATAGGTAATGGTAATGGTAGTGGTAATTGTATTGGTAATGCTAACAGTAAAAATAATGATATTGATAAATAACTGTAATGATAATAAAATAAAGAATATTTTTTGTAATGGTAGTGTAATGCTAATAGTATTGGTATATGTATTGGTAATCGTAATTAATAATCGGCTATAACCGCGTAAGCGGTTTCTACGCCAGTGAAGATAAAGAATCGTGATTAATACATACATATATGAGAAGAATAATATTAATAGTGATAGTAATAACGATATTGGTATTGGTAATGATAAGAGTATTGGTATTTGTAATGGTAATAAAATAAAGTATAGTTGTAGTAATGCTAATGATTGTCTGATGATACTATTATCAAATAAGTATTATTATCAATAAAAAGAATACCGTTGATTTCTTGGAAGCGTGAATAGTAATGATAATAGTAATGGCAGTGGTAATTCTAATGCCTATTAGATTATTTTATTATTAAATAAGTATTATTAATAATAGAAGCAATGGCGGTTATTTCTTGAAGAGCATAGTAATAGTATTGGTAATGGTAATGCTAATGATTACTTCACTAATAGGTGTTATTATCAATAAAAAAGGATCGTTTATTTCTTAGAGTGCACAGAGAGTATTGATAGTAGTAATGGTGAATGTAATGGTAATGGTAATGATAATTATTCTGTTATATAAAATTAATTATCAATAAAAACAACAATTTTATTTCCTACAGGGCACAAAATAACACTCTTGCAACAATTTGTACGCGAAAATTTGTTGCATGCCACACCCCATATAAGGAAAAGCATTCACGCATGCCACACACGTCAACTTTTTTCATAAAATTGCATTACAACACATTATTTTGGTCACAAAAGGAAAATAACAAAAGCAACAACCACGTACGACATTGAGACAATGGATGGATGGCACAGGGGTAACGGTTTGTTGGTAAATAAAAATAAAATAAAAGCACCCACAAGTCCATTTCACAAATGCGCATAAATTGTAACTCATAACGGTTAGATACAAGTGCTGCCAACTGCCGTTGCTGCTGGAGTATTTCACTGTTATTTAACGTATATTTCATTTTATATATACAGTTTACAGCTACATGCATACATTGCACCAGCAGCGCATTATGCGCGCCAGCGCCTAAAAGCGTGCTTTCACTTTCTTAAGCCTGCTGACTTCGTGGCAATGGTTGATGGTTTCATTTAAAAATTCACTGCACGTACACTTTCGTTGCAAGGAATACAAATAGTACAACAAAAAAAAAAACATAAAAATTGCTATAAAGCAGCGGTGGCAACCAAAAATAGAGCGTAGCAACAGCTGGCGCAAAAACATTGAAAACAACAACAATATTTGTGTCGCCTCTGCTGCTCGTCTCATAAAAATGTTGCTGGGCGATGTGCTCGCTATCTTACATTGACTGCAAATGCGACTAGAATAAAAGTCATTTGTCTGCGCGCCTGTAAGTATGCTTCAGTTTGTGCATTACTACCGTAGCTGTAAATCAGTTGCCATTTTGTACGTATTTCTGATTGAAGTTAAGTACTGAACTTATTTAAACAGTACTCGAGCGTCAATTTTACTACTAACTTAATAGATATTACTAATATAAGCATAATGTTGGGATTAATATATTGAGTGGCTAGAACTAGGGTGATATTGTACTACGTCATTTCGAATACGAGTTGTTAAGAGGTCTATTGAGAGGCAGACCACCTCAATAGCAAGCGAAAGCAAACTCATCTAAACTTTTCAGGATACAAAAATACGTTTTGAGACTAAAGTGTTTACTTGGGTCTAATACAAGTGTCTACCTTAAGGCACTCAGCGCATTCTTACTCTATTTCAGCATTTAGCTGTAGTATATATATAGTGATTAAGTGAATCTTAACTTTATTTGAGGATCTTAACTTTTATTGAGGTCAAAGCAAACCTACTGAGGTCCGTTTAAAAGAGATATGAAATCGATTTTATATACTGAGCTAAACGCTGGGTTGCTATTTGAAACAGTTGTCGTGTTTATTTTTTTAAACACAGAACTTGTAAGACTTATTTTAACTTCTTTATTCTTTCCGATGCTGGAATCTAGTACTACAGATACCCATATTTCGGGCGCCGGTGAAGTCGATCAGCCTCAACCCATTGGGTAGCAAGGATACCATATCAGTCACCGCCCCATCCACCGCACTTCTTGGACGGCGGTTATGTCAGTCTTTACTTATACGAGGCTATCAACCAGCTTGCCTGCGACACATTCCCAATTAAGGGTCCGTACATTCCAGGTGCATGCCCTTAAATCGTAATCCTTAATACAGTGGTCACAACACTGGAGATGGATGATTCGCCTTCTCACCTTAGCTCGCCTTCAAACGGATAATTTGGGCTACCCAGAAGATACTTGGTCTAAGATCCAAGAGCATGACTCTCAGAAAACTTTGCTTATTTGCGTGAACTTCTACATATGGCATTATCCTCTACATCTTTTAACAGTTCGTGAAATATTAAAAAGAAATACTGTTACTGTTCAACAGCTGTTTAGTCAGCATTCCTCTTATTGTAGGTGCTTGAAATATGAGCCAATGGATAATCTAAGTCCACTACTTTTGCAATTTCTTTACTACTCCTCCTGTTTGTAATACAGAGATTACACTATATCATATGACTGACCTACTTAGCAATCAAAATTGTTTTAATTTTAGTTATGAGTTAGGACAGTCTAGAGAGAAGGCCTTTGGTATCTGATGGCTTAAAAAAATTTATGAATTAACGCTCATAGCTCAGACACACTGGGTTGACATTGGAACAACGCGATTTTTTCTTCAGACAAAAGAAAGACTGGTACAACGTACAATCACAAAAGGTGGGGAAGTTTATCATGGACAAAACGAAATATCATACTACCCAAAACTTAACATCGTCTAATGAGTATACATATATATTTAAGGTTTTCGGTTAGTTTGATTTAAATACTACAACCAACATTCATCTAAATTTATCCGAAAGGAATATAGTATAAACTCTTTAGGATAAAGAAATATTAAAAAAAATTGCTGAGATACCTTTCAAAACATATGTGAAGGACTATCGAGTAATAACTCAACATACTAACTCATGTGGAACTAAGGGTCTTAAAGAGAAATAAGATTCTACACAGTTAGTGCGGTGAAACAGTATCTTAAGAGCCTGTATTTTAATCTGAAAATCTCTAAATATGAAAAATATATATATTTTTTCCATACGTTTAAAAAATTTATATAATATCGAATACTTAAACTATTAAGTTGTCGGATGGACTTCATAGTCAGGAAAATCAGCCCTTGCCGATATTGTTCATCAGTTCTCTCGAGAGTTATCACGCTCTAGTCGCTAGTTTGAGAGACAAATTGTAGTAACGCAACTTTACCTCTAACTCCTCAGGGGTAGAGAGTTTCAATGGAAGCCAGACGCGAACGAGATGCAATAGGGAAATATTCGCTTCAGCAAAAGTCTCTAGCCTAGCTTCCTTCCACATATCCAACCCTAGGCACCGCTTCCTTATACTTTTGGATAGATAGTTCGGACCCGCACTCTTATACCTAGAAGGTGGTCCGGGATGAAAACCACGGATATAGGTACCACGACCCGCTTCCACTCCTCTTTGTAAATGGTCATATCTTCCTTACTACGATCGCACACCCCTAGCTGAGACAGTGAGCTTGTTTAGCGGTCGCGCTGGACATTAGTGCTGCACTCAAGCGAGGCTTCTTACCGAGGGACGATTCCCCTACATACGACCTCTGCCGCTTAACTATAAGTTGAGACTCAATTGAGCCTGCTATTCCACCGCCCTTGACGCCACAGTCTGCCTGCTACCGTACTGAGCTACATATTTTGGTTTTGCTGTCACGTCTGACTTCAACATAATTGCTGCCGTCTCCTTCTTTGTATCGGGGCTTTTAATATTGCCTTGTAATGAAACTTTTTTTTTATTTTCAATTTTCCTAACTATTGTCTCACTCAGAGCTGTTGTCCAACTTTTTCGAGAGAGGCCTGGCTGTTAAGAGGCCAAGGCAAAGCCTGAACCGACTCTTTATGAGGAAATCCCGACAACCCCAAAATTGAGTCCTCTCAACCTACGTATACCAAGACCTATTAAGGCTGTAAGTAGTTTCAGAATTAAATCTCCAGCCATTCCTTCAGAGTGTCACTCTTATAAACTCAGCTGACGTAATGTCCAGGTTTCAATCCAAACAAGCTTCCTTCAATCATAGTCCGAGTCGAATCCGACGTGAAGTTCTTTTTCAAAGCCATTGCTATATTTTTTATGCATTCATATGTGGGTGCAATAATGCTCAAAGAAATTGGAAAATAATCATTCCAACCCAACTTTCTAAAATTATCAACAGGAAATAAAGATTTTCTAAACATTGCTATCTCTTTTTCCGTGTTCCAAAGCAGCTCTTAACCAATTCAAAAATAAATTAATACATTTTCAACATATCTAAACTTCCGCCATAAAGGGGTTAGCCTTGCTCAAGGATAAGAAAAATTATACTTAAACAAAAACAAAAGAAACAGCGCACCGGCTAAACACGCTGGTACAATTTGTTTATACCTAATCCAATAAAAGCAACCCTGAAGTAACGCTACATATTTAAAATTCAACCCAACGTGCTGCAGACGGGGCAACAAATTAACGCAGAGGTAATTAAAGAAAGACTTAACAACAATAAAAAGCATATCAAATTTATATTAAAGAGAAGAGTGGAAAAGAAGCTCGGCAGAAGAGTGCGTACTTTAAGTTTGGGGAAACGTTGAGCGCTCTTGAGAGAAGACGGTGCGAGCAGTTAATCGGAAAAGTTTTCAGCTCCAGGCGGCTGTCAAACGAAAAACCCAAAGTGGCATTGGAATACAAAACACGCGCTAACACAAAAAACTCTGACAAGCAGGTGGACAGGCAAACGTTGTTGGAGTTGTTAAGAGCAGCAGGCGGGTTGACAGGTGGTCCGGCGCTGTGTCAGGCTGTTATTATCACCCAGCTGAGTAATTGAACTACATAATTCAACGTGGTATATGAAATTTGGTAATGAGTGCAATAAGAGCAACAAAAAGAGCGTGCATACTACAAGCAAATGAAACTGAAGCCAACGACCGGTAAATTGCTTGGTGTAAATAAAAATATAATAAAAGTGAACGTAAGGCAAAATAAGAAATAGTTTATGAGTCCGCTATTCATCATTTTGCTTTCACCCGGTATGAAAGTTTGTGCTTTCTCGTTGCCCCATATTTTCAGCAATCGTGTGTACCAGCTGTAACTGATGACTGTTTGTGCAAGTAGATGAAAAAAATCTAATTTGCTTTTGAAGCCTTGCAGGGGTGGGATTAATTAAATAAATACAGGCAACAAAGAGCATCTTGGTGGAGCTTTCATATTATTAAATTATATGAGATTTCGCCTAAATGTGGATTTTGAACCGACTCGTATGCAAATATTTGTGCTAACTGAGTTGGCACAGAACACAAAAAAAAACTTAGTTGGAGAGAATATCTTAAGAGCAGGGCTTCCAATACTCTGCGAATACATATTCAACTGGAGTTTGTTGCAATGCTTACTGCCAGTCGGTTCATGATGATGGGTGGGCATGGTACTAAAGTCGAACTTCTTAATGAACTCGGGTTAAATTGGCAATAGGACAGAGAAGGAAGATCTATGAGGAATTAAATAAAACGTTTTTACTAGTCAGTAGAGAAAAATGAACCAATAGTTCCGTGATTAACAGTTCCAATGGCGAAATCTACCTATTCCCCGACATATCCTAGGATAAATAAGTAACATGAGCAGACCTCTACTGTAGTATTCCATACGCTCAAGGTAGCTTCGAACTAAATGACATCAATTCATTCTTTCATGCGGAAATTTTTTTAATAGCAAAATGTGCCAAGTGAACATCTTCTCTAACAAGGTTTTGCAAGCAGCTAATAACTAGACTCTCAGTAGGTAACTCTGTTAGTATAATCTGGGTTCAACGTTATTTAGGAATAGAAGGAAACGAAAAGATAGACTAGCTAGCCCGCTTGGGAACGCAATTTACTTAAGCACCCCAAACCATTTAGCTCCTTTAAAAATGGTGTGAAGCAATGGACCCTAGAGGAACACTTCAGGCCTTGGAACCCTAGCAAAACAGAGTAGTAGGAGTAGTGTTGATGATGAACAAACGAAACCTAGTAATATTGTAGAAATCTACACAGTGCAGCTGCTCTTAAGGAATCTTTCCATCTTCGCCTAATTGGAAAATTTGATTCGACGGAATGCAGAGCGTACATGGGGGATGATGACACATTAAAACATTATCTTTGCGAATGCATAGTCTTCAACCGGGTAAAAGGGGATATATTCCAGGGCTCCCAGTTCTCCAGCTTAAAAAAGATTGAGCTGCTGGGTTTAAAAATAAATTTTGATATTTTACCAAATTCAGTGAGCTGAGGGCATTTGAGGCTCACTAAAGTCAAGGATAGAAGCAGTTTTAAGGGAACGTCTCAATGTGAAATTTTCGAAATATTGATTTTTTGATGCATTGTCGGATACACGGAAAGGAGCGAGACAATCGTTAAACGAGGATTTCTTAAAATGGTGTCCACTCTCAAAGGAAAAGTCTTACAGATATCTAGTTCCAATTTGGATAGTATTTCTAATGCCACTCTCTATTTATGGAAGATTTCCTTTTTTTTGAGATCTTCTAATTTTTATCTAGGAAAAACTATCGAAAAAAGGGCCAAATTCGATAATTTCAAAAACAAAAGACTTTTCTACAGGTGAATAATCTTTGTTAAATCTTGTTTTTAAAACAAAATTCTGGCTGCAATCGTGGAAATCGTAAAGGATCTTCTTTTACGTGTCGCATTTTGACTTGTTCTTGGTAATAATATTTTTAGACGCCGTTTAGACATCGCAGTTACGTGAGGTTCCACCCAGATATGTTTGTCTTACTTCGCACTTTGGGGACTACGGAACTTTGAATTTGTCTTATGAATCATTAGAAGACATAGTCAATCTACGGTTCACGTAGTCGTATATATCGGGAGTTGTGTGATTTCCTGGCCTCCAGTCTGGATAAATAGATATCTGAATAAGCCAAGGTCTATACATCTGCAAAAGATATAGTACCTTGGAAAATGTCAATCAACCGAAGAGCTCCTCTCTATAAAACGGACTTGGGATAATATTACTAATGACTTTACCAAACATGCTCTAAAAATTATTGAATCTACTTATGATTGCATCAACAAACTACAGTTTTTATTGCTTACTAAACATATAGATTCGAGACCACTAATACTTCTTTGAAAACCAGTTTCTCTCTTCGGCCTCTTCGCTTACTTAAATAATTATACTAGTAAATTCTAGATGAAAGTGAGGTTACGTAGATCTTGGGGCAAACAAACTGAACTGTGGAAGCTGCAACGGTAAAGTATTTGTTTGCGCGGGCATGAGGCTAGGCGCAGATCCAAAGGAAAGCGGTAACACTGCTTGTTGCGGTAAAATGTTTGGTTGTATCGGCATCATAATCGGTGCAAAAGCAAAAGAAAATGGTGCAGTTTGTTGAGACGCTGAAGGAATTGATTGCGCGCAATTCTGGCTTTGAGTGGCCAAAGGAATAGGAAACAAATATGGGATTGGCTGGAAAGGCATATACGGCATACTTGGATAGTATGGAGGACAGTTCTGTTGAGTAGTTGGTGGATTAGGTAAGCAAGGTGGTGTCGTTGCCGGAAAGTTGCAACAATTACATGTTGGTGGTGGGCATGTGGGAGAACTTGGAGCAGGGGTATCAGGCGGCAATGTTGTAACAATAATTGGAGGCACTGTTGTCGGCTGCGTCGTAGTTGGTGTTGTTTTCAAATTGTCTACAATTATATCCGCTGGTACTGTAGGTTGTGTTGTTGGTAGTGTCGTTGGAACTGTTGGTGGTACAATCGTTGGATCTGTTGGTGATACAGTCGTTGGTGCAATGGTTGTTGTAGGTTGTGTTGTTGGTGCAGTCGTTGGTGCTACAGTTGTTGTGGGTTGTGTTGTTGGTGTAGTCGTTGGATCTATTGGTGCTACAGTCGTTGGTGCAATGGTTGTTGTAGGTTGTGTTGCTGGTGCAGTCGTTGGATCTGTTGGTGCTACAGTCGTTGGTGCAATGGTTGTTGTAAGTTCTGTTGTTGGTACAGTCGCCGGATCTGTTGGTGCTACAGTCGTTGGTGCTAAAGTTGTGGTAGGCTGTGTTGTTGGATCTGTAATGCCTAAATCCAAATCCGGAGCCACCGAAGGTATAACGAATATCTGAACTTTGTTTCCTTTAATACATAATTTGTGTTTGAGAAAATAAAATATTATAATAATTATTTCTTGGTTGTTTAAGTTCTATTTTTACTTACGTCCGTTAGTAGCTCTTGCTCTGCGTATAATATTTCCACCTTGTGTCAAAGACTGTAAAGAACTCCAGAAAGGACTAAGGTGTAAGAAACTAGTGGCCCCGCTGACATCTCCTGGAGAATCATAGATAGCGCTTGTGGTATTACCACAAATACTAACAAATTAGTGTAAAACGTAATACGTACTGACATTTTTCCTGACACTGGTTTGCAGTATTCTGCTCAAAGGTCGATTAGGTTGGACATCAAATTCACTGGTAGCCAAATTTTTGCTGCTGGTGACATGAGGTTCATAAAGCGCTGAAAATTTGTTTTTGGTTTCCAAATTAATAATTTATGAAACTAAAATTGAGGAGTGTATGATCTTCACGCTTACAAATCTGCTTTGTTCGGAATGGATGTGCTTCACTGGAATGTAAAAGGGCAAATGTTGCTACCAACAGTCTTGTAGTGGCGGATGCCATCGCAGTTTTTACTGTTTAGAAGTGATGTGTCTGAAAATATATGAAAACAACTTGATATGAAAAGTGATTATGCTTCTTTTGTTTAGCTTAATTCTTAAAGTCACTAGTGTTGTGCTGTTACTGCTTTGACAATGGTTAAGTTGGGCTGCATAGATTTTCAGTTTGAATTTCACAATCGCTCGTGAACTTCAAAATTTTGTTTTAAAAAAATGCTGAAAGATTCATCAGCTGTAAAGAGATTGCTTGAAACCCCAGATTTTAGAAACATCAGGACTATCGTGTTAGTAAGATAATTATCGTGCACTGAGTGGATAATTTTGTTCCTATTACATTGGGTCTTCGTACTAAGTAAAAGATCTGAATTTATATTTAACTCCCAATACTGGACTTACTTCCTATATTTCTGGTTTTTCTGCTTCTATCCTTTGCTGTCACAAATGACGCCTTCAAGCTTGGATGCGCACTGTTTTTTAACCTCTATTATTTAAATTAGCTTCACCAGATATTAACTGCCAGTGAGACGGTTTGACCGTTTGTATTTATAGATGAGCGTACCCCTGCAACGCTTTGAAATATGTGCGTACGGGCGACGTACGTGCTTATATTGTTACACATAGCTGTTGAATAGTAAAAGCCCGTGCGCTAAACTATTTTATTAAACAATTAACTAACAAATTACATGTGTTAAGTGGGGAAAACACATTTTTTGGTGAAACTAGAAATTTATAAAGAAACATTCATATTTAAGAAGATATGAAAAATAATTCACGTAAACTTAATTGTTTATATTATTAATTCATTAATATATACCCACATTCCACTCTCCAAAATATTGCAGTTATGGGGTAAGTTCATTTTTCCAAAGGGTGATCCATTTCGAGGTTGCCTTCATTTTTAAAGGCAAAATACATAAATTTCATATTTAATGGGGTATATTTATTATCATTCGAAAGAACATACTTTGCATTTATTTTTTCAAGTCTATCACTTTCAAATGTTGGACGCGGGTGTGTCGCAGATGGTCCATTCATTGAGTCCAATTTTCGTTTAATTGAGTCTAATTTTTGTTGACTCGTTCGAGCATTTCGACTGGTAACTGACGAATTACAAGCGTGATGTTTTGCTCCAAGACCTGAATCGAAGCGTAATTGTCCGCATAGACTTTTGATCCCCACAGGAAAAGCCTAACAGTGTGATATAACACGATCTTGGTGGCCAATCGACCGTCCCAAAATGGGAAAATATCTGCTCACTGTTGGAGTTTCTTAATAAATCTATAGATTGATGCGATGTGTAGAAGTGGCGCTGCCTTTTTGAAACCAAATGTCGCGAGATCACGAGCTGCACTTTCAGGCATCAAATATTCGGCTATCATGGCGCGATAACGGTCGCCATTGACGGTTCCGTTCTAACTGATATATCAAAAGCCCATAGATCAATCGCTTGGGAAGGTCGAGCGTCTTCAGTTCTTTCACAAGCTGTAATTTGTACGCTTTCAATGTAAAATCTCGACGTAAAATACGCCAAGTCGGTCCATACGTCAGTCCGAGTTTTCTTCGAACAGCACCGAATCGACTCTCCACGGTCTTCGTGTACACTCTCAGCCTTTTCTTTACTGGCGTAGACACCGCTTACGCGATTATAGCCGAGTTAACAACAGCGCGCCATTCGTTTCTTCTTTTGGCTACGTAGCGCCCATTGGATATTCCAAGCAAAGCCAGGTCCTGCTCCACTTGGTCCTTCCAACGGAGTGGAGGTTTTTTTCTTTTCCTCTGCTTCCCCCGGCGGGTACTGCGTCGAATACTTTCAGAGCTGGAGTGTTTTCGTCCATCCGGGCAACAGACCTAGCCAGCGTAGCCGCTGTTTTTAATTAGCTGAACTATGTCAATGTCGTCGTATATCTCGTACAGCTCATCGTTCAATCGAATGCGATATTCGCCGTGGCCAATGCACAACGGACCATAAATCTTTCGCAGAACCTTTCTCTCGAAACCTCGTAACGTCGACTCATCGGTTGTTGTCATCGTCCAAGCCTCAGCACCATATAGCAGGACGGGAATTATGAGTTTGGCTTTTGTTCGTCGAGAGAGGAGTTTACTTTTCAATTGCCTACTCAATCCGAAGTAGCACCTGTTGGCAAGAGTAATCCTGCGTTGGATTTCCAGGCTGACATTGTTGGTGGTGTTAATACTGGTTCCTAAGTAGACAAAATTATCTACAACTTCAAAGTTATGACTGTCAACGGTGACGTGAAAGCCAAGTCGCGAGTGCGATGACTGTTTGTTTGATGACAGGAGATATTTCGTTTTGCCCTCATTCACCGCCAGACCCATTTGCTTTGCTTCCTTGTCCAGCCTGGAGTTAAGCGACTTCACATAACCCCTAAAAATATGGTCTTGGATGTTACGCCATGCCCACGATATGAGATGATGCACTCACTAAAAGTTTCCTTTGATACATACTATAAATTAATCAGAGACTGCTTTCTTCTTTTCAATGAGAGTGTTTTTTACGTGGAGGGTCTCACTTCTTCTGACTTTAGCTCGCCTTCAAACGGATGTTTTTTGGATACCCAGAAGATGCTTTGTCTAAGACCGGAAGTCATGAGCCGCCTGAGTCATATGTAAGATAATCGTTCCTGGTCACCTCCAAGTGAATGGCGCTAAGAGAACTTTCCTCAGCTGTCCATAAAGCACGATGGCGTCTCAGCAATGGCTTCTAGGTTATCATTACTCTAAATGAGACAATTTTGTTTTTAACATACCCATGTCATGAAAGGTGAGCTAAATCGGTTAACTCCAGCTTTAAAGCTTCAATTGTTGCGCGCGATGGCGGATGGGCTCATTCGGGTCTTCTTCGCTTCGCACCTCTGAAGATGACCGTTATCCACTTGAGTAAACTTAGTTCTAAACCGATCCATAACTACCCGAATTACAGCCTCTGCTGGCCGGTTATGTCAAGCGAATATGGAATGCAACGTGCGATGAGTCGCGGTATTTTTATTGAATCAATTTATGTGGCACCCATACATCGAGCTTCTTAGTGACTCCAAGCTTCTTCAAATGGTTTATAACGGTTTGATGACTACTATGCCGGTCTCTTTCGACCAATTCAGCGATTTTATCGCAATTTTCGACGACAGACCTTCCGGAGCGTGGCGCGTCTTCGACCACCTCTACGTTGAAACCATCGTTGTGCGGTGGAAATGGATACTGTATCGGGTCCATAAACTGCACAAATTTTATTGGCGGCTTGAGATGCATTTTTGCCTTTATCGTAGTAGTAATGTAAAATATGCCGTATTTTCTCTTTATTTTGCTCCATGTTTGCGACGCTATAACTCACGAACGATTTAAAAGAAACGACAATCAAACACGTGTTAGCGCGTGAAATGAGCTTTCCAAAAAGGTATAGCATGGCCCGATGCGACGAATAAAACTAGAACAACGCGCTTTCAGCGCCAACTGGCGAAAATACCGCAAGACTTGTTTGACAAACTAATATTTAGGTTCACTAGGGCTATGCTGAATCCGAAACTCTGTTATGATCTAAGTTATATATTTTAAGAAGTCCGGCAACTCCTTAAATATTTCCGACTTTGTAAGTTATGAGCGGATGTGATCTAAACCTGAACTATATTTTGAGTTTTGCTGTCGATCGTTCTGTCCAAAGTTTAGAATTCACTTCCCATCAATTCCTATCAAAATCTAAAATGTGGTTTCTTATAACTGTTCTCCTCGTCATGTGTCAGTTCAACGATATTCTTTAAATCTAACAGATACCTTAAATTTCTCAGATCAGAAAGTGGTAAAAGATGTTTAAAAAACATATACAGAAATTTTCATAAAATTATTGATAAATTCATAGCTTTATTTTCAGTTAAAAAATACACTTAAAATTCACTAAAAGAAATAAACTTATTTTCTATAAAATACATTATAATATGCCGTGACAAATGTACCCAATTATCCATAGTTTATTGGCCGCCTAACCGGTGCACGCGATAAAAATTTACGGCTTGGTGCTGGATAATTCACTGGCTTCCTGACATAAACATTACTTCCAATGCAGCAACCATTTCGTTGAGGTGTTTCTCCTCTATGGCAACGACGACCATTGCAACGCCACGCTGCGTAAGGTACTGGAAGTGGTTTTGGTGGCTGAACTATTCGCGGTCTTACAATCCTTGCGGGAGCTGCTTGCAGCGGAAAGCAGACAATGCGAGTACTTCCTCTTCTTCCAGCTGGCCCATTATCGGTTATTCTCATACAATTATTAGGTGCTGCAGCTCTGGGGTAATTTCGCACTGATGGATAACTAAGAGGAACTTTAGGTCGGGAGTTCACATACGAAGAACGTGGAGGAGCAGGACGATATGGAGGGATCTTTACGTAGGGTGAGTGAGGTGGACATGGAATAGCTGTTGGACGAACAGTTGGCGGCAAAGTAGGTACAGCAGTAGGAACAGAGGTTGGTGCTGCGGTAGGTGCCACAGTAGTTGGTAGTGGAGTTGTTGGTTCAGTAGGTGCTGATGTTGGTGCTGCAGTAGGTGGCACAGTAGTTGGTGGTATAGTTGTTGGTTCAGTAGGTGCTGAAGTTGGTGCTGCAGTAGGTGGCATAGTAGTTGGTGGTACAGTTGTTGGAACAGTAGGGGCTGAAGTTGGTGCAGCAGTAGGTGGCACAGTAGTTGGTGGTATAGTTGTTGGTTCAGTAGGGGCTGAAGTTGGTGCTGATGTAGGTGGCACAGTAGTTGGCGGTGCAGTTGTTGGTTCAGTAGGTGCTGATGTTGGTGCTGATGTAGGTGGCACAGTAGTTGGTGGTGCAGTTGTTGGATCGGTAGGGGCTGAAGTTGGTGCTGATGTAGGTGGCACAGTAGTTGGTGGTGCAGTTGTTGGTTCAGTAGGTGGCACAGTAGTTGGTGGTGCAGTTGTTGGATCGGTAGGTGCTGAAGTTGGTGCTGCAGTAGGTGGCACAGTAGTTGGTGGTGCAGTTGTTGGATCGGTAGGGGCTGAAGTGGGTGCTGCAGTAGGTGGCACAGTAGTTGGTGGTGCAGTTGTTGGACCGGTAGGGGCTGAAGTTGGTGCTGCAGTAGGTGGCACAGTAGTTGGTGGTATAGTTGTTGGTTCAGTAGGTGCTGAAGTTGGTGCTGCAGTAGGTGGCATAGTAGTTGGTGGTACAGTTGTTGGAGCAGTAGGGGCTGAAGTTGGTGCTGCAGTAGGTGGCACAGTAGTTGATGGTGCAGTTGTTGGATCGGTAGGGGCTGAAGTGGGTGCCGCAGTAGGTGGCATAGTAGTTGGTGGTACAGTTGTTGGAGCAGTAGGGGCTGAAGTTGGTGCTGCAGTAGGTGGCACAGTAGTTGATGGTGCAGTTGTTGGATCGGTAGGGGCTGAAGTGGGTGCCGCAGTAGGTGGCATAGTAGTTGGTGGTACAGTTGTTGGAGTGGTGGGGGCTGAAGTGGGTGCCGCAGTAGGTGGCACAGTAGTTGGTGGTACAGTTGTTGGAGCAGTAGGGGCTGAAGTTGGTGCTGCAGTAGGTGGCACAGTAGTTGATGGTGCAGTTGTTGGATCGGTAGGGGCTGAAGTGGGTGCTGCAGTAGGTGGCACAGTAGTTGGTGGTGCAGTTGTTGGACCGGTAGGGGCTGAAGTTGGTGCTGCAGTAGGTGGCACAGTAGTTGGTGGTATAGTTGTTGGTTCAGTAGGTGCTGAAGTTGGTGCTGCAGTAGGTGGCACAGTAGTTGGTGGTATAGTTGTTGGTTCAGTAGGTGCTGAAGTTGGTGCTGCAGTAGGTGGCATAGTAGTTGGTGGTACAGTTGTTGGAGCAGTAGGGGCTGAAGTTGGTGCTGCAGTAGGTGGCACAGTAGTTGGTGGTGCAGTTGTTGGAGTGGTGGGGGCTGAAGTGGGTGCCGCAGTAGGTGGCACAGTAGTAGGTGATGCAGTTGTTGGATCGGTAGGGGCTGAAGTTGGTGCTGCAGTGGGTGGCACAGTAGTTGGTGGTACAGTTGTTGGTTCAGTAGGTGCTGAAGTTGGTGCTGCAGTAGGTGGCACAGTAGTTGGTGGTGCAGTTGTTGGAGTGGTGGGGGCTGAAGTGGGTGCCGCAGTAGGTGGCACAGTAGTTGGTGGTGCAGTTGTTGGATCGGTAGGGGCTGAAGTTGGTGCTGAAGTGGGTGCTGCAGTAGGTGGCACAGTAGTTGGTGGTGCAGTTGTTGGTTCAGTAGGTGCTGCAGTTGGTGGCACAGTAGTTGGTGGTGCAGTTGTTGGTTCAGTAGGTGCTGATGTTGGTGCTGTAGTAGGTGGCACAGTAGTTGGTGGTGCAGTTGTTGGTTCAGTAGGTGCCGAAGTTGGTGCTGTAGTAGGTGGCACAGTAGTTGGTGGTGCAGTTGGTGGCACAGTAGTTGGTGGTGCAGTTGTTGGTTCAGTAGGTGCTGATGTTGGTGCTGAAGTAGGTGGCACAGTAGTTGGTGGTGCAGTTGTTGGATCGGTAGGTGCTGACGTTGGTGCTGCAGTTGGTGGCACAGTAGTTGGTGGTGCAGTTGTTGGTTCAGTAGGTGCTGCAGTTGGTGGCACAGTAGTTGGCGGTGCAGTTGTTGGATCAGTAGGGGCTGCAGTTGGTGCTGCAGTAGGTGGCACAGTAGTTGGCGGTGCAGTTGTTGGATCGGTAGGTGCTGACGTTGGTGCTGCAGTTGGTGGCACAGTAGTTGGTGGTGCAGTTGTTGGTTCAGTAGGTGCTGATGTTGGTGCTGATGTAGGTGGCACAGTAGTTGGTGGTGCAGTTGTTGGTTCAATAGGTGCTGATGTTGGTGCTGATGTAGGTGGCACAGTAGTTGGTGGTGCAGTTGTTGGTTCAGTAGGTGCCGAAGTTGGTGCTGTAGTAGGTGGCACAGTAGTTGGTGGTGCAGTTGGTGGCACAGTAGTTGGTGGTGCAGTTGTTGGTTCAGTAGGTGCTGATGTTGGTGCTGATGTAGGTGGCACAGTAGTTGGTGGTGCAGTTGTTGGTTCAGTAGGTGCTGCAGTTGGTGCTGCAGTAGGTGGCACAGTAGTTGGTGGTGCAGTTGTTGGATCGGTAGGTGCTGACGTTGGTGCTGCAGTTGGTGGCACAGTAGTTGGTGGTGCAGTTGTTGGTTCAGTAGGTGCTGATGTTGGTGCTGATGTAGGTGGCACAGTAGTTGGTGGTGCAGTTGTTGGTTCAGTAGGTGCCGAAGTTGGTGCTGTAGTAGGTGGCACAGTAGTTGGTGGTGCAGTTGTTGGATCGGTAGGTGCTGACGTTGGTGCTGCAGTTGGTGGCACAGTAGTTGGTGGTGCAGTTGTTGGTTCAGTAGGTGCTGATGTTGGTGCTGATGTAGGTGGCACAGTAGTTGGTGGTGCAGTTGTTGGTTCAGTAGGTGCCGAAGTTGGTGCTGTAGTAGGTGGCACAGTAGTTGGTGGTGCAGTTGGTGGCACAGTAGTTGGTGGTGCAGTTGTTGGTTCAGTAGGTGCTGATGTTGGTGCTGATGTAGGTGGCACAGTAGTTGGTGGTGCAGTTGTTGGTTCAGTAGGTGCTGATGTTGGTGCTGATGTAGGTGGCACAGTAGTTGGTGGTATAGTTGTTGGTTCAGTAGGGACTGAAGTTGGTGCTGCAGTAGGTGGCACAGTAGTTGGTGGTGCAGTTTTTGGTTCAGTAGGTGCTGCAGTTGGTGCTGATGTAGGTGGCACAGTAGTTGGTGGTGCAGTTGTTGGTTCAGTAGGTGCTGCAGTTGGTGCTGATGTAGGTGGCACAGTAGTTGGTGGTGCAGTTGTTGGATCGGTAGGTGCTGACGTTGGTGCTGCAGTTGGTGGCACAGTAGTTGGTGGTGCAGTTGTTGGTTCAGTAGGTGCTGATGTTGGTGCTGATGTAGGTGGCACAGTAGTTGGTGGTGCAGTTGTTGGATCGGTAGGTGCTGACGTTGGTGCTGCAGTTGGTGGCACAGTAGTTGGTGGTGCAGTTGTTGGTTCAGTAGGTGCTGCAGTTGGTGGCACAGTAGTTGGCGGTGCAGTTGTTGGATCGGTAGGTGCTGACGTTGGTGCTGCAGTTGGTGGCACAGTAGTTGGTGGTGCAGTTGTTGGTTCAGTAGGTGCTGATGTTGGTGCTGATGTAGGTGGCACAGTAGTTGGTGGTGCAGTTGTTGGTTCAGTAGGTGCTGATGTTGGTGCTGATGTAGGTGGCACAGTAGTTGGTGGTGCAGTTGTTGGTTCAGTAGGTGCCGAAGTTGGTGCTGATGTAGGTGGCACAGTAGTTGGTGGTGCAGTTGTTGGATCGGTAGGTGCTGACGTTGGTGCTGCAGTTGGTGGCACAGTAGTTGGTGGTGCAGTTGTTGGTTCAGTAGGTGCTGCAGTAGGTGGCACAGTAGTTGGTGGTGCAGTTGTTGGTTCAGTAGGTGCTGATGTTGGTGCTGATGTAGGTGGCACAGTAGTTGGTGGTGCAGTTGTTGGTTCAGTAGGTGCCGAAGTTGGTGCTGTAGTAGGTGGCACAGTAGTTGGTGGTGCAGTTGTTGGTTCAGTAGGTGCTGACGTTGGTGCTGCAGTTGGTGGCACAGTAGTTGGTGGTGCAGTTGTTGGATCGGTAGGTGCTGAAGTTGGTGCTGCAGTAGGTGGCACAGTAGTTGGTGGTGCAGTTGTTGGATTGGTAGGGGCTGAAGTTGGTGCTGCAGTAGGTGGCACAGTGGTTGGGGGTGGAGTTGTTGGTTCAGTAGGTGCCGAAGTTGTTGCTGCAGTAGGTGGCACAGTAGTTGGTAGTGGAGTTGTTGGTTCAGTAGGTGCTGATGTTGGTGCAGCAGTAGGTGGCACAGTAGTTGGTGGTGCAGTTGTTGGACCGGTAGGTGCTGACGTTGGTGCTGCAGTAGGTGGCACAGTAGTTGGTGGTGCAGTTGTTGGTTCAGTAGGTGCTGAAGTTGTTGCTGCAGTAGGTGGCACAGTAGTTGGCGGTGAAGTTGTTGGATCAATAGGGGCTGAAGTGGGTGCTGCAGTAGGTGGCACAGTAGTTGGCGGTGCAGTTGTTGGATCAGTAGGGGCTGAAGTTGGTGCTGAAGTAGGTGGCACAGTAGTTGGTGGTGCAGTTGTTGGTTCAGTAGGTGCTGAAGTTGGTGCTGCAGTAGGTGGCACAGTAGTTGGGGGTAGAGTTGTTGGTTCAGTAGGTGCCGAAGTTGGTGCTGTAGTAGGTGGCACAGTAGTTGGTAGTGGAGTTGTTGGTTCAGTAGGTGCTGATGTTGGTGCTGCAGTAGGTGGCACAGTAGTTGGTGGTGCAGTTGTTGGACCGGTAGGGGCTGAAGTGGGTGCTGCAGTAGGTGGCACAGTAGTTGGCGGTGCAGTTGTTGGATTGGTAGGGGCTGCAGTTGGTGCTGCAGTAGGTGGCACAGTAGTTGGTGGTGCAGTTGTTGGATCGGTAGGTGCTGAAGTTGGTGCTGCAGTAGGTGGCACAGTAGTTGGCGGTGCAGTTGTTGGATTGGTAGGGGCCGCAGTTGGTGCTGCAGTAGGTGGCACAGTAGTTGGTGGTGCAGTTGTTGGTTCAGTAGGTGCTGAAGTTGGTGCTGCAGTAGGTGGCAAAGTAGTTGGTGGTGCAGTTGTTGGTTCAGTAGGTGCTGCAGTAGGTGGTACAGTGGTTGGTGGTGCAGTTGTTGGATCGGTAGGTGCTGAAGTTGTTGCTGCAGTAGGGGGCACAGTGGTTGGTGGTGGAGTTGTTGGATCGGTAGGGGCTGAAGTGGGTGCCGCAGTAGGTGGCACAGTGGTTGGTGCTTAAGTTGGTACTGCAGTAGGTGGCACAGTGGTTGGTGGTGGAGTTGTTGGATCGGTAGGGGCTGAAGTGGGTGCCGCAGTAGGTGGCACAGTAGTTGGTGCTGAAGTTGGTGCTGCAGTAGGTGGCACAGTGGTTGGTGATGGAGTTATTGGATCGGTAGGGGCTGAAGTGGGTGCCGCAGTAGGTGGCACAGTGGTTGGTGGTGCAGTTGTTGGTTCAGTAGATGTTGAAGTTGGTGGTGAAGTGGGCGTTGATGTTAGTGATTCAGTTATTGGTTCAATAGCTGGTGCAGTTGGTGCTGCAGTAGGTTTCACAGTAGATGTTGTAGTTGGCGTTTGTGGTGCACATGGTGGCATAGTTGGTGGAGTCGCGGTAGGTGGCACAGTAGTTGGATCGGTAGGTGCTACAGTAGGTGGAATAGTAGTTGGTGGTGCAGTTGTTGGATCAGTAGGTGCTGAAGTTGGTGCTGCAGTAGGTGGCACAGTAGTTGGTGGTGCAGTTGTTGTATCAGTAGGTGCTGAAGTTGGTGCTGCAGTAGGTGGCACAGTAGTTGGTGGTGCAGTTGTTGGATCAGTAGGTGCTGCAGTAGGTGGCACAGTGGTTGGTGGTGGAGTTGTTGGATCGGTAGGGGCTGAAGTGGGTGCCGCAGTAGGTGGCATAGTAGTTGGTGGTGCAGTTGTTTGATCGGTAGGGGCTGAAGTTGGTGCTGCAGTAGGTGGCACAGTAGTTGGTGGTGCAGTTGTTGGTTCAGTAGATGTTGAAGTTAGTGGTGAAGTGGGCGTTGATATTAGTGATTCAGTTATTGGTTCAATAGCTGGTGCAGTTGGTGCTGCAGTAGGTTTCACAGTAGATGTTGTGGTTGGCGTTTGTGGTGCACATGGTGGCATAGTTGGTGGAGTCGCTGTTGTTGCGGTGGTCGTCGGTTCATATGGTAATATGACTTCTTCAGTGGGCGCCTCGCCAGGAATAATAAAGATTTGACCGTCTCTTATTCTTGTATGATGGCCTTTGCATTGAGGAAGAAGTTGACAATATTTTTTATCAAATCTTGTTATGGAATATAAATTTTCAAATACCAACCGATTTTTGGATTTTCCGTACTATTTGCTATAGCATTTACAGACCTAATCGTTCGTTTAACAGTTAAAGGCTGGAATTCTACCTTTATATGAGACATATATGCTTCGAGTTTAGGAATAATGTTGGGAAAGTGTTCGGAGAGGTCGCTTCTATTTTTTGCCAATTTAATTACTGCAAATTATATACAGACAATTACTTATAGGCTGGAGAGTTCAATAATTACTTACGTCTCTGTATTATGCTGCTTTTACTGGTTTTGAATTGAGTTGCTCTAAAATTGGTTTCGTTTTGAAATCTTTTACCAAAAACATGACTTTTTGATTTAATTTCAATTGCCAATTTTGGCAATCTTTCTTCAGCTTCAACGAGTTTATTGCCATACCAGACCAATACCGCTATGACTATTAGTCGCCAACAGGCTACGGACCTCATAATTTTGTTGTTTAATTTCTGATTTTACGCTCAACGCTATAATTTTATAGAAAAACCATATCAAAAATTTACAAATATGTCTAGTTCTAATTAGTTAAAAAATATTAGTTTTTAATTTTTCTCTTCCCGCTCCTTATATACAGGAAATGTCGCTGTTTGTCTTTTCCCTAATATCTACCTTTGGTGTTAGTTAATTTTTACTAATATTCGTAAATAGCCTTGACGGGTTTTGGTATTAGTAGCACTTGTAGTAGATCGAAAACTACCTTACTAAAATAATCAAGGTTCCGCTTAGTTGTAGCACTCTTTGATTCAACTTATTATGTGTGTCTAAACGGCTTGAGAATATCACAAGTCACTAAGCTGAGGTGACTAGTTTCGATGCCAGCTAGTTTGTCTGAATGATTGAAGCTCCAAGATAATCCAAGGTACAATATGTGACCAAAAATGTCTCCTTCTTCGACAAGAAATTTATAAAGAAACACCTTTATTTTTCCAAAAATTCTACATAATCCTCTGAAGAACCAAAAATAAACCACTTAACATCTCATTTTCGCTACTATTTCTAGTTATTTTTGCAGTCATAGATCTTTAAAGTATTGTATTAGAAAACTTGGTTCCTTCAACACTAAAATTGTTTGATTTAAAGTATTGCATTGGAAAACCTGGATCGTTCGACACTGAAATTTTGTAATTTCCTCTTCTTAAAGAGTCCTACGTATGACTCATATAAAATCATTTTTTTACACTTTTTGATTATATTTTTTATTCGAAATCATGTTTTCTATCACTAAAACCTCATCTGTACCAAATATCTGCCAGACGTGCCGCCTAGCAATTTTCGTTCTGTTTGCTCGGTTCACAAATATTACTTGAGCTTTATTTCGACACAAAGAAAACATCAGCGCGTTTTCAGAAGTGTGCACTTCTAATACTTTTTAGTCACTTACGTGTGTACACCGCTCGACTGCGTGCATAACTATTAACTGAATTTTCATAATTTCAAATAAATGTTTATATTTGCTATCGTGCGTTTTTTGTTTCTTTATTAGTATATTTTTTTTTTTTTTTTTTTTTTTTGCGATTCAAAATATTTGCGTATTTGTGAGCTGCGAACGTGCTATTGAAAAAATATTTTTGCATATTTTACAAAGTCTATAATCACATCGCATGCGTTATTAAATAATAGAAAGCAAATAACAGTATAAAAGGAAGGCAACACATAGAATTTGTTTAGCTTGAATTTGAGTCTAGCGTAGGTGAAGCTGGTCTTTATTTGTGAAAATTGTTCCTTCGTGTAAACAAAGAATTTTTTTTTTTTTTTTCAAAAAGTAGTTTTCTGACGTCTAATAATAAAAAAAAATATGAAAGTGTCTCGAGCCGGGAAAAGACTTGTACTAATTATCCTGCTATATATTTTCAGCAGATTTTTACTTTAGTAGGAAGCTGCATATAAACGGTCTCCTTTTTAAACCGAAAACAACTTCAAAGTCTTATTATAGATTATCCAGTCATGTATTCTTCATAGAAGAACTTAGAATTATAGAAAAACTTATTACTAACTCTAATCTAGGTAGATAACACCAATAGAAAAAAATCTCATAAAAGAAAACTGTGAAGATCTCTGATAAAAACCTTTTCAGAAATAGCTATCTACGTATTTTTATATATTTTTACCCCTTTTTCTATATCTGAAAACATTTAGTTCCACATTTGATTTCTCTTACTTTCCTTCTTTTACTCTATTTACTCTCTATAACTTTCAAAACGCGGCTTTCAAACTGCCGACTACCCTACTCTTCGAACTCTGCACTCGTGCACTAGTCAATATTTTCGACAGGTACTTTGCTGCGAAGCACGCTCTAAAGCTCAGAGATACTGAACATATAAAGGGATCCAAACAGGAAAACGCTGAAATTCTCGCGTTCTTCAATAGTGTCCGTGACAACTTAGACCATTGCGTCCCAGAAACTACTACGGCGGTTTTTCGACCGCACATTCATTAACGAGTATAGACGAGGAATATGTGTACAGGGATAAGTCGCTGGAGAAGAGCAGCAGTGAGCTTTGGCACGAAGTTTGGAGGAGAACCTTGCTACTGTGGTGTCTTTCAGGCAAAAGTAGATACTATTAAAGTCGCAGTAACCTTACTGCTCGCGGCTTTTTTTAGAAATGTGAGATGCGCACAAAGTTGGCCAAGGAATGTATAATCTCACTTTATATATCATCAGTCTACTTCATTAACAGATTTGTTTGGGTGTGAAATACCTGGTCACTGAAAAACCAATGACCTAGACAGATTGATGACCCCTATACCGCTTTTATCAGTATGGGAGTTCGATATCCATTGGCATCTTCTGCTCTTGCACTGAAGCATTAGACTAGCGTGCGCTTAGCATTGTTGATCGATAATCAGCTTCTTTCGCCACTGCCAGATCCCTTAGGCGTGGAGTAGAACGTAGGAGATCTCATGTGCAAGGCTAAAAATCCAGTCAGACGCAAACTTTCGCAGACTTTCAAAGTTGTGCAGCAGAAGGTGAGGTAGAAACCCTACTACTCATTACTCATTCATCCAATAGTCAGCTTTTATCAGATTAAGGTTCCCAGGTTAGAGGTTAACCACTCGGCGATCATACCTTCAGCAAACCATGAGACTTAGCCGAAACTGTCGTTAGCCACGTAAAAAAATTTGTAATTGGTTCAAAACGCTTCTTCGATTTATGAGGGTGATCATGATCAATTTTATAGGAGTTTTACGTTGCACAACGGACCGGTATTTTAAGCTGTTCCAGCGAAAGCCTTTGTTACGATTGTCGTCTTAACCTGATCTTACCTAACGAAACTCGCATTCTCAGTTACTTCCACTTCTTCTCTATTCGACGTACATTAGGCTTGTTCGAATGAATTGAGCGTTTAAGGTTAAGGTTATGGGATATTTATTTATTAAAAAAATAACTCCGTAATGAGGGAACCTTTATAATACACGCAGTATCTCTTTAACAGAATATTGTAAATTTAGGTCGATAAAATTTGGTTAAGCCTGAGAAATTTGGTATTTTGGTCGTAGGCTTGCTATTGTCTCGAAACTTCTGATTCCTACTCGTATTATACTCGGTTATGCACCTTTTTCTTCAATAACATTTAATAAAATGAAATATAATATAAGTTTTTATTCATAATCTGCTTGAATTTTTATTGGAGCGTGCCGAGGTATACGCATGGGGGCGTACGTGACTCCAAGAAAACAAATGCTATTATGCAATAAAGTATAGTTTTCAACTAGCGACTGTTTAATGGGATTTTTATAATAATTTCTTTTACTGTTTTAACCGTCCGGTCAATGACCGGGTATCCGGGTATCCATTTCAATCTATATGTCAATTTTTCTTAACTCCTTCTCAAAAAAATTTTATGGCCGCCTAGATCCTCAAAATTAAAGTTATTCGACATCAATTTTTCGTCAAAATTTTTTAGAATCAATTATTTAATAAAAAGTCTTTAACTATCAAACTTGATAACTCCTCCGTGCAATAACCAGGTACCCGGCTGCGCTGAGATTTATATATATAAATGACGGGTTTTACACACACTTAAGAGGTTATTTATCAAAGTATTCAGATAATTATATTTTTAAATTAATAATAGGCAATATAGTTTACAATTTCTTTTATTTTAACAATAATTCTTATTATAAACAATAAAAAAAAATAGTAAGTAAGAACAAAATAACTCCGTTTTTATTTATTTTAGTAATATTATTTTCTATTTTTTTACTATTTGTTTATTTATATATTTTTTTATTTATTATGATACAGTGCAATATAAGAATTAAAGTATTATATATTCAATTATTCCGTACATCCTACACATGTCCTGGTTGTAATACAGTGTTCATCCCAAATAGGTTTCTCACATACTGAACATATTTTTCTTGTTTTGCGACGTTTTTTTAAATTCACTTTGAAGACATTCATAGCATACACCAGTAATCTTTTTCCTTCCAGTTGAATCGCACTGCTTCTGTGGTCTCAATGATACAGAGGATGTTGGCTGCGCATTTGGATTGACAGCTCGACCAAGAAGAGATTCAATCACCACTTTCATTGAGAAATGCTTCATAATTTGTGCATTATTCGCACGATTTTCAAAGAATGGAGTACACAGCTCTCTGCTCAATTGCCGATAAAATAAGCGTCGTTCTTACGATTTTTTAACAAGCATTTTATTATTCTTATAATACAGAATATATGCTTCAAAGCAGGCAATATCGAGAATATTGTAAAAAAAAATGCTGGAGGCCATTGTTGAGTTGATCTTTTTGTTGTATATCTACCAAGCATTTTATCCATCGTATCTACTCCAGCTTTAGACCAGTTATAAAACTCGATGATTCGGGTTTTTTCTTTGCACTATCACTAATTTTTGCTTCGTTATGCATTGATGATAGCATAATTACTACCTTGCTTTTTTTGGCACATAACTACATAGGGTAACTTTTTCATGAAAGCCAAACACAGTGGATAATTCTACTCGAGTTTTTGAAACAGCCATTGCTGGTGGAATGTATGCTTTATATTTCTTCAGAATACCAACAGTCGTAAAGTTCCAAGATAGTAAAAATTTTGCTAGTAAAAAAGTTGTGAAGAAATTATCCATTGTAATGTTCCTATCGGATCCTTTGTAAGATGCCACAAAGTCTTTATGGTGCTTGGTGTATGGTGCCACCAACATTTTTCTCACGACCATCTTTCGATTTCCCAGTGTCAAGCTGTTCAGTAAGTGAATACGAATTTCAGCATCACATTTCCAACATACTTTAATTCCATATTTATCTGACTTTGATGGAATGTATTGAGTGAATCTAGTTCGATCTCGGCATGGATAAAGTTGCTCGTCGATTGTTAGGTATTATGTTGGTTTATCAGCCATTGTATTTAGATTAATTACAATTTGTTTATTGATAATATTTATTTTGTATATTTTTTTACTTATCTCTGTATACTTTCTACGCTGTTGACTACGCTTGTAGAATTCCAACTGAACACGTTTCTTTCTTTTCGTCCGAACTTAAAAGGGGAGAGGGACGGCTTAGGTACTTAAATATACATTGACCTTGGCACTCCGCTTTCGTTATTTCTACGAGAACTATAGATTATATCCCCATATATAGTTATTTCCTATGCCATGTAGCCAACTTACACAGAAAAAAAAATTTTTATTCAGTATACTAACGACTTCTACATCGGTCATTGAACGAATGGTGAAAGTTTGGTCATTGACCGAACGGTTAAAAGGCACCTCTTTTCTTTAATACCTATAATAGAAGCCTTTACAAGCGTCTTAGTTTAACAAAACTTCTTATCTGTTGAGTGTGTCTAAATACCATTGAGCACAAGTGGCTTCCGAACAACTGCCGTACTTGCTCCCAGAAAGCAACACATTAATATAATAATTTTCCTCGGAAGACTGATGACTTTCTCTGTATTTTATTTATATTTTTTTGGTCTAGTCAGAAGTATGAAGGTTTCTGAAGCGGTTCTTTATAAAAATTCGCAACTTCGGGATTTTGTTAATATGCTTGCATCGGCCGAAAAATGTGTTTCTGTTATAGAAATCAAATAGTCGGGGTAAAAATTGTTTTCAGGCTTCGGTTTCAGCTGACAAACTTAAGGTCGAGAAAAGAAAATCCGTATAAGTTAAGCTCTTTGTGAGAAATTTTAACTCACAAAATCCAGCAAACTTCAGCTTCCGAAAAAACTATTTACTGAGAGGAGCAAGCTGTAGTTAAAGAGTATATATTTCAGTAAGACATTGGAATGGTCGATATTCTTAAGAATGCCTGAAATCTTACAGATCCAACTCCGAAGAAAGGCTATATTATTCGAAACTCATTTGAAAACTCAGATCTTTGAAAAATTCAAACATAAAAACAATCACAAATCACACCTTTTACCAATCAAAATCTTCAAGGTTTTGGCAGTGCTTTAGGAATGACCTCAAACTCATTAAGAAACCGTGACAAAAGTTACCACTTCTTCTAGGAGCACAAATAAAATCCTATAAAATATTCCTAAGCTCTTTTAATTTTCAGTAATTTAAGAAAATTCTGCCAACTTTTTTTCAGTCATCATTTATTATCAAAGAGTGTCTACATTATCGATACATAATTTTAAGGATAGAAGTGATCCAGTCTTATCTGCACAGGTTGTGCCGATTTCACGTAATCCGTTGGCTGTGATTGCTGTGGTGAATGTTGAGTTGGAGTCAATGCTGGAGCAACTGGCTCAACATGATGAGGATGATTTTCATTACAACACTCCTTCTCACCTTTCCTTGTGCTCCACTTGTTGCAACGCCGACGATAGCAACGTGTTCTTGGCGCTGGACGTGGTACAGCAGGAGGTAAGACTAATATTTGGGGTGAAGGATGCTGCGGTGAAACTACTGGCTTCGGCACACAAACCACGCGTGTTTTTCCCTTCGTGCCGTCAACATCATAATCGGTTATTTCGAAGCAATTAGTCGACGGTGATTGTGGTGGTGCAATTGGAATTGGTGCTGGCGTTGGTACTTTTGGGGCATGTGGCACATAGGATGGCAAATGTGCAGGTGGATATCTGGGATATTCTGGATATGGCGGATAAACTGGATATATGGGATATGGTGGCAATGGAGGATATGGTGGTAATGTTGGTGGCAAGGTCGGTGGTTGAGTAGGAGGTAAAGTCGGAGGGAGAGTTGGTGGTAAGGTCGGTGGAAGTGTTGGGGGTAGAGTTGGAGGTAAAGTTGGCGGCAAAGTCGGTGGAAGTGTTGGAGGTAAAGTCGGTGGAAGTGTTGGGGGTAGAGTTGGAGGTAAAGTTGGCGGCAAAGTCGGTGGAAGTGTTGGAGGTAAAGTCGGTGGAAGTGTTGGGGGTAGAGTTGGAGGTAAAGTTGGCGGCAAAGTTGGTGGAAGTGTTGGAGGTAAAGTTGGAGGCAAAGTTGGTGGAAGAGTGGGTGGTAAGGTCGGTGGAAGTGTTGGGGGTAGAGTTGGTGGTAAGGTTGGAGGTAAAGTTGGCGGCAAAGTTGGTGGAAGTGTTGGAGGCAAAATTGGTGGAAGAATTGGAGGTAAAGTTGGCGGCCATGATGGAGGTAAAGTTGGTGGAAGTGTTGGAGGCAAAGTTGGTGGAAGAGTTGGGGATAAAGTTGGCGGCAAAGTTGGTGGAAGAGTTGGAGGTAAAGTTGGAGGTAAAGTAGGCGGCAAAGTTGGTGGAAGAGTTGGAGGTACTGTCGGTGGCGGAGTGGTTGTTTTAACTCTCGGCTTGCAATGTACTCTTTGTCTTACACTATTCAAGATATTCAGGTCGGCATTAATTTGTGGACTTACGTCAACCCCGGTGAAGACTTCATTATTGTTGCCAACAATATCAGCACCGGATATACCTATAAAATGTTTAAATAATAGAAGTGTTAAGAATATTTGACCTCGATTGGAATAATGCCAACTATACTTACGCTCCTGCACATTGCCGATATTGTTCTCACCACAGTCCATTTCACCATCCGAACCGGGCAACAATATATTCGTCACACTAGATGGATCTTGCAAAATGTCGCCTACAAGACCGGTAAGCTGCTCGACTTGATTGAGCACTTGCAAATTCACACCCACTTGTGGCTTAACTTTGGCCAAAGTGCTTACCTTATTGTTGTCACCACGAATAACGGTAGCATCATTGACTAAGTGGGAGTAAAATTATGTGAAATTATATAATTAAGATATAATTAATTTTTCTAACAAAAAAACACGTACGTTGCTGTCTACTGCCAATATTACTGCCACTGCTGCCTCCACCCAGTAAGCCGCCAAGTAATCCGCCACCGCCGCCACCTCCAGAACCGGTTTGCGTAACTGCATTGAGTAAGTCAATGTTGAGATCAAGTTGTGGTGCAACGTCGGCCAAGGTAAACACCTCATTATCTGACCCCTGAATCACGGTTCCGCTGTTTTCTGTAAAGCAAATGGAGAAGTTTACCCATTATGCCATTAAAATCTAAAGTAATTTCAAGTAAATAAGGTCCAAATTTACTCACGTGTTTGACTGCCACCAATATTATTACCAGCGGCTACAGCGCTTCCTGGCCGCACTGGTCTGCCTGCTACTGCTGAAAGTAAGGGAAAATTTAAATAATTCTATAACAACTACAACATAAACTTACCAGGTTGCACACCACCTGCAGAACTGGTATCACCACCAATGCCGCCTTGTACGCCAGTAGCTTGCTGATTCACCACATTCAAGGCATTGACATCGGCATTCACTTGCGGATTAACATTCAGTAAGCTGCTAACGGTATTCCCACTGCCAATTATGCTGGTCCCAGTATCCACTAAAATATGAAAAAAAAGTTAGAAAAAACTCGTCATAACTATTTACTAGGTGAGAATACTTACTGACTTGCTTGCCACCGATATTGTTGTTCGCACCGCCCAAGCCGCCGAGTAAGCCTCCTAATAAGCCACCACCTGTACCGCCATCACCGCTTGCACCAGTAACTGTTTGTGTAACCGAGTTTAATAGATTCACATCAGCGTTCACTTGTGGATTCACATTTGCGAGACTCGAAACAGTATTGCCATCGCCTACAATGCGAGTGCCTGTATCCACTGGAAATATGAAGATACGTTAAATTTACGGGGAAATGTTTGTAAATAGCAAGTATTAGACAACATCATAAGTTCACTTACTGGCTTGCCTGCCACCAATATTATTTGGTCCACCACCGAGCCCACCAAGTACACCACCCAATAGACCACCACTTTTGCCTACACCTCCACTGCCTGTGGCACCAGAAACGGTTTGTGTAACAGTATTAAGAAGATTTACGCCAGCATTAACTTGTGGATTCACATTGGCGAGACTCGAAACCGTATTGCGATCGCCTACAATGCGAGCTCCTGTCGATTCTGTTCGAAAGTGGAAATTTAAATATTTTATAATTATCTACCTTAAATCATAGTTACTTACGTGATTGAGTGCCGCCAATATTATCTGCCACACCCCCTGATGCTGCAGGGCGACTTACACCGCCAGGCCTACCTGGCTTGGCTGCACCACCGGTTACGCCCGACACACCCGTCGCTTCCTGTTTAACAGCATTTAAGGCATTGACGTCAGCGTTCACTTGAGGATTGAGGTTCAGTAGACTGGAAACCGTGTTGCCACTACCTACAATACTGGTGCCAGTGTCCACTAAAAGAAAAACGCAGTTAGCATAAAGCTATTTTTCTTAAAACAAATAATTCTCTTACTAATTTGTTGGCCACCAATATTGTTGGTTGCTCCTCCGAGTCCACCCAGTACACCACCTAATAGTCCACCGCTTTTACCACCACCTGCTCCACCTGTGGCTCCTGAAACGGTTTGCGTAACTGTGTTTAGTAGGTTTACGCCTGCATTAATTTGTGGATTTACATTCGCGAGACTCGAAACAGTGTTGCCGTCGCCGACTATGCGTGCCCCTGTGGATTCTAGATCAAGAAAATGTGTTCAGTATTTCTGTCTTGCAAATCAGATGTATTCTGTGTACTCTGGTATATTTGCAAACTTTACTTGTCACTACTTACGAGCTTGACTGCCTCCGATATTGTTTCCAGCACGACCTAGTCCTGTTATTTTTGAACCACCTGTTCCTGTAGCACCACTAACTGCGCCTGCAGCTCCAGTAATAGCTCCCAGACCAGTCGCTTTCTGACTAACCGTGTTCAGCGCATTAACATCTGCGTTCACTTGGGGATTGAGGTTCAGTAGGCTGGAAACCGTGTTACCACTACCTACAATACTGGTTCCGGTGTCCACTAAAAGTAAAGACACAGTTAGCATAAAGCTATTTTTCTTAAAACAAATAATTCTCTTACTAATTTGTTGGCCACCAATATTGTTGGTTGCTCCTCCGAGTCCACCCAGTACACCACCTAATAGTCCACCGCTTTTACCACCACCTGCTCCACCTGTGGCTCCTGAAACGGTTTGCGTAACTGTGTTAAGTAGGTTTACGCCTGCATTAATTTGTGGATTGACATTCGCGAGACTCGAAACAGTGTTGCCGTCGCCGACTATGCGAGCTCCTGTGGATTCTAGAGCAAGTAAATGTGTTCAGTATTTCTGTCTTGCAAATCAGATGTCTGATATAGCTGTAAATTTCACTTTTCACAACTTACGAGCTTGACTGCCTCCGATATTGTTTCCAGCACGACCTAGTCCTGTTACTTTTGAAGTCCCTGTTCCTGTAGCACCACTAACTGCGCCTGCAGCTCCAGTAATAGCTCCCAGACCAGTCGCTTTCTGACTAACCGTGTTCAGCGCATTAACATCTGCGTTCACTTGAGGATTGAGGTTTAAAAGACTGAAAACTTGGTTGTTACTTCCTTGTATGCTGCTGCCTGTATCCACTAATAATCAAGAGTTGAGTCGGTAAGTGATTTTTCATAATAAGCGAAGGTGGTTATGTAATTGAATACTTACTGACTTGCCTGCCACCAATATTGTTCGTAGCACCACCGGCTCCACTAAGAACACCTCCTAAAAGTCCACCACCTGATCCCCCTGTGGCTCCAGAAACGGTTTGCGTAACTGTGCTTAGCAGGTTTACTCCAGCATTTACTTGCGGATTGACATTCGCGAGACTCGAAACCGTGTTGCCATCGCCGACTATACGAGCTCCTGTGGATTCTAGAGTAAGCAAATATGTTCAGTATTTCTGTCTTGCAAATCCGATGTACTCTGATATATTTGCAAACTTCACTTTTCACTACTTACGAGCTTGGCTGCCTCCGATATTGTTTCCGGCACGACTTCGTCCCGTTACAATTGAACCACCTGTCCCTGTAGCACCACTAACTGCGCCTGCTGCTCCAATAACAGCTCCCAGACCAGTCGCTTTCTGACTAACAGCGTTAAGTGCATTAACATCTGCGTTCACTTGAGGATTGAGGTTTAAAAGACTGAAAACCTGGTTGTTACTTCCATGTATAGTACTGCCGGTATCCACTAATAATCGAGAGTTGAGTCGGTTACTGGTCTTCTCAAAATAAGTCAAGGTGGTTATGTAATTGAATACTTACTGACTTGCCTGCCACCAATATTGTTCGTAGCACCACCGGCTCCACTAAGAACACCTCCTAAAAGTCCACCACCTGATCCCCCTGTGGCTCCAGAAACGGTTTGAGTAACTGTGTTTAGCAGGTTTACTCCAGCATTTACTTGCGGATTGACATTCGCGAGACTCGAAACCGTGTTGCCATCGCCGACTATACGAGCTCCTGTGGATTCTATTAGGAAATAGAAATTTATAAAATTGTTTTTAGGTTTGAATTTTTTACTTACGTTGTTGGCTGCCACCAATATTATTTCCAGCACCTCCAGCAACAGGACGACTTACACCAGCAAGGTTACCTGTCTTGGCGGCACCACCGGTTACGCCTTTCACACCAGTCGCTTGCTGCTGCACAGCATTTAGGGCATTGACATCAGCGTTCACTTGGGGATTGAGGTTCAGTAAACTGGAAACCGTATTGCCACTACCTACAATACTAGTGCCGGCGTCCACTGCAAATGAAGGAAATAGTTAGGGTAAATTAAATTTAAGTTAAGTTCCCGCAATGTTTACTTACTAGTTTGCTTGCCACCAATATTGTTGGTTGCTCCTCCGAGTCCACCCAGTACACCACCTAATAGTCCACCGCTTTTACCACCACCTGCTCCACCTGTGGCTCCTGAAACGGTTTGCGTAACTGTGTTTAACAGGTTTACACCAGCATTTACTTGCGGATTGACATTCGCGAGACTCGAAACAGTGTTGCCATCGCCGACTATGCGCGCTTCTGTGTTTTCTATGAGGAAATGAAAATTTCAAATTTTTGGTGTGAACAAGATCCCTTAAATTTTCGTGACTTACGTGATTGAGTGCCGCCAATATTATTTCCAGCCCCTCCTGATACTACGGCAGGGGGACTTACACTAACAGGCTTTCCCGACTTAACTGCACCGCCGGTTACACCAGTCACACCTGTAGCTACCTGTTCGATGTCATTTAAGGCATCTACATCAAGATTCACTTGTGGATTGAGATTCAACAAACTCGAAACCTGATTGCCACTACCCACTATGTTGGCTCCTGTATCCACTATTATTATTGAAAATTTATGTACAAAAAAAAATATTACAAAACTATTATGACAACTTTTTGGTTGACTATATTACTTACTGACTTGCTTGCCTCCGATATTATTGCCACCACCTCCCACACTATTAACTACACCGCCCAAAAGACCATTACTTTTTCCGCTAGCAGCACCACCACCACCACCGCCGCCTGTTACACCGGAAACCGTTTGTGTAACTTGATTTAAGAGATTTACACCAAGACCGATTTGCGGATCCACATTAATTAGGCTGGAGACCACATTTTTGTCACCAACTATTTTGGCGCCAGAATTACCTGAAGATAATATAAAATATTGGAAATTAATAGAAGAAGTGAGTAGGGTTCTGATTTATAATCGAAGAGCCTAGATAACATACATATATGTATATACCATATTGCCTTGTTTATTGTGAGCATCGGCTAATTCTTCAACATTTGACTTGACTTAGTTCGAAAACGTTAGGTGAACGTACGATATTAGTTTAGACAAAAATTTATTAGGAAGATAATGAAAAGTTGGCTTCAAGTAGTCTGAGTACTGTCAGTACAATTTTCGGTTTCTTGTTTCTTCAAGATTTGGTCAAAGAAGGTCCGAAAAGTCTTTCAATGAGGATCACCACTAGACATTTTATATTTGATCCAGGTAAAACATGGTTCAGTCTCTCTTTCGTAACAAGATTAACTCTGCGACAGTAATCATAAACAACGAATGTCCCGCGTGCTTCTCAAAGCTGATTAATTATTCAAAGCAGAGCTCGCTCTTAGTTAATACTTTTTTCTTAGTTACCCTTAAACTTCATACTTACTGACTTGCTGACCTCCAATATTGTTAGAAGCCCCAACTGCGTGACCAACAATCTTTCCACTAACTGGAACGGTGTGAGAGGATTGTGAGATCGCATTAATGAAGTTTACGCATGCGCTCACTTGTTGATTGGTTTGGCCGGTATTCGTTACTGTATTTCCATGACCGCGAGCAATATGGGTCACAGTTTGTTCTGAAACATTTTTTAATAAAATTCGTTACAAAGCGCTAGCTGTTTAAAATTTTAGTATTAATAAATTTTATTAGTTTACTCACGCCCAGACCCGACAGATCCAGCACCACCGCCTACAGCTTCCTGTTTCACCGTATTCAAAGCATTCACATCGGCGTTTACTTGAGGGTTTACATTTAGCAGACTGAAGACTTGATTACCACTACCCAGTATACTGGTGCCTTGGTCCACTGCAAGAAAATAAAAGAAAACAGTTTTGACACATTCCCAGTTTCTCCTTTATATCATTTAGAGCTGTAAATACTTACTGATTTGCTTGCCGCCGATATTATTGCCACCACCTCCTATATCGCCTAGTAATCCACCGCTATCACCACCGCCAGCTACTCCAGATGCAGTCTGTGTAACGGCGTTTAAGAGATTTACACCAGCATTAACTTGTGGATTGACATTGGCGAGACTCGAAACTGTGTTCCCATCACCAACAATACTAGCGCCTGCTGATTCTGGAAAAACGGGAATCTACTTTTATTTAATGAAAAACTACAAAAGACCGCTTATCGAGGAAGTTTTCTAAAAAACAGAAAAGTTTTTGATTTACCGCAGCAATCTGCAACATTGGTAAGGTTAAGAAAGATCTCACTTCGACAGCTTGGAATTCCGGTATATACATTATGATAGGACCCTCATAAATCGTCAAAACGCTTTGGGACTATCATAAAATTATTGAGATGGGTAAGGACAGTTTTGTCTACATATTCTGCTTTGCCGAAGGTAAGCAAGGGTTGGACAATCGAGGAGAAAGTGCCTGGTGGTTTCCTCCATATGATTTTGACAACTAGCAAACTTTGCTATGGCAAGTAGCTGAGTAGATCTTATGGATTCTTTTTTAGGCCGAAAAGATTTTGCAGTTATATGGACTTGGTCGTCCACGAATGCCTGCTAAGCGACTACGAGGTCCATTAGCCAGTGCTAGAAGACAAGATGCAATGCAGATCCAACTCGGTCCTATTCCGATGTGAACTGGCAATCAAAGAAAAAACTTATGTACCAGCTTTGGGCGCACAGTTAGCAGGCTCAGCGCTAGTATTGCGAGCTTTTGAAGTAAGCTAAAATCAAAAACAGTTTTCAAGAGGGAGGATGGTAGGTGAGACAGCTTTTTCTAAAATGGTAAGAAATGCATGGTAAGCTAAGCATTTTTCAAGTAGTTCGCACGAAACTCATTAGGTATTCAGAGGTAGCGTAGAGGATCACAGCATAACTAGTAGACTGATGAGAACAAACTAATCTAGTAAGACCTTCTTCATAGTTTCTACGATTATTTGATTACGATGTCTTTTCAGCAGATGAGCGATTATGACTTTTGTCGCAATTTTTAGACAGTGCAAACTCCACGAAACAGAAGTTTAAAGCTTTTGGAATTATCAGTCGAAATACGAGGTTTTGAAAATATCATAAGATTAAAAAAATAATTATTCTCATTCACCCTCAACAAAATGTTGAAAAAGGTTATTTTTTTATTATTATTATTATTCCGTTATTTACTTACGTATCTGTCTCCCTCCAATATTATTACGCGTCGAAGCAACACCTCCGGCCCCACCAGTAGCTTGTTGCTTAACGGAATTCAAAGCGTTGACGTCCACATTGACTTGAGGATTCACATTCAACAAACTGCTGACTGTGTTACCGCTGCCTTTGATGAGGGCGGCGCTGTTCACTTAATTTTTGGAAATAAGACACTTTAGTAGTAGTAATTATTTATTTTCATAAGTAACAAATAACTTACTAACTTGGCCGGAGCCAATGCTATTCCTGCCTGCACCAGCTGCACCACTCACCGTTTGAGTTACGGAGTTCAACGCATTAACGGCCACGCCCGCCTGAGGGTTCACATTCAAGAGGCTAGTAACGGCATTATTGTTACCGGCGATTTGAGTTCCGGAGTTCACTGCAAAAAAAAATATATAATATATTAGAATATGTGTGTATATAAAAGACCCTTCCGATAAGAGTATTATGATTTGTTAAAAACAAATCAAAATTACTTTGTTTTCATCAGTCAAGGAAATTCAAATGTTTTTTATTTAAGGTGAAGTGCAATCGGTACAATTAAGTTCTGCATATAACATCATTCAAATGGTTTCTACGACTTCTTTTGCAAAAACGAATTCGACGAACCATATTTTCGAGTACTTTTTCCTCTAAATCAAGTCGTATGTCATAAATAGCACGTTTAGTATTGACTTCTAGAGCTAGAAGATAGTCTGGTTTATTGCTAAAGACAAATGGCTTCAAATAATCCCACAAGAACTTGTATAATAGTGTTAAATCACAACTTGGAGGCCATTTAATGCCACAATTTCTTCAAATATTCGAATCTCCAAACTTTTCTCGCAAGATGTTGTCACCCACTTATTCCAATTGAGGCTATTGTGGAAGTCTCTAATCGATCTATACCGCTCCACATTGACAGCAACAGTATTACCCGCAACAATTTGAAAGAAGTACAGATCGATGATTCCACCAGACCAAAAACCACACCAAACTGTCAATTTATGTGAATGTAATGGAGGATGAAGAAATTTGTAGAAGTCCGCGCAAGTGAGGAAAGTTACCTTAGCGCCATTCACTTGGGAGTGACCAGAAACGATTTTTTTACAAATGGCTCAAGCAGCTCACGACTTTCGGTCTTAGATCAAGTATCCCCTGGGTAGCCAAAAAAACTTCGTTTAAAGGGAGCTAAAGTAAGAAGGCGAAAAATCCCATCCCTGGATTGTGCACTGTGTTTGGAACCCGCCACGTAAAATAACATCCTCAGTGAAAGGAACACAACAGCTTCGGATGAGAGACCCCCCGTTTTATGACGACCATGACAACGCATTAAAAATTACAATTTAAGGGCATGTACGTCGAATATCCGGTCCCTTAATCGGGAATAAAGTGCGATGGACGGTTCAAGGACTGAGACGAGTACCTACTGGCATTCACTGCAGTGGCCATATAAAGAAATACAAAATCACGTCAACAAATCCAAGGAAGGTTTGACGACGAGAAGCTGCAATCACAACAGACAGACGGACGATTTTCTGCTCGAGTTGGACTCCTGCTCTCTGAGAGCACTCATCACCAACTCGGTATAAGGGAACTGTGGGACGTCATTTCAAGCTCCTTACGTTCAGTTGCTAATTAAACCATTGGAGTGAAGAGAAAACAGGGGAACATAACACGTGCGGGATGGAATAGATACCGAGAGTTAAAGAGGGAAACGAAGAGTATTTCCAGACAAAAAAAAAAAAGAGAGATGCCGAAATTCGCGACTAGGAAGAGCTTGGCAAGTTGCTAGAAAACGAAATGTGAATTTGCGGCAACTAAAAGAAGATTTCGAGAGCAGAACATACTCCTGTAGAACCCTGATCTAGTGTCTGATGCCCAGACATACTGAAATTCTCGAGGGAGCACTTCTCTAGCCTGCTACATGGCAGTTAAAGCATAACTTTTGGAGATGGTGAACCCGATTCCCCAATCGCTGACGATTAAGCAGACGTTCCATTGCCCGATCAAGAAGAAGTTTGTCCTTTTTTACCAAGAAGCTGCTTGTTTGTCATCTACCGAAGAACTGAAACACATAGCAGCCGTACAAACTGACTGACTGGTCAAACTCAATTCCTTGTATGCAAAACTTTTTTATTTGTGGAGGTATTCCCAATTAATACGGCATTAATTACTATACAAATCATCGCTGCAATCTCCGGAGAAATTGTATGGATCGAGCCGTTGTGTCAGCTGCCATACAAACTGACCAATCAAAATAAGTTCTTATATGGAAACTGAAGGATATCACTGCTTCGGCCGAAGTTAACTTCTTTTCTTATTTTTTTATAATTTTTTGTAGAATTTATTTAAAAAAAAAATAGAAAATATTATTTAATTTTTTTTTCTTATTTTTTGGAAATGTTTAATTCGTTTTGGATAAATTAATTGAAAAAAGTTTTACTGAAAAAACTGAGAAAAATTAAAGCATTTATTTCAAAGTTTTTAGTTACTTAAATCTTTATTCTCTAACGTTTTTTTTTAATTCACATTTTTTTTATCACTTGCATATTTTTCATGTTTTTCCGTTCACTCCGAATTTCTATTCATCACTCACTTATCTGTTTGGCACCAATATTACCAGCTCCAGTATGCTCTAAAAGAGCGGAGCCTGTGGCTAATAATAGCCAAAGAACGACACGTCGCATTGCTAGTGTAGTTTGAATATCCGTTAAATATTTATTTTTGCTTTCTTTAACAACAGTTTTTTAAATGTATATATTATTTTTCAGATATAATAAATAATTTTTTTTTTTATAATATTGATTCTGCGAACAAAAAACCGCACTTCCGAGCCAATGCGCGGGTCACGGCCACAATGTGGTTAAAGACGTCTTTCTGATTGCTTTATATGCCAAAGCTGAAGCTTGGCTGGCTGCTGTGTGCTAGTGTTCTTCTGCAACTTCATCAGCTCAAGCCGTTTATCAGAAACGCTGTTTGGTACACGTCTGCCAGAAGCGTTCAAGACGTGCGGCTATGCGCTGTTATCTGTTATCTGTCAAATGGTTAATGTTAAAGTCTTCAATATTTCTACAGATAAATAGTAGATAGTAGTCGGAAAAGGGGAGTGTAAGATAAGGTATATAGTTAAAAGATTTAACAGATCAATGTAGGTAGAGCTATACATTGTGAGAATAAAGTTCCCCGAAATTGTAATTTAAATGACATTAAAAAAAATGCATTTCGATAATTTTGTAGGACTGTCCTTAATTATTATGACAAATATGAGCGCGATCTATCAACCAATTTGTTTACAGCAGCTGCTTAAGTTGGTATAACTCAGTAGTATTAAAACAGTGAAGGATATGGTGCTTGAAAATCGGCAGGCAAGTGTTAGAGAGATGGCAAGGTAGCTCGACATCTCTCACGAGTCGGAAACTTATTCTTACATGACTCGTCCCGATAAAGCTGAATTTTTTTTAAAGAGAACCGTAAACAGGTCTCTTAGGACATCCTAACATGGGTTTATCACATGCAAATAAGTCAACAATCATCGGAATGAAAGGAAAAAAACTAGCCGAAATCACAAAAAAAAACAAGGCCAAAGGCACTCAAATATCAAGGTGATGCTCATTGTTTTTTTTTTTTTGTTTTTTTTTTTTTGATATTCGTGGTTTTGTGCATCATCAATTTGTTCCATAGAGTCAGACGGTATCGAGCTCTGAAGCTGTAACATTTTCATATTCTTCATGAAATTTGTGAACAGTAAAAACCTGCGTAACTACGCCCTAGGCTGAATCAAGCCAGTTTTTCCCACTGTTCTGATGTCTGATTCTCAAATATTTTTTTACCAAACTTGCAACATAAGGCCGACTGCTGGAATAATGAAGAATTAATGCATGGTGTCTAGTCGAATTTTCCGGGCGTATTTCGGCTATTGTTCGTTTTAATCGGATGAGTTGATGTCGCTAGTATTCTCCACTGATTGTTCCACCCGGTTTAAAAAAACTTACAATACAGCACGTCCTCTCAAACCCAGCAAACATAACCCTGGCGTTATGACTTTGTCGTTGATTGGAATGATTTTTTGCATTTAAGGTTGTCATAATGGAGCAATTTTTCATCATCGTGGCTCGATCAGTCTCAAGCCGATGCAAAATGGCATTTCAACGTCTCTGTGTTTCAATCTATATATTTTAATAGTTTTAAAATAGCTGCTTGAGAGACGTCCAAAAATTCTACGAGTTCTTCTCTTGTTTGGCAATAATCTTCATCGAGTAATGCTTCTAGTTTCTTATATACAAATCTTTTTGACCGCTCAGGTGTTGCTATGTCTTTGGAGTTTACCTAGAGATTGTTCATAATAAATTTCCACCAAAAAGCAATTACTTTCATTGAAGTTTTCTTGATATTAAATCTCGGCGACATTTGCTGTCAACAGGATGGCGCCAATTCCCACACACCCCATCAATTAGTGGATTGATTGGGAGAACACTTCGGTGTACAGAAGATTTCACATTTTGGGCCAGTCGATGGACCATCAAGATGGTGTGATATGAAACCGTTAAACCTTTTTATGTGGGAATATGTAAAGTTTAAAGTCTATACGTACAATTCCGCTTCGATGAAGGCCTTGGAGCAAAACATCACGCTTGTAATTCGTCAGTTTCCAGTCGAAATACTCGAACGAGTCATTGAAAATTACACTCAACGGATGAACCATCTAAGACGTAGCCGGGAAAAACATTTCAAAGAGATAATCTTTAAAAAATAAATGACAAAAAAAGTTCTTTCAAATGATAATAAACATAACCCATTAAATTTGAAGTTTCTGGGTAAGGAGGGAACCTCGAAATGGATCACCTTTTTTTTTATAAATTTTATAAATTTTTTTTTTTTTTTTAAATGGATCACCTTTTATATATATAAAAACAACTATGATTTCCGCTAACCTAACGCCAACAATACTAAAACCTAAGGCAAAAATATATAATAACAACAACTACCACGACTACAACAAACAGCACTCTTACAACAACAATACCATGTTCTAAAACCCATATAGTTTGTCTGTTTTCTGCGACATCTACGTCAATCACTACAACAACGCGAAACCAAGAAAATGCTTTTGCGCTAAACGCATCAGTTTGAATTTCAGTAATGATAAGCAATATATTTTCTAGTCTCATACAGTAGTAAACTAGCGTCTTGGTTTCACAAAATGTTTGAAATCTATAAATACTTGCTGCTTTTATTTAATTTAATTTAGAATTTTCTTCATACATGCTCATACATAACTTCTTCAATACCTCACACAACCGCTAACCCAGTTAATTGCCGCTTAAGCGTTGCTCTGGCGCGTGTCTCTTCAACATTTTTATGCATGGTCTAGCTGAAATAATTTCAGCTGTGTATGTCTGTTTATTTTTATTAACATATGTACAATTTGGTTTAAATAACATTTGATAGAACAACGACATGCATGACATAGCATTTTTATTGGTAATGAAAATATTTGCAACCATTGCATTTCTAGAATTACTAGGGATGTTCGAAATATGATTGTACAATTTTCTCGAAATGGTACTCAATTTCCATATCTTTTATTGCTAGTCCAATAATTTTAAATCACAAAGTTTGCCTTGATCACCTAACAAGTTAAAAGCAAATTCTTTTTTCTTCAGAGACAAGGTATTGCTACTAAGCTAAGGGTACTCCAGCTCAAGCTTTCTCAGACTCCATATTGTTCCAACATACGAAAGTTTATAAAGTTGAAAGACTTATCCGAGTTTTTGTACTTAGCGCCCTGAAAGGACCACCATAAGAGAAGACTTTTTCTTAAGAGTGTATCCTCTTGCCTAAATTGGATGAAATCAGGACTATACTTCCCCTGATCTCGCATACTCGTAATATACGGGTTTTCAAATATCCACAGGACTAGGTATAAACCGTATAAGTATATTAAGTGAGTCAACCTAAGCAGTTTCTTAATGAAATTCAGAGAGCATTTGCAATAATAATGTTAATAACAAAACCGAGTCAAAAAAGTAGTAAGTAGCAGTAGGTGCAATTACAGAAATCGATATCGAAAAGTAAGAGCTTAATATATCTTACCGCTAAGAGAAAAGTAGAATAGGTATTTTCTGATTTGAGAATATACTTGTATGACAAAATGTGGAGTAGTTATTTTTTAAATAAAGCAACCTTCGTGAGGTGAACAAATGTGATATAGGAGAAGGACAGATCATAGTACAACGCCTCAATTATTTCCTACCTATCTAACCTTTTGTGAAAACACCGATAAGGCAGCATATATGTAGAGTCTTTGAGAGCATGATGCTACAAGCATTTTTTCAACCTATAAGTGAACATTATCAACGTGATTTCATGAGCTATACGCACTTATCTGTTGCAAAAAATAATGGCTGCTTAGATAGACAGTTTGGATATAAGCGAAAAAAGACACATACATATAAGTTGTAGGCAGATCCAAGGTCGTATTATAATATTAGTTACCATGATTTTCTGATACTAAATTTTTGACTTTGCAGGAGAAGCCTAATATGGTTCCTTAGGTTCGAAAAACTGCAAAGAAAGCAAATTTTCATTGACTGGACTCGACATTACTGACACATGCAGTGCAGTTCAAAGATTGACATAACCCGAGAGCAAACTTTCATTCGGTGCTAAAACATTACCGCTTGCTATCACTTAGATCTGGCGAAGGATTCTACCTCTGTAAGTGGTTGCTACATCAGTTTCTTAAAGTTTGGGGAAAAAAGGAGCAATGTGAAAAAGTAGGATGAAGCAAACTATCAGAACTCCCATTAAAGTTATAGTCAACACTGTAATTAATTTTAATAAAGAGTGTTTTTTAGACGTGTGATTTTGAACGAAAGAATCCTCTTTTCGAAGTTAGCGCTTTTGGCAGCTGCTCCTGGATTTTTATTTAGTTTGGTTTGCCATCTCCATATGAACAGACTTACCTGGAAACAACGTTTGCACTTTGTGGAAATTATTTACCAAAGTAAATGTTAGCGCGTGCTGCATCCAATAAAGTCGACATAATCGCCCAGCGGAGTCGAGTAAGACCCGAAGTAGTCCATCCGCGATAGCACGTAACAATTGAAACTGAGCCGACTCACCTTTCGGAATTTGTGGTAGCAACTTAGTTCGCGAACTAACAGAATCCAGAACGTGCAAGAATTGAAGCCGAATAATCCTCAATTGGGAACCTGATTTTCACTCAAAAATTTTGTTCACTGATGAAGCTCACTTTTGGTTCAATGGGTATGTTAATAAATAAAGTTGTCACATTTCTAGTGATGATTATTCACAAGCCATTACTCAGACGCTCCTACGTTTTCAATGAGGAACACTATAGAGCCACAGATCTTGTACATATTGCCCGTGGATTTCGCCGTATGGTGTATCGCTGCGAAAACTGCCGTCAGACTCAGAGAGAACACGTGTCTGAACACTAGGAAATCCTCACTCACTTTGACTTCATACCGGATCACTTGGATTATGGGGTCGCCTAACCGAACTCTGGCGGCTCCTTCTCTACTCATATATCGGTGAGGAAGTTGTAGGTGGGAGGAAATCATTGGAGGAGAGGCCACAGCGTTATAGCAGGAAACTGTAAAGCTGATGAGCTAGCAAGAAAAGATACACTAAAGCCGCTATTGGCAGATTAGAAGCGAATCGGTGTCCTCTCGTGTCCTATGAGTATTGTATATCTATCTATCACGAGACGATTGACGCCTCGAATGAGAATATAGGGCTCACATACGGCTCTAATTGCAGCTAAATGTGGTCGAAAATTAGGTCTCTCGCCTGGTATTGATTCTAAAGATAGTTTTTTCAAAGGCTTTAACCTTAGGTAATGTTTACTTTTTGAATGTAATTTTAATACGAACAAGTTTCTCACAATATCAATACGTCTTACTCGGGGATGGCTTAGAACTTGCCAGTAAAGCTTTGCGAAAAACAAACATTTATTGTGTTAAACCATTACGTGGGTCTTAACTGCTATACCATGCTAACTAATTCACTAGCAAGAAATCTTATGTAATGCGTTGTGTTATATTTAGTCTGTATTTAAAATTTATTGAGTAACGCATTAACTATTGTAATTAATTTCATTACATATGGGTGTTTGACAGGAAGTATGCTGTCGTTCATATGATGACATAACGCAATATTGGCACGTCCGTTATTCGCACGCACATTTTTGACGCGTTCAATTTACGCGCTTTTACAAATAAATACAAAAACACTAAGTAAGGCTAATTCAGTAGAAATTAGTGAGTGACGGCGAATACTAAACGTGAGTGGTGTCTTTGCTATATATTTAATATTTACATAGAAAAAAAATTAGTCATAAAAAGTTTGTAAATTTTTGTACTTCCAAAAATTAATAATAAAAAAATATAATTTTTTTTAATAGCGTTTTTTTTTTGCTTCAATTTACAGACACGTAACAACGATTGGGGCTACGTGTGGACCTGGTTCGAAGGATACTTAGTAAAGGCTGTAAATTAAAACAAGGTATGTTTGAGGGTACAAGAATATTATAATAAAATAATAGTAAGAATTTTTTCATAACTTCAAAAATTCTTAATTTATTCTTCAAAACCTATTTCGTCTCCTTTAAAATAATGTGTTAAAGTTATGACGTTTTGATCATGAATCGATGTTGATGGTCGTCCTTTTGAATAATTTTTACCAATCAAAACCACTTCCTCGCGACAAACAATTATTATCGAAGGGCTTTTCCCACGTTCTGAACGTTTCGACACTAGAAGTTTGATTCCGCCCAAGAATCGAATGTCAGGTGTGCGGACCAGCTGTTAGTAACTAGCCTCTTGTATAAACTGCCATTTTTTCAACTATCCTCAAACGTAGATTAAAGTCCTTAAATCTATGTATCCAAATAGGATTCACAGCCGCTCAAACGTACCTACCAGGACACCAGAATTTACCAATGTACTGGGTCTATGTGTTTCATACAGACAGAGGGAACACACACCTTCTAAAAACTTAAAAACTACGTTTGAGTAAGATACCTTATGTCAAACATGTTTATAAGACCTCTAGAAGCTTTTAAAGAATATATAAGAATACGAGACTAAAAGTCATACACATATTGGAAGTTTTTTAAGCTTCAGATGCCCAGGAAACAATTATATACCAGCCAGTTGTCGTCGGAGTTTTATACGGATAAAGCTATGACAAGAGCTAGATTTTCAAACCTTACGGCTCTAAAAAATTCAAAATTTAAGGGTTAGACTTCAAATCGGCGGTTTCAAAATCCTCAAAAGTAGATTCCGAAAACCAGAATTTTCGCATTGGCGCTTTTAAAAAACCTTGGCCGATGCAACACTGGGGTATTCTCTTTTCATTCGCTTTTCACTCTTTCGTATAGAATCCTTTCCTAAGGTTTAGGATTTAAATTTTATAGATTTTGCGTCTAGGGATTGAATTTTCGAGGGTTTTGAGGCAAAATTGTGCCTTAGTTTCCTGTAATAACTTTAAGGCATTTAGAATTTTATTTACTTAACACTAACCAGACTTCACTTTTTATAACAGCTGAAACCAAAATGGGCCGGGCCATCACCTGGCTCTTGGTCGCATTTATTATTGCGATCTTCGCGCCAAGCATTGTTGGGCAAGCTAGCAGCACAACACAAAATCAGACGAGTATTCTGCAATCAGTTAGTCAAACGAGGCTCTTGGAAAATCTACTGGGAATCTTAGGTGATGTAGTCAATAACTTAGGCGGCGCACAAACCAGTAAGTGATTGACTTCAAAATCAGAGGAAACTCTCAGTGAATAATGGCGTATATTTGATTTGACAGCAACAAACAACACCAACAGTGAGCAATCATCAACTGATTACGATTATTATGATGACGAGGAGAAACCGCTACTAAGCGTATGCTTAAAACTTCTTAGAGCAACCACCACAAATTCAAATACTAGCGAGCCTGGTTTACTAGGTAACCTAATACGTACCTTACGCAATTTACTGGGTAGTCTTCTTGGCGATCAAAGTAGTGAGTAATATTTTATAGTCAAAAAGTTAAGAGTCTCATTTCTCAAACCAATATTTCAGGTGACACTACCCAAAGTTCCGGTTTATTGGATCTGGATGTTGTAGTAGATTTGATTGGTGACGGTAAGCAACATTACCAGTTATGATATTAAGCAAGTGTAAAATATATTAATTTCAATTTACACGCTATAGGAGAAACCAGTTCAAGCTCCACAAACACTGATCATCTCGTAAGTGTCTGCTTGAATCTTATACTAGGCGACATACTCGGCGTCCTAGGAGACTTGATAAAAGGATGTATGTAAAAAAATTTTAACACAGTTAAAGCATCTTTTAATATTTTCTAATTATTTAGTTAATGGCACTTTGCCATGCCCACCGGAGAATGCACAAACGCAAGCGACATTGACAACACTATTAACGACACCAATAGACCCAAGCGCAATTTCAACGTTAATATCGACTTTGCAAACAACTACAGCTGCTTTGACTGAAGCTACGACCACTTTATCACCAGCAACCACAATGCAAACTTCATCACTTCCACCAGTTTCTACCACTTCACCATCAACAACTGAAACGACAACAATGCCATCAACACTTACACCAGCAACTGAATCTTCCACCACACCAACAACTTCACAGCCAACAAGTGAAGTTCCCACGTCACCAACAACAGAAACAGCTACCACCCCAACCACTGAATCTTCCACATCACCATCAACACTAACACCAACAACTGAATCTTCCACCACACCAACCAGTTCAGAATCAACAAGTGAAATTTCGACATCACCAACAACAGAAGCATCTACCACTCCAACCACTGAATCTTCCACATCAACATCAACACTAACACCAACAACTGAATCTTCCACCACACCAACCAGTTCAGAATCAACAAGTGAAATTTCGACATCACCAACAAACGAAACCTCTACCACTCCAACCACTGGATCTTCCACATCAACACTAACACCAACAACTGAATCTTCCACCACACCAACCAGTTCAGAATCAACAAGTGAAATTTCCACATCACCAACAACAGAAACTTCTACCACTCCAACCACTGAATCTTCCACATCAACATCAACACTAACACCAACAACTGAATCTTCCACCACACCAACCAGTTCAGAATCGACAAGTGAAATTTCCTCATCACCAACAACAGAAACCTCTACCTCCCCAACCACTGAATCTTCCACATCACCATCAACACTAACACCAACAACTGAATCTTCCACCACACCAACCAGTTCAGAATCAACAAGTGCAATTTCCACATCACCAACAATCGATACTTCCACCACACCAACCAGTTCGCAATCAACTAGCGAAGATCCCACATCACCAACAACTGAAACCTCTACCACTCCAACCACTGAATCTTCCACATCACCACCAACACTAACACCAACAACCGATACTTCCACCACACCAACCAGTTCACAAGCAACTACCGAAGATCCCACATCACCAACAACCGAAACCTCTACCACTCCAACCACTGAACCTTCCACATCACCATCAACACTAACACCAACAACCGATACTTCCACCACACCAACCAGTTCACAAGCAACTAGCGAAGATCCCACATCACCAACCACTGGGACCTCTACCACTCCAACATCTGAAGCTTCCACAATACCATCAACCATAACATCAAGTACTGATTCTTCGACTACACCATCAACAATAGCATCAACAACAAACGCACCTACCACGCAACCTGCTGCACTACCAGCATCAGAATTTCCACAATCTTCATCGACTTCACCTAGCGAAGATCCCACATCACCAACAATCGAAATATCTACCACTCCAACCACTGATTCTTCCACATCACCATCAACACTAGCACCAACAACTGAATCTTCCACCACACCAACCAGTTCAGAATCAACAAGTGAAATTTCCACATCACCAACAACCGAAACTTCTACCACTCAAACCACTGAATCTTCCACATCACCATCAACACTAACACCAACAACTGAATCTTCCACCACACCAACCAGTTCAGAATCAACAAATGAAATTTCGACATCACCAACAACCGAAACCTCTACCAATCCAACCACTGAATCTTCCACATCACCATCAACACTAACACCAACAACTGAATCTTCCACCACACCAACCAGTTCAGAATCAACAAGTGAAATTTCCACATCACCAACAACTGAAACCTCTACCACTGAATCTTCCACATCACCATCAACACTAACACCAACAACTGAATCTTCCACCACAACAACCAGTTCAGAATCGACAAGTGAAATTTCCACATCACCAATAACCGAAACCTCTACCACTCCAACCACTGAATCTTCCACATCACCATCAACACTAACACCAACAACTGAAACTTCCACCACACCAACCAGTTCACAATCAACTAGCGAAGATCCCACATCACCGACAACTGAAGCATCTACCACTCCAACCACTGAATCTTCCACATCACCATCAACACTAACACCAACAATTGAATCTTCCACCACACCAACCAGTTCAGAATCACCAAGTGAAATTTCCACATCACCAACAACTGAAACCTCTACCACTCCAACCACTGAATCTTCCACATCACCATCAACACTAACACCAACAACCGAATCTTCCACCACACCAACCAGTTCAGAATCAACAAGTGAAATTTCCACATCACCAACAACTGAAACCTCTACCACTGAATCTTCCTCATCACCATCAACACTAACACCAACAACTGAATCTTCCACCACACCAACCAGTTCAGAATCAACAAGTGAAATTTCCACATCACCAACAACTGAAACCTCTACCACTGAATCTTCCACATCACCATCAACACTAGCACCAACAACTGAATCTTCCACCACACCAACCAGTTCAGAATCGACAAGTGAAATTTCCACATCACCAACAACCGAAACCTCTACCACTCCAACCACTGAATCTTCCACATCACCATCAACACTAACACCAACAACTGAAACTTCCACCACACCAACCAGTTCACAATCAACTAGCGAAGATCCCACATCACCGACAACTGAAGCATCTACCACTCCAACCACTGAATCTTCCACATCACCATCAACACTAATACCAACAATTGAATCTTCCACCACACCAACCAGTTCAGAATCACCAAGTGAAATTTCCACATCACCAACAACTGAAACCTCTACCACTCCAACCACTGAATCTTCCACATCACCATCAACACTAACACCAACAACTGAATCTTCCCCCACTCCAATCAGTTCAGAATCAACAAGTGAAATTTCCACATCACCAACAACACTAACACCAACAACTGAAACTTCCACCACACCAACCAGTTCACAATCAACTAGCGAAGATCCCACATCACCGACAGCTGAATCCTCTACCACACCAACCAGTTCAGAATCAACAAGTGTAATTTCCACATCACCAACAACTGAAGCATCTACCACTCCAACCACTGAATCTTCCACATCACCATCAACACTAACACCAACAACTGAAACTTCTACCACACCAACCAGTTCAGAATCAACAAGTGAAATTTCCACATCACCAACAACTGAAACCTCCACCACTCAAACCACTGAATCTTCCACATCACCATCAACACAAACACCAACAACTGAATCTTCCACCACACCAACCAGTTCAGAATCAACAAGTGAAATTTCCACAACACCAACAACCGATACTTCCACTACACCAACCACTGAATCTTCCACATCACCAACAACAGAAACTTCTACAAAACCAACCACTGAAACCTCTACCACTCCAGCCACTGATTCTTCCACATCACCATCAACACTAACACCAACAACTGAAACTTCTACCACACCAACCAGTTCAGAATCAACAAGTGAAATTTCCACATCACCAACGTCTGAAACCTCTACCACTCCAGCCACTGATTCTTCTACATCACCATCAACACTAACACCAACAACTGAAACTTCTACCACACCAACCAGTTCAGAATCAACAAGTGAAATTTCCACATCACCAACGTCTGAAACCTCTACCACTCCAGCCACTGATTCTTCCACATCACCATCAACACTAACACCAACAACTGAATCTTCCACCACGCCAACCAGTTCAGAATCAACAAGTGAAATTTCCACATCACCAACAACTGAAACCTCCACCACTCAAACCACTGAATCTTCCACATCACCATCAACACAAACACCAACAACTGAATCTTCCACCACACCAACCAGTTCAGAATCAACAAGTGAAATTTCCACAACACCAACAACCGATACTTCCACTACACCAACCACTGAATCTTCCACATCACCAACAACAGAAACTTCTACCACACCAACCACTGAAACCTCTACCACTCCAGCCACTGATTCTTCCACATCACCATCAACACTAACACCAACAACTGAAACTTCTACCACACCAACCAGTTCAGAATCAACAAGTGAAATTTCCACATCACCAACAACTGAAACCTCTACCACTCCAGCCACTGATTCTTCCACATCACCATCAACACTAACACCAACAACTGAAACTTCTACCACACCAACCAGTTCAGAATCAACAAGTGAAATTTCCACATCACCAACGTCTGAAACCTCTACCACTCCAGCCACTGATTCTTCCACATCACCATCAACACTAACACCAACAACTGAATCTTCCACCACGCCAACCAGTTCAGAATCAACAAGTGAAATTTCCACATCACCAACAACTGAAACCTCCACCACTCAAACCACTGAATCTTCCACATCACCATCAACACAAACACCAACAACTGAATCTTCCACCACACCAACCAGTTCAGAATCAACAAGTGAAATTTCCACAACACCAACAACCGATACTTCCACTACACCAACCACTGAATCTTCCACATCACCAACAACAGAAACTTCTACCACACCAACCACTGAAACCTCTACCACTCCAGCCACTGATTCTTCCACATCACCATCAACACTAACACCAACAACTGAATCTTCCACCATACCAACCAGTTCAGAATCAACAAGTGAAATTTTTACATCACCAACAACTGAAACCTCTACCACTGAATCTTCCACATCACCATCAACACTAACACCAACAACTGAATCTTCCACCACACCAACCAGTTCAGAATCAACAAGTGAAATTTCCACATCACCAACAACTGAAACCTCCACCACTCAAACCACTGAATCTTCCACATCACCATCAACACAAACACCAACAACTGAATCTTCCACCACACCAACCAGTTCAGAATCAACAAGTGAAATTTCCACAACACCAACAACAGAAACCCCTCCCACTTCAACCACTGAATCTTCCACATCAACATCAACACTAACACCAACAACTGAATCTTCCACCACACCAACCAGTTCAGAATCAACAAGTGAAATTTCCACATCACCAACAACAGAAGCATCTACCACTCCAACCACTGAATCTTCCACATCACCATCAACACTAACACCAACAACTGAATCTTCCACCACACCAACCAGTTCAGAATCACCAAGTGAAATTTCCACATCACCAACAACCGAAACCTCTACCAATCCAACCACTGAATCTTCCACATCAACATCAACACTAACACCAACAACTGAATCTTCCACCACACCAACCAGTTCAGAATCAACAAGTGAAATTTCCACATCACCAACAACCGAAACCTCTACCACTCCAACCGTTGAATCTTCCACATCACCATCAACACTAACACCAACAACTGAATCTTCCACCACACCAACCAGTTCAGAATCAACAAGTGAAGTTTCCACATCACCAACAACTGAAACCTCTACCACTCCAACCACTGAATCTTCCACATCAACATCAACACTAACACCAACAACTGAATCTTCCACCACACCAACCAGTTCAGAATCAACAAGTGAAATTTCCACATCACCAACAACCGAAACCTCTACCACTCCAACCACTGAATCTTCCACATCAACATCAACACTAACACCAACAACTGAATCTTCCACCACACCAACCAGTTCAGAATCACCAAGTGAAATTTCCACATCACCAACACCCGAAACCTCTACCACTCCAACCACTGAATCTTCCACATCAACATCAACACTAACACCAACAACTGAATCTTCCACCACACCAACCAGTTCAGAATCAACAAGTGAAATTTCCACATCACCAACAACCGAAACCTCTACCACTCCAACCACTGAATCTTCCACATCACCATCAACACTAACACCAACAACTGAATCTTCCACCACACCAACCAGTTCAGAATCACCAAGTGAAATTTCCACATCACCAACACCCGAAACCTCTACCACTCCAACCACTGAATCTTCCACATCACCATCAACACTAACACCAACAACTGAATCTTCCACCATACCAACCAGTTCAGAATCAACAAGTGAAATTTTTACATCACCAACAACTGAAACCTCTACCACTGAATCTTCCACATCACCATCAACACTAACACCAACAACTGAATCTTCCACCACACCAACCAGTTCAGAATCAACAAGCGAAATTTCCACATCACCAACAACCGAAACCTCTACCACTCCAACCACTGAATCTTCCACATCACCATCAACACTAACACCAACCACTGAATCTTCCACCCCTCCAACCAGTTCAGAATCAACAAGTGAAATTTCCACATCACCAACAACCGAAACCTCTACCACTCCAACCACTGAATCTTCCACATCACAATCAACACTAACACCAACAACTGAATCTTCCACCGCACCAACCAGCTCAGAATCAACAAGTGAAATTTCCACAACACCAACAACCGATACTTCCACTACACCAACCACTGAATCTTCCACATCACCAACAACAGAAACTTCTACCACACCAACCACTGAAACCTCTACCACTCCAACAGCTGAATCTTCCACATCACCATCAACCATAACATCAAGTACTGCTTCTGCGACTACACCATCAACAACAAACGCACCTACTACGCAAACTTCTGCACTACCAGCATCAGATTTTCCACCATCTTCATCGACTTCCACCACACCAACCAGTTCAGAATCAACAAGTGAAATTTCCACATCACCAACAACAGAAGCATCTACCACTCCAACCACTGAATCTTCCACATCACCATCAACAGCAGCACCAACAACTGAATCTAATACGTTACCAACACTCCCTACAACTGGACCTACAACTATATTGTCTACCCTAATTACGTCGTCTACTACAACTGAAGCGACAACGCAACCAACTACGCCAACTTCGACAATATTAACGACGCTTTCGACTACTCCAACAGTGCCTACGACTTCGTCTCCAGTAATATCAACTCTGTCAACGAGTGTACCGTGTGCGCCATCAACAATATCAACTTCATCAACGAGTGCACCTTGTGCGACGCAGACCACTAGTGAACCCACGGAAACGACGACACTACCTACACCGTCCCCTGCACCGACCCTGTCACCAATACCTTTCTTGCCCATGCCCATACTCAATCCGTATCCGTGGTTCTACCCAGTCTATCCTTTCCCCTTCCTATTTTTTGATTGCTTCCAAGTACAAGACAACACTGCTGGATTACCAAATGGCGCTACGCGTATGCTTTGTGTACCAAGATTAACGTTTGCACCAACACAACAACTGGTAACCGCTAGATAACCGAAGTGGCAATTTTCTTCAACACTTAGCTTACTTACTTAATGTTATTATGTAGTATGGTATAGTTTAATGTATAGTAATTTTTTTATGCTATTTGTTCTTGTCATAGATCCCTTGCAGGTGCGATGAACAGAAGTCGTTGCTTTAAAATTATTTTTTATTTTATTTTTACATCTAGTATAATTTCTAATAAAATTATAAAGAATAAATACTTATGAATAAAATCGATTTTTAAAAACGTTTATATGACCGGAGTTTTCATATGTGATATTCAGGCCGCCGAGAGCCTCACATGGTTCTGCAGCATAGCTTTCCTAAGATTAATGCTTGTATGATATTGCTGTCGATTGACAACAGACTAGCAAGTTATTAAAGGCCAGACTAAGCGTCTTTATGAAGTCAACTACAAAACTTAGTGTTGCCTTACATATGTTTATGTTTTCAAATTGATCTAATTCCGTAAATTTTTACTAAAAGCCGAGCGACAGACCCGAGACAAGTGAGTTTTTTGTTGCTACTTAATAAAAAGACTAAGCTTTATCAACGGCCATATCAAGCTATACGACAACTGAAATACGGCCGACAATTAATTTAACATCTTAATATTCAATTTTCCTTTTTACATTATAAGTTAAAACAAGGTGGGTTTAGTGAAAGTATACTATTCAAAAAATTTCTTCCATAAGTTCTAGGAAGTGGGGTTCCAACTCATTAGTAGACACCTTTTTTTCGTGCCTTAACCAACTGCTACTCGTACTCATTAAAGATCCTTAAAAACTATAGGTTTGGAGTTCATTTATAAGAGCTCTTTTTAAATTTTCACGCTTCTATGCCGTCTAATAAAGCGACGAATGGTCCTACAGGCCTATATTTTGCGATTCAACCCGAATTTTTTGAATATTTGGAAACATTTTAATTTGCTTTGACGGTATAAGCACCAACAGAAAAATCTGAACTAAGGCATAATCTCAGAAGATATTTTTACTCATTCGAAAACGGGGTCCGTGTAACTGTTAGAAACCCTCTCACTACCGATTTCAAAAAGTGAGCATCAACAAAAGTCATTGAAAAACGAATTTTCTTAATTCAAATAGATAGATAGAAAATAATTGAGGTTTCGCACTGCGACCTATGGTCTATTTGCCCTCTCCTATATCACATATGGTCACTCTGAATAATTCCAGGAGCTTGCTGTGCACGACTGAGATGATGTGGCACCGATAGTTTGCGCAGGAGGCTATGCCCATGTTGGACAAGTGCTTCCTGAGACTGCAGTGCAATATATAGAGCACGACAAGAAGACGGAATTTGTCTTGAGAAATATTGATCATATCTCTAAACCTCTCCTCCATGTGAGCAACTCCTTTATAGTTTGGAGCCTCATCGCATTGCATGATTCTGGCCTCATCATCCTAGAAGCTGCCGCAGAGCGGGCTACTTCGTCGGCCAGCTCATTATCGGCTACCGCTTTATGCCCCGGCACCCAAATCAGGTGTGCACGCTTGCAAAATTCTTAAGTGTAAATATTGTTGTTTCCTTAAATAAATTTACCTTAAACCCTGTATTAAGTTTGCCACAAAGTTGTTTATTTAAGTCTCTGTTGGTCTAAGTCCGTATGTTTATGGACAAACCTTCCTCGGTTTTTGAGATATTTCTGAAAGTGTGCACACTTTTCTTTCTCCCCAAAAAACTACTTTGTCGAAACTTCTAGGACCATGACATATAGCTGCCATACAAACGGAACGATCAAAATCTTGTATAGATTTGGAAAACAATTGCCAGGTGGTATGGATGCTCAAATTAGGTTTTATGATAGTTGGACAACATTTAGGTAAATCTATATATTTGAGAACCTAATTCAACAGTTATGAAAATACCCTGAGCTTTCGAAAACATTAAAATAATAAATGACACCTTTCTATCTTCGCTTTGTTTTTATATATGTAGATATAATATATATTTCTAAAAACATAGAGTAAAAATGTTCGTGTATTACAAATTAAGTCAAGAGTGGCAGATTTTTATTTTTCCCATACAAAAAATACATTACAGCTTGGGTTTGGCTCAGTTAAGCAACAGGTATCCGTTGTTCTTCCATATGCTTATAAATAGACTTTCCATTACAGCACCACTACTCGAACATCACAAAGGGTTTCATCAGAATCCAAGTTCTGTAAGTCTTTGTAGAAGAGAAAATTAATAAAAAATAGTAAAAAATACATGCAGTTTAGACATATGTACTATATATAGGATGATCAGATGACATTGAAAAGAAATAAGTTATATGGAGTATCATAGAGCTTAGGAAGTATTGGCTTCGATATCAGCTTTTCTAAAATTAAGTATTTTAATATAACATTCTTTGATTAACCCAATTTTTGTTCTTCAAAATGAAGAAGTGTGTTTAAAGTTCTATGACTCTAGTTTATAATTATTTGGAGATATCTGTCGTTGCAGCCCTAACTCGAGCACCAGATAAAGGGGTAGACAGCAAACGACAACACATGTTTTCCCGCTCTTTTGACATTTCTCTTCAGTAAAGTTTACCATTTTGTCATAGAAGGAAATACGATTCAACAACCAGTCGAAATTATTAAAATTTACTACCGAAATTTAAGAGCGCTACGTCCAATTTATGGTCGTCATAATGCCCGTAGTATCGATAACATTGCTGCCGCTAGCGCATTAATTGAGGAAGACCCAAATTAGTCTCTCACACGTATTTCTCAATCATTGAGCATCTCTTGACGTCGTTGTGGCGAAAGATCTTGACCTACATCCTTAAAAGATCTAATTGAGGCAAGAACTGAAACCTCTTGACTTCCAGAACCTTCGTATATTCGTGAATTGAGCTGAGCAACAATTTGAAAATGATCCGAATTTTCATAGAAAAATTCCGAATGTCGAATATATTTTCGAATTGAGATTCAGAACAGGACCAGACTTCGTCAATAACAAAAATATGCGTTATTGGTCAGGCAGCAATCTATACGTACTCCATGAGTTTCCATTTCATACCGAAAAAATTACGGTTTGGTGCGGTTTGTGGGCCGGCAGCGTCATTGCGCCGTACTTCTTCTGTGACGATAAGGACCGGCACGTTACTGTAAATGAAAATCGCTACCGCTCAATGATAACCTAACATTTTTGGTTCGAATTGGATGATATAGACTTGGACCATATGTGGTTCCAACAAGAGAGCGCCAAAAGCCACACAGCGAATGTCATAATCAGTTTACTGATAATCAAGTTTAGTGAACGTGTCATCTCACGAAATGGCTCAGTCAACTGGCCGCTTCCGTCGTGCAATTTGACCCCGTTAGACTATTTCCAGAGAGGCTACATCAGGTCTATGGTCTATGCCAACAAGCCAGCGATGATTGATTATCGACCGATATATGCTTGAAAACCGTCAAAAATTGGGCTGAGTGATTTGATTTGCTACAATGAATCATAGTCATAAAATCACCATAGCAATCAAGTCTAGCTAAACGAAACGTACTCGCATTAAGTCCCGCCATGGACTGTGATTTAGGCTATATTTCACAACAAAAAGTCTAGCTAGCATCAACCTTTCTTTCTCCAAATTTTTTCTCCAAATCGGACCTGCTTACCCTGCATAGTGTTACAGTATTTCTACTACATATGTTTGTTTACCTTTTCCTGTATTTACTGAACGCAGATTTCTGATCACCGTGTCCTCTGGCAAAATCGCCTTGATGTCTTCCAAAGTGGGACTTCTGTGCTTCGCTGCAAGCAAAAACATAATTTAGTACTGTTCTGGAAAACAGGACAAATAAGTATATAATAAATGACTCACCAATCGCTGCCAGCTGTTTTATTAGCGCTTCTTGAGATGTTGCCAAAGCGAAAATGACACATAATGTGAACAAATGCAGTATGAGACGCATTTTGTTACTGAAATATTTACTCTTAATAAAAAATTTCCTATAACGGTATTGTGTTTTGAAATATTCAAAATAAATTACAATAACTCATGCACAAGTGAAGGCATCTAAACAAAGTATTCCATTTTTAAAAGTAATCGGGTATTTATAGCGATTTGTACATGTGTGTGTAGCTACATAAAATTATTTTCATAGCTTGAATTAAGGGCTGGAGAAAAAAATATACGTGACCAAGTTAATTACATAACTTACTTTTGAAGCTTGTCAGCAATAGGGGGCGTTTGAGAATATTTCTTTGTTCTGAGTGAAAATGTATACAAAAATATATACATAGTTTTTTACAAATATATATTACATATAGACAAAACTGTGAAAATATGTGCGTAGCGTGAACCAAGCTACATTTTGGAGCATCGAAACATATTTTTTCAATACGGTTTCGATGTGGAAGATATCCTATCTCTGCCAACTGAAAACTGGGCTCCCATCTTCCTCCGCCCTGGCTCTGCATTCCACTTCTGCAATTTTTTGAAGTTGAGATCGTACGGGTAGGTCTCTTGTGATGATCAGTACTAAGTTCCCTTTTGAGAAGAAGCTTTTTGGTCTGTCCACCAGCAACACTACTCCAAAGAAACTTTCTGGTATGGTCTGTCTTGCTGGTGTTTCACGACACGAATAACCCTAGGGTTCATTTTTTCATGTAACCTTTGAAGGAGCTAAATGGTCTGACGCAGCTTAGAGGAATTGTGTTCCCAGCTGCCCACGAGCGGGCCAACTGCTCTGCTTGCATTCCTATAAGACTGGGTACCTAGATATTATTAAACGAGTTACCTACTAAGAGTATGGTTATTATCCGCTTAAGTCACCTAACAACTTACTGTGGAAGAAGACCACTACTGTTCCTATTTCACCCTTTGATCTGTCGTTGTATAGTATACAAGTATGTAGACTTCGCCATTGTGACTGTCGAACTACTGAAAGAAAACGTTGTACTTAACTCCTCATGTATCTCCACTTCCCGGTTGCATTTCCAATTAAGTCCAAGTTCATTAACAAGGACAACAGTGTATAATACCATCTCTTTAGTGACGCCGGAGCTGGCTCCAATGGCCTGAAAACAGAAACCGGTTGGCCGGAAGCATTGCACCATAATTCACTTGAATATTTATTAGCCGAATATCTAGGAAAACCTTCAGAGACTTTGCTGTTGTTGTTTTCTTTGCATCCGTAATCCCCAGCAAGCAGTTTTCTTAAGCACTTTTTGAGATGGCCTTCAGCTTCTTCAGCGAATAGTGTCTTATCTCTTCGATCGACTGAAGATAGGTTAAACGAAGCGGCAATTTCAGTTTAGGGAACAAGAAAAAGCTACAGGGAGCCGAATCTAGCGAATATAGTGGTTGATCATTCATTGCGCTTTTGGCTTTAAATTTTCCTTTGGATGAAAACCACTAGCCGGTTACGTCTTTAGATTTACTTAAAGACATAGTTACTAAAAGAAATGCACCTGCGAAGGGTATATTAGCCGAAGATAACGTTTTTTCTTGTTTTTTTCTGATTTCGGCATATTTTTTCCCCTCCATTCCAATGATTGTTGACTGGTCAAACTCATAAACCCATGTCTTATCGGCAGTTTTAATACCCTCCATGAATGTGGGATCAGAAACGATCAAGCATGTCCAAAGAGACCTGTTTACGGTACTCGTTTTGAAAAAAATTGTCGGGACGATTCGAGCAAGAACGCATTTCATACTCAAAATACCCACCAGAAATCATTTCAACGAACTCGCGAGAGATATCGATCTCTCTTGCTATCTCTCTAACACTTGACTTACAATTTTTTAATCCTTCCATTTTTAATATTTTCATCAGTTAAAGGTGGTCCAGAACGAGGCATGTCTTCAACGATTTCTCGACCGTCTTCTGTTTTTGATAAAACTGAATTACTGTAAGCCTTTGCCAACACGACAACAGGTGGCCACCTCCACCACACAAATTTTAGATAAAAATATCTCTTAAGACTTATTACATTTTAATATTAAATTTTTTGAAATAGGAACTTAAAATAGCGGGCAACTCTTCTATAAATATTGTTTGCTAGAAGCTTACTTATGCCTACTTAATTACTTATAAATTTAAATTTAATTTTTCTGGAGATGGCAACACTTTATTTTTTTTTTAAGACAGAATTTGGTCTTTCGAAGTTTCGGTTTATTTGAAAAAAAATTTTAACTAGGTGGCATCTCTCCTTAAAATATTTTTTACTAAATGCTTTCTTAAATCATGTGGATTTGCTTCCACTTTTATGTTCAATGTGCTGCAAAACAACAATAATTTTGAATGTAGGTGGCAACACTTCCTTTTAGCTTTGATACGGAATTTCGCATTTTGAAATTTTATCTTAAAAAATTTATTTCTTCATCGTTCCTGATTCACATGAAATAATAAACCCAGAAATTTTTCTTCGTATTCAAAAATAAACGAATTTCGACCATTACTGTTACATTCCTTTACTTTTTCGTGCGAGTATTGAGCTTATAGCTGCTTTCGACACTCAGCAAGATTTTTGTAAGAAAATTCATCATCTTCGTTAGAAGATTTTTTTCATAAAGCGCCGATTAAGAACCACGCTCCATATCTTCACATACATATGTCTTTCATAGCCGCAATATAATTTCCATCTATCAATCTCTCCGTTTCGAATATCTTCAACTCACCTCTTCCACCACGTCTTTCTTACCCACCTCAACAAGCACATTGCCTTAGAGAATTTCTCCCATCACCGTCTCACTTTGACAGTAGCGTTTACAGCTCGGATATCAACTTACAAATTGCATTTGCACTTTGAGCGCCATTTTCCGCTTTTACCACCATTTTGTGAGTGGTACCAAAGTCGGAAAGGTGTTAAAGGAGTAGCACTATGACTGATTGATTTATGTTGGCAGTAGTCATGTCAGCTGTCAACTACAAGTCACACACTCAAGCAATTTTCAACGAACGCAGTGCGAAAACATCTCGGTTTTGACTTGCTTTTCTAATATCCGTTAACCGTGAGTGAAAACTCACTGGCACTTGTTGGTTGATGGCAATAAATAAAACATAAATATATTAAAATATTCTTCTTGATTCTTTATACAAGTATTTTGAGAATTCTAATTTTTAGTTGTTTACTTTACAATGAATTTATGATGAGACCTATTTGATCTCAAAAAGTTCTAAATTAAATAAGTACATTATTACGCTCTATTTGATCTCTTTCTCTTTCCGGCTGTCAAGCTAAATATACGGTTAGACTCTAGACCAAGTCGGTAATATTCTCATATTATTAAGATCATCGAACTTGACTTTATACGGGGTCTACCTAAGGCCAGAAGTCCTCGAAACGTGGTGATTCTAATATAAAGTAGATTTCTTTCATACCACATCACTTTGAACTCAGAGCTAGAGATTTTGGTATTTAATGTGAAAGATCTCCCCCTCAAAACGAACTGTTTAGTTTACTGACTTTCATCGGATTGTCTTTTATTTTTGGTTTAGTCCGGATAGTGCCATTTTTTCTACATTATAAACTATTTTAACCATTCTACTTTTTGTATTGATGAACTTCGTTCGGAGTCATGAAACATCCACTCTACCTATCTACCTTTCTACGGAACCTGTTCAAACAACATACTACCTCGCACAGATCGGAGGAACAAAACATACATTTTTTGGAAGGCGTTTCATTCCTTCTCTTTTATGTGCTCATTTAGAAGTTTTAGGTAAATCCACATAATAATTTAAAGTCCAATGTTAGGCTAAGTATCTTTTGACTATATCGGAATACCGCCAAGAGATATGCTCTGCCTCTGGTGTGCTTCGTTTGCTAGCAAAAAGCTGAAAATAAAGAAGTAGTCTCAATATACCCTACATAAATTTTAACTTGTCTTTTCGGCTTCTTGTTGTTTTTTCGGCTTTTTATCAGACTCAGTTTAAAATGCGGAAGGAGAGACAGTCTATAGTTGTTTTAAAATCTTTGTGAGACCTCGTCAAACTCTTTCGGTATTAGGAAGTGTTGATGTTATTAACTGCAGTTTCATGTTATATTTCAAGATTTAGTCTCATTTAATACAAGAGTACTATATCAGTTTAAGAGCGTATAAATTAACGTTCAGTATTCCACTAAATTGAGCTAGAGATTACGCTATGGTTAATTTTTCGTTGGGGCAGGTTTTTATGTGGTCGATTCCAAACTTTACCCACAATCTCAGGGGTGTATCCACAACTCTCTTTCAATTTGCACATGCACTGTAGTTTTAAATTCACAGCCAATTATAACGGCGATGTACATATGAATATTCTAAGAACCTTGTTACAGTTAGTTTCACAACCACAAAGTCAAATGGGCAATCCCTCCAGCCTTGTATTGCTGTTAAAAAGAGCACAGTGGCAGAAAGTAATAAATATTGTGAGGAAAGTTGTTCTTCATTGCTATTCATGAACGCTTAAGGCTAGATGCATAGTGGTACCGCCATCAGCCATCAGCACTGTTAAGTGGGTAAAAAAAATTATGCAAAAAAAATATATATATATTTGTAAAGGAATATCTGCGGTCTTTGATTGTTAAGTTGTATATGTTTTTATATGTTGCCTTCGTTTGTTTGATCGTCGCTCTGAACGCTGCTTCACCCATGACTTCACTATGTGCACGGCCTTAGCATTTTTAATGAATGCATACTGCCGTTGCTTTTATTTTTGTTTTGTAGGACCACACATAGCTCTTAAACCGCTTATGTTTTGTTGATACTTGCCACGCCGCAATAAAGCGCCGCCACACACGCATATGAAAAGCCGAAAGGATCGCTGGAAAGAAGGCGCGTTGACTGCGCGCTCGTGGAGACCGCTATGCTGAAGTTTCATTTTCAATGAAAACAACTTTTTCTTGTGCTTCTTCATCGTCTTTCTGCACTGCCTGCTCTGCAAATTGTCTGCGTAACTTTCAGCAAGCAACAACAAATCCTTTGCCCGGCAACAAAAGCATAAGTTGTTCGAATCGAAGACATAAAAACGCAAAAAGACGACTACAAGTGCTGCGTGCAAAGGCAATTTAACTTGGCGAGATTTGCCAGCGTCAACAGATGTCGCTGTCATGTGAAGGACACACTAATACTAACAAGAGCACATCCAGTTAAACTGTTGGATGACGCATGTAGTCCATGACATTGTTGCTTTTATTGTTGCCTTTCGCGCGTTTATTGTTTATCAAACGTCTTGTCGCGAACAGACGCCTGCCTGCGAATTTGTTAGAACTCGTATTGTCGTGTGTTCTGCACACGTGACATTGCTGTTGTTGTTGTAGCGTCTTCCGAATGGTGTTACTGGCCACTGCCGTCACTGTTGTTGCAAGCAATTTTCTTATTATACTCGCGGCGCCGCATCCGAACGTCAGTCGATGTGGACAACAAAAACAGTACTTACCATAACAATATATCAAATTTATTTTATTTATATGTATCAAAGATATTAATGTGTCTCCTGCCTATTGATGCATGCGGCCCTAAAAAAATATACTTATAAAACTAACCGATTTTGAAAGAAGAAAGCGAAGTTCTAAAGAAACTTAAATTTCTTTTAACAACTTAGACCTTGTTCTGCAGTGTCAAGGAAAAGTCCAAAAATTAAGGAGACATTGTATTTATTTTGAAAATTCTTTATTTATTCTTCCAAATCAATTTCATCCCCTTCAAAGTAATCCCCTCCCGATACAATGCACTTATGCCAACGGATATTCCAATCTTCGAAACACTGATTGTAGTCACTTTCCGGGATGGCCTTCAGTTCCGTCTTCGCTGCGGCTTGAATCTCCTCTATCGTATAAAAACGGTGTTCCCGGAGCGGTCTTTTGAGCTTGGTGAACAGCCATAAGTCCCACGGCGCCAGATCAGGTGCATACGGTGGTTGCGGAACGATATGGGTTGAGTTTTTGGCGAAATGATCACGAATTACGAGGGCATTATGGGATGGTGCATTATCGTGGTGTAAAAACCAAGAATCGCATCGACGCATAACGTTCACATAATATTCGTTGTTGACTGTTTGACCGGTTGGAAGGAATTCATAATGCACAACACCACGATAATCGAAGAAAACAGTCAACATGACCTTGATTTTTGAGCGACGCGGTTTTTTTGGTCTCGGCTCTCTTTTGGCCCGATATTCGTTCGATTGATCGATTATTTTGGGGTCGTAAGCATAGATCCAAGTCTCATCGCCAGTTATAATGCATTTCATGGCACCCTGGTAGTCGGAAAGCCACACACTTCAACACGACGCCTTTTTTTTCCAAAAAATTCAATGTTTTCGGTACCAGTCGAGATTTGACGCGCTTGAGGCCCAAAACATCCTTCAAAATGGTATTGGCTGAGCCTTTCGATATGCCAACTTCATCAGCAAGGTCTCTAATTGTTAATCGACGGTTTTTCAACACCAAACCTTTGATTTGTTGAACGTGAGCTTCGTCGGTTGAGGTTGATGGTCGCCCTGGACGCTCCTCGTCTTCGACACGTTCACGGCCGGCTTTGAATTCACTATACCACTTGTAAACATTTTTTTTTAGACATAGCCTCATCACCAAAGGCTTTCTGCACCATCCTCAACGTAACGGCAGCAGAAAATTGATTCCGTAAACAAAATTTAATGCAAATTCTTTGCTCAACAAATTTCGGCACGTATCTCAAACACTAATGAATATTTTGACATGAAATTTGACATAAATGTGACTGACCTAAAAAAAAAATAATTATCCAAATTCTTCGACGCGCGCAGTTCAAATTCAAATGTCACCTTATTTTTTGGGCACCATAATACATGTACATTTACTAGGATGGTTTAAAAAACTCTAATATTTTTTTTTGCTTAGACAGAGCTACGAAAATGTGTCCAAGTATGAGCTATTAACTGTAACGGAAAGGTTTTTCGATCGGTTTTTTTATTGAGTTATAGAATTCATAAGAATGTTTGCAGTAAAATAACCACAATTCAACCGTTAATATCCTGATTGAAACGGAATGGGGCAACGCACGAGTTCGACGAAATGTGAGTAGAAGAACCCCACAAGGTGGAGTCCTCTCTCCTCTTCTACGGATCCTGATGGTTAATGATCTACTTAAAACACTTGAGGATCGTGGCTGCCGGGTGATTGTCTATGCAGACGATGTAGCATTTATGATCAAAGAAAAGTTCCTGAGTACTGTGTACGAGCTGACGCAGGTGTATCTCAGCGTCATAACAAATTGGCAGAAGTGATCTCGGATATATGATCCCGGTGGCACGGATGCCGCAAATAGAAGACATCCGTCTGCAACCGGCGGAAAAATTAAATATCCATCGAATCAACACCAAAGTCAAGCCCATTGTCTTCTATGGAGTCTTTATGTGGTGGAGGATTCTAGAAAAGACCACACTTGCAAAGAAACTCGAGGTCGTTCAACGCGCGGTGCTCATCAGCATATTTGGAGCAATAAGGTCCACTCCAACCATGGCACTTAACGCCGTTTTGCACATAGTACTCATAGACGTTGTCAGAGGTGTATGGCTGCAAAAGTTGATATCAGACGCAAAGAATCTGAGTTCAGAAAAGACGACGTATCTGAACACTTGGATATCCTCACATACTTTGACTTCATACCGGATCACATGGATCATGGATTCACCAACTCGAACTCTGGCGGCCCCTTCTCTGCCCATATACCGACGAGGGAGTTGTGGATGGGAAGAAAAAATTGGAAGAGAGGGGCAGGGAGCTTCTTTACAGATAGATCAAAGCTTGGGGAGCAGGTTCGTGGAGGGTCAGCAGCTCTTTATCAACTCCAGCTTTAGACTTATTGACTATTACAGTGTCTTTCAAGCCGAGGTTGCAGCCAATGAGGTAGCAGTAGATCTGTTGCTCCGAAGTACGACATCTTTCAGAGAATGGCCATTCACTCATTAACAGTCTATTTATGGTTGGTCAAGCAGTGCCTAACTTCGCTATCAATAGCATTGAGTGGCTTTGAGATGCGACTGATATATAGTAGGTGTCAGGCCATTACAGAATTGCAAGAAATTGCAAAGCTGCTGAGCTAGCAAGGAAAGACAGCCTAGAATTGTTGAGACTGTGCAGGAACTATCCTGACATGACACTCTTACCGCCTATTTGGTTATCGAATTTGAAGAGCCACTTTTTTGTCATAAATTTCATGACAAGCGGTAGATTTTACCTTATCTATGAATTCTCAATATATTCATAATGATTTATGTCCATCGTAATAATTGATATTTTCTGTTTTTACATACTGCGATGGTAAATGAGCTGAAAGTCTCCACAAAGTGAAAAACATATAATTGATCATTTACTATATGCCTAAAAGTATGCTATGAATTGCACGGAACTACATTTTGAACGGAAGTCTCCGAAATTAAAGCGATCACTGCAGATCATAACAACCTAAAAATATACAAATATTGCTGTGATCACTATGGTATTCTCTTTTGTACCGTTATCATTCATAACAAAGCTTAATAATGAGTAGAAGAATAATTTGCATGTGCATGCATATGAATTTGGTGCACATGTTTACTACGTAATTCAAAAATATCGAGACTAGAGCAGATTATACATATGTACATTGTACAAGTATTTTTATTGAAATGTGTAGTGCGGACATGCCGTAAACTTTGTGACAGAGATAGAGCCAAAATAAACTGGCTTAGAGATATCATTATATGAAAATTCGTACTTGAAATGGAAGCTCGTAATCTCAGCGACATTATACCAGTGTGACGGATGAAAAATTAGGCGATTTTCGTGATTTTTTAAGAGAAAAAGCGCAATTGAACATTTCAAACTTCTTTTAACGTAATTCGGCTATATTTTAAGAATTTTTTTTTTTTAGTTTTGCAAAATAACGGAGTTATGGGCTGTCTTTGGAGGGGCCAAAAAAAAGTGCCCCAACTGCTGGCATGATTTCGGCCGAATGAGTAGCTGAAGCTGAAGTAGCTGCTTTGAAAAATATTAAAAATTAAGAAAATTGCGTAATTTTGAAAAAAAATCGTTTTTTTAGGTAAAAAATTGCCGTTTTTTAATGTCAAACTGACAATTTTCAACCAATCAAAAAAATCGTAGTTCAATAATTATGGAAACATAAGCTATTGAAAAAGCAAATAAATTTTTTTTTGTTTTTTGAAAGTGTCACACTGGTATATCCCCTTAAATTTCAGCAAGACGGCGCCACTTCTCATACATCGCATCAATCAATAAATTTATTAAGATAACACTTCGGTTAGCAGGTAATTCCACGTTTTGAGCCGGTCGATTGGTCACCAAGATCGTGTGTTATCATACCATTCGGTTTTTTTTTGTGGGGATATACATATGTATGTATAAAGTTTAAAGTCTATGCGGACAATCCCTCTTCGTTTCAGGCCTTGAAGCAAGACATCAAGTGTGTAATACGTCAATTATCAATCGAATTACTCGAACGAGTAATCGAAAATTGGACTCAATGGATGGACCATCTGAGACGTAGCCGCGAACAACATCTGATAATCTTCATAAAATGTATGCCGAAAATTTTATCTCGAATGATAATAAACATTCCCCATTGAATTGGAAGTTTCTTTATTTTTTCTTTAAAAGAATTAAGGGGGTATTCTGGTCTAGGAATCAAATTTTTGGCAGTTTTTGCAATTTTATTAAAAAAAAACCAAAAAATATTTTTACTATCCATTTTTATGGTATTTTATTGATATCTTAAGAATACAGAAAAAAATATTTACAAAAAAATATTGAAAATTAAAATAATTAGAGGGAGGAGAGACAGGTGTAAAAAAAAATGGCGCATCCTGGTGACATTGATCCTGACTCTCCTGGTAGTCTGAAAAAAAATCAAAAGAAATTCTTAATCAGTAAGGATGCTGTTATAGTACCTACCTCAGTGAACACGAAAAAAAATGGTGACTGCCTGAAAATAAAAATCATTTTTTACGCTTTTTTTTTTGAAATTTCTGAATTTTTTTAAAATATTAAAAACAAAAATTTTGGCTCAATGATAGTAAGAACGATAAAGGATTATATAAAGAAGGTTCACACAAAATTTCAAGTAAATCGGTTTTATAGAACTTGAGATAATGCCGGTACCATGTGGAAAAAAGTAGTTTCGAAAAAACGCGTTTAAAAAAGTGAGTCTACCTATCTACCGGGCTAGGTACTGCGTCACTAAAGTAACTGTAGCTCTTAAAATAATTTTAATTTTTAAAAATCCTTTGGAGGATATGTTCTTAAGGGTCTACACTTTAAATATATGAAAAAAAATCGAATTTTTCAAAATAGAGTAGAATACCCCCTTAAAAGACTTTTTCCATAATTTATGGTGCTCTAAAGATAACTTTTATGTTAATATTTGCCTTGAGCTCTAATAGTCTGACGATTACTCAAATATATGTACTTCACAAACTTACAAAAATAAGTTAGGGTGAGTTAACCCCAAAGTACTTTGTGATGTCAAGAGATGTTCAGTGGAAGAACTTTAATATATAGTAGTGTGGCAGAATGTGTCGTATTTCTGTAACTATCACTCGTCTGGGGCAATGGACCTGGACGCTGGGGATGACGGGCGCAATGAAAACTACTTCAACAAAGATTCTGGAGGTCATTCTAGATATCCGGTCAATACATATTCTAGGGCAGGATGATACAATGTTTACGGCCATCCGCCTCTTTATTTACTCCATTGGAGCCAGACTCGGCGTCACCACGGTTATTTTATTATACTCGAACTTGATAATGAACTCGGGCAGCGTCACTGAGGAAAGAAGAGACTGAATGAATTAAACCCAACGTTTTTATGCCAAAGAATGAACCAATGGTGTTGTGGTGACAGTTTCAATGACAAAATCTATATATTCACCGCAGGATCAATGGTTAATATAGAAAGAGAGTGTTCTTGTTCCACCCTACCATTCAGCCCACTCAGCTGCTACAAGAGTTGTTTGAAGGTTTGGACCTTAGAGGAATACTACTGTGATCAAAATCAAATTGAAAGGTGATTTTTTAATTTATACTTCACGTGTTTTTCGAAACAGTAAATTTTTTCTGTAAGTTGGTAGTACTGTTAGTGATATCTATGCTAAATTTCACGTCAAAATAATTATAGTATTGGAGATATGCATCGTTTTGTGAGGCTCAAAAGTGAATTCTTCGACTTTTAATATTTTTGAATTTATGAACAAAGAAGTGCGATAATGCACCATTTCATACTGCACTGGTTATTGGTGCTCATTTCGCCACATTTTCAACAATATCGTGCCGCAGCCACCGCATTCGCCTGATTTACCTTCGTGTAACTTCTGGCTATTTAGCAAATTAACATGACCACTCCGAGGATGCCGTTTTGACTCAATTGAGGATATAAAAGCTGAATCCAAGAAAAAAGGGATCATCCTAATATAGTAGGAGTCATGGCAGGACCCTTAAGATTCCACCGTCAAACATTGGAAAATGGAATTCGTTGGAATACAGAGCGGGAAAGATGATAAGACGCTTGCACGTTATCGTTGAACATTATCTTTGCGACCACCCACCTTTAAGCAAAATTTGGCAGTTTGAGGTGGAAAAAATCAGTATTCTTACCAAATCCACTGAGTTGCTGGATAAACTTAATTTGGTTGTCGCTCAGGTGCACAATGGGTCTAATGACGGACAGATAAAATTAACCAACTTCCACCACTAACGATTTTTTTTTTTTTTTATGAAACAATAAAGAAACCCTTCACAAAACCCAATTTTTGTGCTTAAAATAGATCGATTATGTTTATTAAGGGAGTATTCTAGTCTAGAAGCATGAATTTCAGGTAATTTTTAAAGTGCCGTAAAAACAAGGCAATTAATATTTTTACTATCCATTTTTTATTAGTTTTTTATTAATTTTTGAAGAGTACAGAAATAAATTAAAAACTAAAAAAAGTAAAAAATTTCAAAAACTATGAGCTGACGAAGTGGGGGGTCTCTTAAAATTTCCACGTGACCATAGCCATGATTTCAACCCTCCTAGTTATCTGAAACCAAAAAAAAAAAAAGATTATTAATCTAGAATAATGTCGCAATGGCCGGAACTACGGAAAAGTGGGAAAAAAAATTCACAAAATGGTGCCTGCCTAAAAAAAAAGTTTTTTTGGATCACTTTTTCTGACTATTTCGAATTTTTTTAAAATAATAGAAATAAAAATTTGGGGATGGGGCTAGTTCCAACCATAGACAAGCCTATAAAGAAAACTCTATAAAAATTTCAAGTAAATCCGTCCTGTAGAACCTGAGGAATCGTGGGCATCGTTCCGATAAAGTCAGTTTTGAGAAAAACGCGTTTAAAGTTTCGCGTTCCGGCCGAACCAGTTTGGATGCCGAGTCAAAAAAATGCCTATATCTCCGAAAATAATTTGAATTTTGAAAAATCCTCTTATACACATATTCTTGAATAGTTAAACTTTGAAAATATAAAAAAATCGATTTTTTTTTTTAATTTCTAGACTAGAATACCCCCTTAAGGTAGCTAGACCTACATACATTATAGAGCTTATTATAAAAAGGTCAAAGTAAATGCATTGAGTTAAACGATTTGTATTGAGTGTACATTACCGTTATTTCGGTGCGTTGTTACGTTGTGAAGGGATTTAAGTTTAGAACAGAATCTGAGCTTGAGATTTTCATAGAACATTGTGTGAAAATGCGGTTTCGTACATACATATGTCTAACGAACTCAATGAATGGATGAATGTTTACATACCGACCAATATGTAATGCATCCTGTATACTACCAACTGTTGAAGTGGCAAAAGCTCTCACTACCAAAATAGCCTATGTTTCACTCCTCTCACACACACTTCTATGGACTCATGAAAATATACAAAGACATTTTTTTACTGCTCTCGAGTATTGCTAATGAAGTAGTGCCAAAAGTTTATCAAGGATTATCCATATATGTATGTATATAGTATATATGCATTTCTGTGTGTATTTTTCCCAGCAGCATGCTCCAGTAACTATTACAAACCATAACAACACCAAATGAGCCAAATCAAAGGATATTGTGGGCGTGCAACAATAGTAAGCCAATGTCAAGCGGTGATGGGAGCCAAAGCAAAAATGTACAAAAAAGTAATTTTGGTTGCTCGGGTGACAAAGGAGGCAAAAAGGTTTATTAGCTGACACACGCACACCAAACACACATCTATACACACTAACGATGAGAGATGTGTCTGTATTTGTGCGCACTCATAACCACTTGCCTTCACACGCGCCATATATGCTTGCGGTTGCTAATGTTTTTGTTATTGTTGTGCTGATGACATTATGAGCTCATTACACATGACCAAGTATGCATGCGAATTTTGGTGAATGAGCGCCGACGGTGACAGCACGAAAGGCCGCAAAAACGTAAATGAAAGGATAAATTAGTTAATGACATTATTACTTTGTCAACAAGCAGACGCATAGCTGTTTGCATATGTATGTGTATATGTCAACATATGCCACAATATAAGCCTTTTACCGTTACTCACACATATATACAGACAAACACACAAGAAAATACGAGCGCATCGTTGCTGTCTGTCAGGCGCTGTTTCGTATCTGTCAACTTACAATAGCCTGCTGCCAAGCAGCAGTCAACAGCTGTCAGCAATGAGACTCCACACACATACGCAAACAAACATATGCACGCTAACGGTGCTTTCGCCTGCTCGGGCGTCAGCGCATGCTTGACACAGCTGGGCGCCATTGGGACGATTTTAAATTAGTTGTCCACGCGCGTCGCACAAAAGCAACAAATGAGTTGTTGTTGTTTCTTATATTGCTATTATTGTTGTTATGGACTAGAAAGTTCAAAAAAGTAACGAAAATAAATAATAATAACAAAATGCGAAATGATGCTCATCAAGCGCTCTTCATGCATTGTCAGTGGCATCGGCGGCAGCAGCAGCGAGTAAATAGCTCTCATCAGCTGCGCAGTGAGGTCGCATGCCTGGAAATTAAGTCATTCCTCAATCAGCTAAGCGCTGATGGCAGCGGCAGTGACTTATGGCCAACTGAGACGCGCGTATTGTGTGTGCGTGTGAGTGCTTCCTTTGAGCACAACACAATATTTATTTGTTTAAGCGACAACAACAGCAGTAACAATAGCAGTACAAAACACCAACAACAAAAACAACAATAATGATAAAATTAAGAGTGAAAACTCCTCGGTCACGTGTCAGGCGGCAATGCGCCTTTATTTACTCCGCCAACTGTCTATCCGGCTGTCTGTCTGTTGCGCCTTTGTTGCCTTGTTTATTTACTTATTTACTTTTTGTGCCCGAAAATTTCGCATTCACCCACTAATAGCATACTTAGCTAAATTCGTCCGACAAGCGCCAAACACCGCATTTGGCTTTGTGTGAATTTAATGAAATTTAGGTTGAACTCCTGGCTTTGTGTCGCCGTGATATGCATATCTTATTTCGTTTTGATTAATTCCGTGGAAATGTGGGAAAACTAGCTTAATTAACTCATCATTGTAGGCATCAAAATAAATTGTGAAAATTTTAATTGAATTATCTGCCTCGTCTTCGTTATCGTCTTCGTCCTTCTCTTATTCCACTAAATTATTCGAATATCACATTTTATAAATTCCAGCCACTTATTCACTTAAATGACTGGCTATTACAGACCTGAAGTCTACATCTAAAACCATCTGCATTTTAGTGAAAAGACAGAGAGTCTCATATGTAAGAGAAAAAGCTACATGAGTACTCTCATCTTAAGATTTACAACAGTCTATTTCAACCAACGCACTCTCCATATTCTCTTCTTACTAAAGTCACTTATAGCAAATGAGCTTTTGGGAAACTCTGAAGGAAGAGCTCCCCATTTGATAGCGTATGTGGACGAAATAGCTATACTAGTGACGGGCAAGTTCCTAGTCGCAGCTAGTAACGTCATAAATAACGCTTTAAAGATCATAAATCAATGGGCGATATCGGCTAATCCAGCGGTAAACGCCGGTAGGACGGATATGATTCTTTACAAAGAGGTACAAGTTCCTTTCGTAGACACTTTTGAGACTCAACGAGATACAGTTAACAATTAAATAGTATACCAAGTACCTAAGAGTTGGGTAAAAAAACCGGAGATGTTCTCCACACGTAAAAAAGTTATATAGTCTATATGGAGCCTATCGCCTGCGGTAGTCGAGCAGGTTCGGTGAGTTTTTCGCCATAACATTCTGTCGTAGCTCGATAAGGAAGGATTCGGTGGTTAAAGTGGACCATATTCCCGCACGCTTAATCTAGGAGAAAAGATTTAGAGTTACGCTAAAAGTGAGTACATGGCAGAGTCGCTCGCGATCCCCCAGTGAAACCCTCTATTTCTATTCGCACGGATTAAAACGGCTGTAAAATGAAGTTGCTCAAAATAGCAGGCACTCTTAAGATATCAACTGAACATGTAAATCATAGCATTTACGAATATTTGGGGAAGCTCTGTGCAAAGTGGGTGCCGCACGAACTCACATATGACGAAGGACAACGTAGAGTTGATAAATCCGAGCAGTGTTTGGAGATGTTTAATCGTAATAGAACCAAACTTTTGCGTCGATATGTGACAAAGGATGAAGCATCCGTCATTTTACTCCGAAGAGGACTATGTTGAATAAAAGTAACGAAATTCGCAAAAAAAATTAGATCTACTCTGGTAGGCCGGGAATTTTTCAATTGACCTATTAAATCTTAGGCGAACCTTCAAGCTGCCGGAGTACTGCTGTATCTTCCAAGCAGAAGTCTTTGCGATCACAAAAGCTGCTAAGATATCTTATAAAGCAGAAGACGGCATAAGGACATAAGGAACATCAATCTTAACAGCATAGTTTAATTGGTTAAAAAAACCTTCAACTGAAGTAATATTTGGAATCAGAAATCTGGCGAATTTCAATACCAATTATGAACTGTGGTACTTTAAGCTGGCAAGTGTTTATCATCCTCTATGGAGTTGAATCAATATGACTCCATGAGCTCGTTAAGTCTTCACTTCTGCACTTGTGATCATATTTTGTTGTAAGCCAAGGTATTCTGTTAAGATCATACATCATACAAACAGATTAATTTTATAATCGCCAATGGGCACTTGAAGCACGAGAGCCTTAGAATTTTGACTTCAGGACGCATCTAGCTAAATTAATTCGTGTAGCCGCATGTATCCTTAAAGTCCTCCTTTACCAGTCCGCTGTAACGTTATTATGCGATGTGGGGTTTGCCTCAGTCTTCGTGGATGGAAAGTCAATTCTAATGCCTTTATTGAGTTATTTTCCGGAAATTAATAACATTGCAAAATAAAAAGTTGGCATCCGCTTTTGCTTTTCCGTTAATGCTTATAATACTTCCCAAATATCAGATGCTGTGGACGAACTCGATTTAATGTAACGAAACTGAAGTTGCCAATGACCAAAATTAACATAAAGGCCGCTACTGCACGAATTAGCGGATCAAATAGGACGGCGCAAATACCGCAGCCCTCAATCATGTGAATTGACGCTACCAAACCAGTCTCACGGTGAACAAGAATGCATCACTCCTGCCTTAGAAACTGTGCTGTGGATTTTCTGCTACTCTCAGAATCAAAAGTAGGGTATAGTAAGGTTGGTAATGAGTAGATACTTTAAAGCTTATATAAAATATCAATTAAATCCTATCTTAAAAGTAGAGGAACTCCGTCTAAGGAGCAACGAACAGAGAGTTATGGAACACTTATACACATACAGCCTGTCAAGTAAGAGCGTGGTCGACTTTACCGACAGTTAATGAAAGATTTCGCTCGAATTCCTTCGCGAGCCGATAGAGGAAAGCTTTGTCCTTGATGCATTGTCAACAAAGGTTCAGTTGTCGTTGATTTTTTAAAACAGAATCACGTTAAACGCCATGAGTGCTAAGTACGTGTCGCGGAACGAGGCTGTGTTCCTTTGCATCCACCCAAAATGTCGCAATCAGTGGCTGCTAAATACATGAGAAAGTCGAAGACATTTGTATAGAAGCGGATACAGCGATATATATTGGCTAAAAATGTCGATGATTTACCAGAACGTGGTTCGATAGGAAAAGTAAACAAAAAAGTTGAAAAAAGGAATATGAATCTGTTTTCACGAAATCCTGCTTTAACACTGCGGCAAGGACAAGCAAAATTAATGACAAAAGGTTTTGATATATCCTACGAAACTATCTGAACCCTCCTTCATACTTATGATCTGAAATAACGCAACACAATGAAGAAGCCTCTGTTGACTGAAAAACTTGTGACAAAGTGACCCGCTTGGGCGCATGAGAATATTGATAGAGATTTTGAAAACGTCATTTTTACTGATGTTCTATATGGGCACGTTCTGTCCTCACGCGAGCCTGGTCAACTTCCACCAATAGGATTGTTCAGCGGACCGTAAAACATGGAATAAAGCATCTTTGGAGCTGCTTCCCAAAGCAGGGATTCGGCACTTTTTACCTCTTTACTGACAACCTAAATGCCCAGAAAATGATACAAATCTACAAAAAGGCTTTACTGCTATCTGCCAAACGATGGTTCATCAGAAAAAATTAAGATTGGATTCTGCAGAAGGACAACGGTCTTAAACACCGCAGCAAGCTCTGTACTCAGTGGAAAACTCAATCTGGCGTCGTTACGTTGGATTGGCCATCGCAGTCGCCCGATGCCATCCTTATTGAAATTGTGTGGGCGTATATTAAACAGAAGCTTCGTGGAAGACGCACATATGTACACTTTGAAGCAGTTGTCTTACGAAATTCGTCGGATCTAGAGATCCTGGCTGCTAGAATACGCCGTCAAACTAGTAGAAGCCTCGGAGATGCCAGGCAATTATGGACGCCGGTGGTGACTGGACATATTATTGACCAAATTGCATCATTGTTTGTAATGTGTACAATGTATAAATATGAAAGTTACTTACTTGACAGACTGTATTTAGTTAATGTCTTGCTCAACTCCCGTTTACATTCCAATGTTTTAATGCCAATTTAATACGAAAATTCAGTCGAGGGCCAAGGCATCGCAGGTCTAAGGGGGTATTCTAGTCTAGAAGAATGAACTTCAGATAATTTTTAAAGTGTCTCAAAAAAAATTCAATTAATATTTTTGCCATCCATTTTTTTTATTAGTTATTTATTAATTTTTGAAGAGTACAGAAAAAATTAAAAACTAGAAAAGGTAAAAATTTCAAAAATTATGAGTTGACGAAGTGGGGGAATCTACAAATTTCCACGTGACCATGCCCATGATTTCAACCCTCCTAGCTATCTGAAACCAAAAAAAAAGAAGATTATTAATCTAGAATAATGTCGCAATGGTCGGAACTACGGAAAAGTGGGAAACATTTTTTTTCACAAAATGGCGACTGCCTAAAAAAAAAGTTTTTTTGGATCACTTTTTCTGACTTCTCGAATTTTTTAAAAATAATAAAAATAAAAATTTGGGGATGGGGCTAGTTCCAACCATAGACAAGCTTATAAAGAAGACTCTGTAAAAATTTCAAGTGAATCGGTCCAGTAGAACCTGAGAAATTCTGGGTATCGTTCCGAAAAAGTCAGTTTTGAGAAAAACGCGTCTAAAGTTTCGCATTCCGGCCGAACCAGTTTGGATGCTGGGTCAGAAAAATGCCTATATCTCCGAAAATAATTTGAATTTTGAAAAATCCTCTTATACGCATATTCCTGAATAGTTAAACTTTGAAAATGAAAAAAAAAGGATTCGATTTTTTTTTAATTATTAGACTAGAATACCCCCTTAAATTACTCCAAATATACGGTATATTAATTGCACGGAGATCAAAAGTATATTAAATTTAGATAATTAGTACGTTTTACTTATTGTCACGTGTTCGTTTTGAAAACTTTTCCCTTGTAAATCGCAACTATTTTGAGCACGATTCATTAGTCATCTGCTGATTTGACCTAAATTTGAAAGAGTATTTACGCTGGCTTTTCACTGACCTGCCAGTTAACGACAAAGAAACTCCATCAGGAAGTTTACTTATTTCTAATAGCTTCGGTAGAGGACAGATGGCTTCACTGCTAATTTAGATACTTACTCAAATCCTATAGTATAGGTGGTTATGAGGAATTTCTGAACCATTTTACAAGGATTGGAATCAAATATTGCTCAATCCGTACATCGAAAAAGACCACAGGAGACAATGTTTCTTATATCCTTATTGCTGTGGGCTCCTATAGATACGAGGTTTGACAATTAAGTAATGAGACTGATTTTATTGCCGCGCTTATGGTAAACCTGTAACCTTCAAATTCCCTTTCTCTTTTTCCGGCATCCATCTCCTCTCCACTGATATATGTACCATCGCTTTAGCTTGATTAGTTCGCCTGCTGCGTCAAGTTGAGTAGACGTGTGCTTGTAGTGCTCGTCACGAAAATGGAAAATCGAAATCAAGAGCAACGCGTCGCAATAAAATTTTGCGCCAGATTGAGCGAAACAGCTTCGGAAACGTACGCTAAAATTGTAAGAGTGTATGGTGAAAGTGCTCTTAAACCCGGAAACCAAACGCCAAAGCTCACAATGGTTGTCTCCGCGCCCCCCGCTCTAAAAAAGCTCGCATGAGCAAGTCGAAGATGAAAACGATGATTATTGCCTTTTTTGATAGCCGTGGAATCGTCCACAAAGAATTCTTTCCACCAGGGAAAACTGTGAATCAAGTCTACTATTGCCAAGTACTCGAAAGATTGCGAAAACAAGTCAAAAGGTCGCTCTTAACTGGATCCTTCATCTCGACAACGCGCCGTGCCACACCACCCTCAGCGTGTCCCAGTATTTGGCCTCTAAAAGGATCGCCATCTTGCAACAGCCGCCTTATTCGCCCGACATGTCACCCTGTGACTTTTTTAGTTTCCTAAAACAAAATCGGTGATCAAAAGAACCCATTTTGAGTCGATTACGGACATCCAGGCTGCCGTGACGAGGGTACTCGCGGACGTCACAGTCGAAGCGTTGCAGAAATGTTACGAATCATGGAAAACGCGCTGGAATCGCTGTGTAGCTGCCCAAGAGGACTACTTTGAAGGGGATGGCAGAGTTGTAGAATAATTTTCAAATATACGGTTTTTATGGAATCAGTCTCTTTACTTAATTGTCATACCTCGTACACCTTCAAGTGTTCAAGATTAAATTGTGCGGCTATCAGGCTATTTTAAAAGTTGAGAAATCTTTGGTCTAGTCATCCATTTTCAAAAAATGGCTTTGGTGATCTGTATCTCGTGCTGTATGTATTACTGGTAATGGCTTTAGAAAGATTTTGTAATAAAAATGTTTTCAGAAAATTTTGTATTTGTATCAGAATTTAGTAACTGCAAAGTGAAAATATATTTCTTCGGAAAAAGCAAAAGCACAAGCCAGGCAGCTGAAAATGTGAATACTGTTTAGGGTCTTGATACAGAAAAAGTCAGTCATGGCAATTTTGGTTTCGTCGATTCCGTTTCGAGATATTTCGTCTTGCCCTCGTTCACTACCAGACCCATTTACCTCGCTTCTTTATCCAGTCAGGAGAAAGCAGAATTAACGGCGCCGTTGTTAAGGCCAATGATAACAATATCATCGGCGTATGTGTATACTTTTATAGAAAATGGTACCTTTTCTCTTCAGCTCGAATTATTTCCTCCAGCAGCAGATTGAAGAAGTCGCACGTTAGGGAGTGGTTTAGTCTGCAACCTCGTTTGGTATCCAACGGCGCGGAGAGGTCTTTCACGATCCTGACGTTGCTTTTTGTATGGCTCCACGCCAGTTTACACAACCCTCTTAGTTTTGCGGGGAGACCAAATTCAGACATAGCAGCATAAAGGCAGTCCTTTTTCAGGCTGTCAAAAGCAGCTTTGAAATCGACGAAGAGATGGTGTGTGCCGATCCTCTTTTCACGGGTCTTTGACGATCTGTACTAGTTATTAAAGTATTCGAAGGATAATCTGCCCCTTTACTGCGTTCTAAGAGTAGTAGCGATTAGTAATTATTATCTATTAATAAAGAGAGCACGTACCAGATTAAGTAATCAAAGCATTACTTCAAATATTACGCTACGCGTCATGGCTTTAAGCGGATTAGCCATTAAAAAATAATAAATAAATAAATATTCATTTCAGAGCAACATTAAATAGCACACACACAGTGGTACCGACTATTGAAGGGAAGTAAATCTGCTTTTTTAAATATGAAAATTTACGGTCAATTTGCGCCAGTGGCGGCAGATGCAACAACAAGCATGCAAGTAGGGAAAAAATATTCGTGCCACACAGATTGCCAATAAGTATGAACATTTGTGAGCGCATTCGTAACTGAATGTTTGAATGTGTGTGTGTAGCTGTTTCTCGATATGTATTATACATATAAGTGTGTGCGTATTTGACTCTAGGGCTTAATGTAAATTGCATGTTTATGCTTTCAACAAATCAAATAAATTTTTATACACAAACAACACAAACTCACATATGTATACACAAACAGGGCAAATACATAGATATTGGTGAGTTAATGCAAATATATGTATGTGACAGCGGGTCTGTGAACTTTTCAAAATGGCTAGCGGCAATGGGAAGCGCACGTAACACGGCGCAAAGTTCTATTTGCTAGCGGCAGCGCCTGCTAAAGGGTGTGTTTGGGATAACACGGATTTTTCGAGTTTATCAAATATTTGCTGATATTTTTATGTGTGCGTTAAAGTGTGAGCAGCCCGAGAGTTTGCTGCTCTCCGAGGATTACAAGCGGCTACACGGCGCTCAACAAGCAACTATAAAGCATACGCTTAATTTATTTGCTGTAGCGTGAAAACAAAAATTACAACAACAATTACTAGTAAGCACTCACACTCCATGGAAAACAACCGAAAATATGCTCGAGCAGTTTTACGAGTCCCTTGTTGTCCTGGCGCGTCCGTCTGCTACAACCTTTTGTTACCTTCCTGCAGCATCTTCCCACACCGCGCACGCTGTTCATTGTCACTTCAGCTGCCTTACACCGTTTATTGTGTGTTCTACGCTATTGTTTTTGTTAGTAATCTAATCCGCTTAAGAATTTGATATCCAATAAAGCAATCGTAGCAGCGTGCGTGCTCTCCAGCATTGAGTAATTGAGAGTGGTGAAGAGCTCGTAATGGAAAATTAAAAAATAAATAAATAAAAAAAAGAAAGTACTAACTAAATTAACATCAACGGTTTTTATACTTTTGCAACATGTTTCGTTCACCTAAAACTAAATGAGATAGATATAAGGTTATATATACATATATATATATGAATGATTAGGATGACGAGAAAAGTTGAAATCCGGATGACCATCTGTATGTCCGCCCATACGTGCAAACTTTAACTTGAGTAAAAATTGATATATCTCGGGATCCACTTGCGATTACTCAGCTGCTAGTAGTTGAGCAATGCTCGCTGAGCTAGTCTGAGGCCTAACAATCCAGTAGTGAACCATAAGCAGACAATGAAGCTCTTATCCGCTCTCGCCCTGCAGTTAGTGAGACTGAAGTCTTGAGCGGACATGAGCTCTAGGCTACTATCTCTGCTATATTATCGGAGAGGAAGAAGGCTACGCTCAGGGGCAGTAAATCTCCATTAAAGCCTAGAGACGTACGATTTCAAATGTCAGATATGCTGCTTCAACGCTACAAAAAGTCGTTTTTGCATCTGCTAATGAAAAATCGATACATCACAGCAGTCCTAAGGGCAAAAAGTTATATGTGAATCTTAACCAATCAGACAATTTACCGGTAAAACCGAATATCCAAGACGGCAAGGTTTTGCTCATTATTTGGTAGAAACAGAAGTGCGTGCTATACGAGGTATGACAATTAAGTAATGAGACTGACTCCATAAAAACCGTATATTTTAAAATTATTCTACAACTCTGCCATCCCCTTCAAAGTAGTCCCCTTGGGTAGCTATACAGCGATTCCAGCGCGTTTTCCATGCTTCGTAACATTTCTGGAATGCTTCGACTGGGATGTCCGCGAGTACCCTCGTCACGGCCGCCTGGATGTCCGTAATCGACTCAAAATGGGTTCCTTTGACCACCGATTTTGTTTTAGGAAACAAAAAACAAATCACAGGGTGACATGTCGGGCGAATAAGGCGGCTGTTGCAAGACGGCGATCCCTTTAGAGGCCAAATACTGGGACACGCTGAGGGCGGTGTGGCACGGCGCATTGTCGTGATGAATGATCCAGTTACGAACGATGTCTGGGCGCACCCTGTTGACTCGTTTTCGCAATCTTTCGAGTACTTGGCAATAGTAGACTTGATTCACAGTTTTCCCCAGTGGAATGAATTCTTTGTGGACGATTCCACGGCTCCCACGGTCTCCCACTCCGCGCCTCGTCTTCCCCGCTTTCACGCCCCTCCTTAAACTCTTTGTGCCATCGAAACACCTGGGCACGACTAAGAGCACTATCACCATACACTCTTACACTTTTAGCGTACTGTTTACACTTTTCCGAAACTGTTTCACCCAATCTGGCGCAAAATTTCATCGCGACGCGTGGATCTTTTTTCGATTTTCCATTTTCGTAACAAGCACTACAAAAACACGTCTACTCAACTTGACGCAGCAGGCGAACTGAACAAGCTAGTATATATATCAGTGGAGAGAGGAAGGATGCCGGAAAAAGAGAAAGGAATTATAAGGTCACAGGTTTGCCACAAGCGCGGCAATAAAATCAGTTTCATTACTTAATTGTCAAACCTCGTATATGAGCCTCTAAAACAATTAGAACCATTAGTAAAGAACCAACAACACATACCAACAACAACTGACCAAATTAAACGAGCGGTGGCCAAAAAACACTCGGAATTTGCGACTAGACACGTCGCTATAATTATACATCATGACAAGGCTCGGCCTCATGTTGAAAGACCGGCTATAAAATATTTGCATTAGATCTGTCCCTGTTGACGAACATTTGTTCCGATCGATGATGTCCTCACTGGAATACAGTTCTCATCAGAATAGGGTATCCAAAATGATTCATTCTTCAGTTCAAATTGCGAGAAATATGGAAAATTTGTTATTGGTTTAGTTGGGTAATACTTGAGATAATACCATTGTACATGTTTTTTTTGAAACAAACTTTTAACTTAAAAAACAAAAAAAAAAAACGAATATCGTTATATGTAGATCCAATATATCTGACTAATTAGAATAAAAGTAAGGTTCCTCCAGCTCCAACAATAATATATATTTGTTCACTGAGATCCAAAATATTTTTAGCAGAGTTGCCACGTTATTAAAACAGTTAAATATACCAATGAAGGGTATATTTTATATGTAGTGTTGGTGATGATTACCGAAAAAAAGTGTTTGAAAGCCTTATGTCGAAAATTTTCAAAACAGTGTTGCCACCTCTTTTATAAATCAAAAATACATGTTTTTTATATTGCTAGTAAAGCAAACTGTTAGCTTAATAACTTCAAAAATGTCAAAACCGTATATAAAATATTTTAGCCAGAGTTGCCACTCTGTTAAAACAGTAAAATGTATCAATAAAGCATGGATTTTATATAAAATATAAAATTCTACTTGTGGGTGCCAAAAAATAGATATTTGAAAAATATATGAAGAAAAAATTTAGAAATAGAGTTGCCACTTATTTATCTCCTATTAAAACAGTAAGATGAGCCAATAATGCATAGATTTTATAAATTATACTACTCGTGGATGCCAAAAATCAAATTTGAAAGAAATGTGCTGAACAATTTTAGAAACAGAGTTGCCACCTATTTAAAAAGTAAAATTATATATTTGCCATATTAATAATTAGGTAAACACAAAGCTAAATTACTTTTAAAAAGACAGAATTGGATTAAAAATATTCGAAGTTAAAAAAATATTTATTCTTAAATAAGACTTGTCTGTACTTAGGTATGTATGAATATATGCCTGATACTACAGTCAAAAAGCATTACCTTTTTTTTGCAATAACTATCAAAAACTGTATATATTTTATTATTTATTTCATACACATACAAAAAATATACATTGTAGCCACCGATGCATTTCAAAGTGTCAGCCGCAAGAAAGTCCCTTTCCTACCTTTCTTAGCGCACCACTTTCGCACGCATTCTTGCCATTTATTCATACACAATACAATGGACTTTTAATGACAGCGTTTTTTTGCTTGCATTCATATATATTTTTTAATAGCAAAGTGCAGTGAAAAGGACATGCTGACAGGAAGCGCAGGACATGCAACCCTCGACATGTGAGGTGGAAGCAAAAGAATGGAAAATTGCAGGAATTAAGTACCTGAAAAGTGCTAAATTGTGCACTCAACTAAGTAATAATGGCGTGGCAAACAAGAACCAAAAAAAAAAATAACAAAAAGGCTTGCAAAGAAAGCGAGTTATTCTTAACTTGCATAGGGGAAGAGCGTGAGGAAGACAGAGCGCACGCTATGAAGCGCGGAAATGCCAAGGCATGGCAAATGTTGTAAGTGAAACCACACGCTTCCCTACTCAAACTGGCTTTGTTTTTGTTTTTTTCTTTATTCTATTTTTCGGAATTTTTAAAAAGCAACGATTTGGCTTCGCTAAATTCCTTGACAATGCCGCGCTCTTGAAAAGAGTAAAAGTTAACCCGCTAACACCGCTCATAGCAAACGTATTATCCACACGGTATTCTTTATGCCGAGAAATGTCGATGCTTTTGATGGATGCATGTATCCTATGTTCGGTGTAATTTTTCCTCTTCAGTTCTTTCTTCTATTGCGCAATCGTGCGTATTATTGTATGACGCGAAAATGTACCTGCTTCCCGAGCACATAGAAGTTTTCTGTTGTAATTTGATCGGCAACCACAAAAATTTAATCCTATTATGTACTTGTGCATGGTCTACTTCTAAAAACAACAAAAAACTCAAATATTATACTACCACAATACTTTTCTATTTCAGAGCCTTTAACTCTTTTCCCAAAAAAATTATAAACAAATAAAACCTTGAAAATAGTAAACTCAGCGCACGTCGGAAATGTCAGTAGCCGCAGTTTACCGCTGTCTTAATGTTGACAGACACGCACGTCAATGCGCTCTCTTTACTTTCATAGCTTATATGTACACTCTCGCGCGCTGTTTATTCGCTCCCACAGTGATCGTGTTCTACTTAGTTTGTCTATTATTGTCCTTCTTCTTACTCAAATTATTCTCATACTATTTCAGTTAGCTACTCATGTTACAAGAGCATTGTTGAAATTTATTCGGTATACTAGGCATGCTCCCCTATTAAAAACAGTAATTTAATACATATTCCTAGAGTGTATAAAAACCCCCTGTTGGATGACAGAATCTTATTTTGCTAAAGTTTTTCCATTGCAAGCTTGGGTATATCCAATACAATAGTGTCAAGAGAAAATCAAGACTCTAGTTGATCCTAAAGAGTGACGGAAACAGATTTACAAGAACCTTGTATCTCGTCATGCTCAAGATTCTCCCACAATTCCATTTTACTAAGACCATGTTACTGTAAGAATAATCGGTTATCTATGTTTGAGGACAACAGCTCGTTATTTTCTATAAGATCTCTCCTACACAGAGAAGCCCTCCCTATCTCTTTTGTTATCTTGCTACTTTAAGAATTACGAGACAAAAATATACTCTCTCTGAACTACTCATTCTAAGCGAGTCCTTCTCGACTGCAGTAATTCTAGTTTCGATATATATACATAAGTTCTGGTGTTTGTAAGACTATATAGTATATCTACCACTTCGAAGTTATGATCGTGAGCAGTAGCATATGGTCCAAGGAACGGCTGTGCTGAGGATTACTACAGTAGATTTGTCATCTCGCATTCACCACCCGATCCATTTACAGTGTATTATTAAATAAATAATACCCAAACGAGTTGTTCTGTCTGAATCATTGTTTAGATGTTAATAACTCGTCGAGGTTGTTCCCTATTTTGACTGTTGTATTATTTTAGCGTGTGGTTGACAAGTCATCATGTTCATTTATAAGTCTACAAATTTAAAAATAAAATGTTCAAGGCAGGACCGAAATTAAAATCTCTAAAATTTTAAATCTGAATTCTGGTTGTGCTCATATTTTCACCATCTTAGGCCTATTAGTCCAAACTTTATAGTTTCCACTAGTACAGGGTAGGCCATTTAAAGTTGACCCATCTGGCAACGCTGTAACTTTTAACAGCGCTGACAAATCGGCTAATGTCATACCGCGTTAGAAGCGTCATTCGAAGACAATTTATACCATGGAACAGTACACTCCAAAAGAACGCGCTGAAATTGTTCAGCTTTATATTCAAAATAACTTTTCAATTGTGTTAACTCAACGTGCGTTTCGCAAAAAAAATAAAGTGAAAAGTGCTCCAGTTAAGAACACAATTAAGTCTTTATACGCAAAATTTGTGAACACCGGTAATCTCAGTAATGCCAGTCATGCATCCAGACAACGCACAAGACGTTCTGATGAAAATATCGAAGCTGTACGAGCCAGTATTGAGGAGACTCCATCGACATCGAGTTATCGCCGCTCTCAGGAATTAGACATCTCTCGCACCACTCTCCGACGCATAATTCATAAAGATTTGAAGATGTTTCCATATAAAATTCAAATGGCACAAAAACTAAACCCAGCTGATTATCCGCGACGCCTTAATTTTGGCAAATGGGCAAATGGGTCAACTTTAAATGGCCTACCCTGTATATCTACCACTTCGAAGTTATGATCGTGAGCAGTAGCAAAAGGTCCAAGGAACGGATGTGCAGACTGATTACTACTGGCAGTAGATTTGTCATCTCGCGTTCACCACCCGATCCACTCACAGTGTATTATTATATAAGTAATACCCAAATGAGTTGTTCTATCTGAATCAATGTTTAGATGTTAATGGCTCGTCGAGGTTCTTCCCGATTTTGACTGTTATATTATTTTAGCGTGTGGTTGACAAGACATCATGTTCATACCATATTTGTAGACTTGAAAATAAAATGTTCAGGGCAGGTCCGAAATTAAAATCGCTAAAATTCTAAACCTGAATTCTGGTTGTGCTCATATTTTCACCATCTTAGGCCTATTAGTCCAAACTTTATAGTTTCCACTAGTATTTCCAACAAATTATAGATATTTAATCGAGGTTTTCAGTGTAAAGAAATTACTACGAACTTACGCTAGATTCAAGATAAACTAAGTAAAAGATTTTTCGTTAGGAAAAAGCTCGTCGAAGTTAAGATTTAAACCCATAACCCTCCTCGTCTGACTTTAATGCACTCTGCAGCGTTGAAATATTAAATTACAATTAAGTAATTATTAAAATCTTCTCTCGATGAATCAAAATTATATCATTGTAACCGTTGCGAAAAATATGAGTTGTTTCAAGAGATATGCCTGTCTATTGATGGAAGGAAATTAATTGAAGTTTTGTACTGCGATGGTCTATTTTGCCCTTTCGTATATCACATATGGTCACAAAGGCCCAGCACTCTGAACAATTCCAGGAACTTGCTGGACGCGATGGAGGTGATGTGATTCCTGATACATGGATGAATCCAAGGGCCTTGAGCCTGCATCTAAAAATTGCTGGGCAGTATAGTATCAGGTGTTCTGGAGTTTCCGGTTCCATGTCTCAAAACCGCGGTTTGCACAATAGGAATTAGTTGGTTCCTCACCCAACAGCATCTGCTATTCCTGGCTGCCCTTCAGCGCTGACGTTTTAGGCTTCCAGGGTCACATAACTACGGCGCTGAATCTACAGTTCAGTGGGAATCCTTGCTGTCGGATGAATTTGTAGGAATGGTGATGTTGAGTCTCCAACCAGTGTTCTCAAACCTGCTCCCGACTATTTTCTAAGACGAGGTACTGATGCATTTTTTTTGGATCCTGATTAAACCAAGTGTAAGCAGACCATATACGATATCTAGTCACTCCTCTTCCAGCATAGGACTGGGTCTTTTCATTCTTCCAGCTTCGGAGCGATCTACGCTAGCCAGGTTGCTGTCTTTTCGTCATTAAAGTCAACTAGCAGCTGTGCTGACCTGAAATAGACACCAGAGAAAGAGCCGGTGTATCCGCACCTCCTCTTTATCTCATGCATGATGCTATCCTGCATTGCCGGGTTATTGTGGGGCAGAACCGCCATCGGAATGTCTTTTAAGGCCTCCGAATAATCCGCCATCACCGGAGAGGGAGTTACAGCGGTGCGTTGTTCTCTGACCGCCTGTTGCTGATTTCTTTATCCTCTTAGAACTCGGAGGTTCTTGAGGCATCTTGTTACATCTGGAGATGCAGCCCTTTCGCTACTTCGCCTTTTCGATGGGGGTTGTGTTAAAAAGGCGGGGCCTCCGATTCGCATGTTTAGCAGCCACTAGAAATTAGCTCGTGCGCGTTTCTTAGTAACCGGAGGAGGATTGCTGCCCCTGCTCATGCTTAGATAGAGCTTCTCTGCTGCCTCTGGCGGTGATGTGGCACTGCTCATACCCGCCCTGCGAAGATGGTCTCCATGGATTAGAAAGTGACAGCTCTTGGTTGTGTGCGGTCCCTATCAACCCGAATGAGCAGCGGCATACAGCACCACTCACACCGGTTGGGAAGAGCCGAGTAGACCTTGCCACTAAAGCCCATGCACCATGACAAGGTGGCCGCCATTCGCAAAGGATGCCTGTATAACATATATATCCATGGAAACAGCAACTCAAATGCCGACAATTCACGAGAAAGTGCAGGTGAAGATGTAATTATTATCGTAGGAATATATTATTAATAGTGTCTTTAGGTTGAAAACAAAAAGATTGCTAACTAAAATTTATATAAGTGGAAAAAGAAAAGCAGGAGTAGGAAATTACAGAGATTTGGGAACTTTATTTCTGCTCTTTAGATATTTTTGTTACTTTATAAATATATTTTAAATGGCGACTTCAGAAATGCATATTGTCTTCATTTTGGTTCATAGGACGGCAGGAGTTCTAGCTTTTGATAGAGTCCTCGATTTGGTTGTAATAAGCTCGTGGTATAAGAAAATGTCTGTAATAATTTCTAATTAAATATATAATTTTGTGAAGAATTCTTTCGCTTGACCTTTCTATCGTGAGACACATTTTAACTTTCTTTTCTAAGGTTTTTTCGCCTGTAATTCTTCTCAACTGTTTCTAATTTAAAGCCCAGCCAAAGCAAAGTTGACTATAATTCAACAAAGCACTTTTGTGGTTGCCACAATTCTCTCAGCTCTAAAAGCTAATTTTCAATAGAGCAAAAATTTCATTATAAAAGGAAACCCCTAAATGGCGTATAACCGCAAATTTAGCGACTTTGCGCAACACTCAGTGCCTATTTAATAGGAAGCATTTGGTCTGCTTCAACGAGCGTGCGGCATGCTGTGGTAAGAAAATCTACGAATCTACGACGAAGCATAAGCGAGTATGAATGTAATTACGAAATTCCATTTAGTTGCACAGCAGGACATAATAACAAATATTTTGTTTCATCATACACATGTTTTGCTGTTGTTGTCACAAGAAACCTTAGAGCTTAGCGGCACACTGTAAGGCATGTCGTAATTTTTGTTATTTCTTTCCTGTAAGGATAATCAAAAGGATACCACCTTAGGCGCATTCATGGCGTTTGGCAATTTTCGCTTTGTTGCATCGCACTGTGACCAGCTGACGCACCGTAATGTCAGCGAACGCGCAGCATATGGCACGGCACATATTGAGGCTGACACGGGCCGTGTGTTGCGTCGCAGCCGCACTCGCTTTCGCATGGCGTTGGTATGACAATAATGCGGTCATGTGACGCGCTAAGCACCACGAGTGCTGGGTCCACACAAAGGCCGCAGGTTAACTGGGCGATGGCGTTTGCGATTGCGGATGCGAATGCGAATGCTCAAGGAATGACAGCTATGGAAATTGGTTACATAAAAAGCAGAGTTAAGTGGAATTGTGGAAGAATTGTCTAAATAAAGGTGCAAATGTTGGTGAAGCAAAAAGAAAATAAAAAATAAAATGCTAGAGGAAGATTGGAGTGGGAAAGTGTAAAAATGCAGATTTATGTTTTTTATTGCCGTAAATAAGGTGTTCAGCGGCGCGGAGGTGATAATTTAAAAAAGGATTTAAAATTTAATTATCCTTTTGAGTAAACCAGAATATTTTAGTAAACTTTTTTTTTTTAATTATTTTTGAGACAAAACATTTGATGAAAATTGCAGGAAGTTCTTTTTCATATTTTTTTCGTTCTCATTTTTTTTGCCCATTACACTCAAAATGCGGTCTGCTCTGAATGTCCTTCTTTGTTCACTTTTTATGTTCTTAGCTCAGCAGTCTCAAGTGGCTAACGCCGAACGTCTAACCAATTGTTTATTTTTGGCAAAAATTTAGTACAAAGCGAAAGTCTGTGATACCAACGAATAAACGAAGCAGGAAATTCCCTGGTGGTTGATATGAAAAGTGAAAGTAACGGCATATTTTTTGTGAAGGAAGTGGGTGCAATCCACAAATGTATGTAAATTTAATGAGGATTTGGGCATTATTGGTGTGATGTATTTTCAATGTCACGTATTGTGTTAATAGATCTAAGGTTCCGAAGTGAATAAAAATGGAGTTGCCACATTACTGTAATTTTTATTAATAAATAATAAGTTCAAATTTCCTAGATGTATTGTTTGAGTACAAAGCACAAATTGTTTTTCTTACATTTATTACATAATTTGAAACAGAGTTGCCACCTATCACATAATTTTAAATCTTTTAATACATTGAAAAAACAAAACTTTTAATATGGAAAGAAATATAGTATGTTTATAAATTGCAGACAGCTTTAAGATTATTCCTTTAAAAACTTGGACATAAGGTTACCATACTTTTGGAAATTAAAAAAAAGTTATTTGAATATATAAAATTACAATGTAAATTGGTTTAAAAGAACTGTTGGAATGTTTGTTTGAAGTTATTGCAAAATATAGAGTTGCCATATTTCTGTCATATTTTTCGAACTGAAAAAAAGTTAATAAATAACTGAAAATTTAAAATAATAATAGGTGGAAAAGAAAAACGGTATAATGTTTTCTTAACTGTTTTAAATTAAAAAAACTCGTTGCTGCAAATTATAGAGTTGCCAGTTCATTTGAAAACTTGTTTTAAAACAGATGAAAACTTCTTTGAAATATGAAAAAATTGCAACAGTGATTACATGGAAAAATCAAAATTATTTCTAGAGCTTCAACTAAACTAACAATTTTTTACGGCGCTGCCATACTTATTAAATACGAAAAATACTTTTTTTAGTTTTAATTTTGTAAACGTGAAAATGACACACGGTTATGATATGAACCAGTGCTAAGAAAATATTAAAAAAAAATGATTGTCTTTAGGATCTTACAATCAGTTAAAAAATTTAATAAAACAAGTTAATTTTGCCATAGCTCTTATGTAGTACAAAGTTTGAAATGTTTCGAATTTAACTAGTTTTGGGTTAGAACAAAGATGCCAGATTAATTTAATGCGTAACTTGGAATTCGTGTAGGTGCAAAACAATGACACGAAGACATATTTCTGTTTTCCGTTTTAAAAATTACTAAAAACGTTATTGTGGAGACGTTGCCAGCTATTCTGAAATTTAAAAATCGACAATTAATAAAAACCAAAATTCTTTCGCCTAAAAACTATCGGTTGGGACAACAAACGACGCCATATTTTTCACGCTCTTTCGTCATTTCTCTTCTGTAACGTTTACCATTCCATCATGGAAAGATATACGATCCAACAACGAGTCGAAAAGTTTCTCTTCTGTAACGTTTACCATTTCATCATGGAAACATATACGATCCAATAACGAATCGAAATAATTAAAATTTTCCACCGAAATTTAGAGTCAGTTACCTCAACTTTAAGAGCTCAACTTTTCAGCGTCAAATCTATTTTCTCAAATTAAACTCAGTGCTTTCGAGAGCAAGTTAGGAATGACATAGTAAGTTGTCAAAACGTTGGACATAGAAGAATATTGTTTTAATAATATTTGTAGAAAGTTTCCGAAGCTAAGCATGGAAAAGTTGATTTCACAATGGTCATCAAATACAGTAATTGATGAAAGATACAGGCCATGGAACTGAAACTTATATGTGTTTTGGAAATTAAAGCCTACAAAACATTTTTAGTCAAAATTTTATCCATAAATAACCAAATTGTGGAGAAATTGTGGAAAATATAAGAACAAATGTGAGTTTCAAGTGTGACTACGTTCGCAATCATCTGGATATATTTTCGGCTAATTTAGATAATTATTGTGAAAAAAAATAGAGAGAACGTTTGATGGAAGAAAAGTATCAATGTTGAAGGTTTCGTCCTATTATTCCACTCCAGAATTTCGAAAAATTCGATTTTTTTCATATGTGTGAAGTTTAGACCCTTAAGAACATGTCATTCAAAGGAGTTTTAAAAATTAAAATTATTTTAAGAGCTACAGTTACTTTAAACGCGTTTTTCTCGAAACTACTTTTTTCCACACGTTACCGGCATTATCTCAAGTTCAATACAACCGATTTAGTTGAAATTTTGTGTGAACCTTATTTATATAATCCTCTATCGTTCCTACTAGCACCGTATCAAAATTTTTGTTTTTAATATTTTAAAAAAATTCAGGAATTTCAAAAAAAAGCGTAAAAAATTATTTTTATTTTCAGGCAGTCGCCATTTTTCAAAAAAAAAAAATGTTTCGTGTTCCTTGAGGTAAGGACTATAACAGCATCCTTACTGATTAAGAATTTCTTTTGTTTTTTTTTTTCACACCACCAGGAGAGTCAGGACCAATGTCACCAGGTTGCGCCATTTTTTTTACACCTGTCTCTTCCCCCCCTCTAATTATTTTAATTTTTAATATTTTTTTGTAAAATTTTTTTTTCTGTATTCTTAAGATATCAAAAAAAAAACACCATAAAAAATGGATAGTAAAATTTTTTTTTTTTCGTTTTTTTCAAATACAATTCAAAAAACTGCCCAAAATTTGATTTCTAGACTAGAATGCCCCCTTAAAGCTGATTACTACTGATTCTTAGAAAGAGATTGTCAACTTAAAAATTATAAAGAAAAAGCTCACAAAAGGCGTTTAATTGAGATGTATGAAATATGATATATAGTATGTTCACGACATTTGTCTCTGTTTACTTCGATGTATCCTTATTTTTCAAAACTAATCTGATAAATATATAATTTATATAAATATATCTGTTATTTTGTATCATATTTTCTTATTGTAAAATAAAAATAAATATTTAATAATAAAAAATATCAAATCTTAAAAAATCATTGATAGAGTTATGAATTTTGATCATAACTTTATTCAAAATCGGACTTATATCTAATGTAAAAAAACCTCTGTAGACCAGTATTATTCAAACGCCTTCATACGAATCGTTCTACGATTATTTTAGCTGATGTTGCAAGAACACATTTTTTTAAATATATAGAATTAAAGCAGAGAAGTAGTAAGGTTTTCTATTTTAAAGTCGTCAGTTGCAACATATTCAATATCGATTTTTCCACATCAAAACAGAAGACCTTCCCACACTGAAGTCATCATATATGGCAAACAAAGTGCGAGTATATATTTGTAAAAATATTTCTATATATACTTAAAATAACTTTTCAAACATAACTATATTTCATTATTTTTTATTGCCACACTGTGCAAAATGTTCTTGCTCCGTTAGGAACTCCGACAAAGCCAGTCACAACACGAAACAAAAACAAAAGCAAGAGTTGCAACTTCAAAACAAGGAAGCCGGCAAAATTATTATAACAAATAACAAAAATAAAATAAAAATCGAAATAATGAAAAATAACGGCACAAAGAAACGTCAACCACAACAACACAAGCAGCAACAAAAACCGCCCGCACATATGTACGCTTTTTTGTGGCAAGACTTTTAGAGCGGCATAAGTTCGTGTGCCAGACAAATGGGCAGCCAGATGCTGAGTATTATTGCGCTAGACGTTAAAGACTCGTTACATATGTATTTATATATATAAATAAATGTGGCTAAGTGCTTTGCTCTTGTTGCTTTTTTGCGGCTGCGAGTGCTAAATATGTTTTATTAATGTTATTTACCAGTCAATGTAGCATACTTCTGGGCGTTGGAACATAAAAGCGTCTGGTTAAACACAATAAAACACACAGAGAGAAAAAAGTCAACCTGGCTGTGGCTATGAAAATGAAAATGAAAATAACTGTACTGCATATCAAATTTGACAAAATACTAACGCAAACCTTTTTAAGAGCCAAAGAGCCAACAAAGTGACAACAGACAGCGCAACAAGCTTAATGAAAGCAACAAAGTTGACATTAGCTATGTACAAGCATACGAGATATGTTAAACGCATGAACTCAGCCCTGACACTGGACTTACACTTTCAACCTCAACCTGCAGGCGGTGCTTGGTGGGCGTGTACGAGAATGTCTGGTGTCGGTCCGGCTTGTTTGTGTTTGCCCAAACAACCCAAAAAACGCCCGCACAATCCATGTACCGGACATGTACGCCCGAATTTATTTTAATTTTTTGGCGTGAAGGCCTATCAGTGTGCCATAAACGCATGCAGACAGCGCAACAGCTAAATAAATGGTGGGTGTACGTGGGGCGTGGATGGGGTTTGGGCTTCAGTATTACCTGAAGGTAGATTAAAGAGGCGGCAGAAAACTGTAAGGGGTGTGTTTAAAGCAGTAAATGGACAAATATGCTTTTTTATTGTACAATACAGCCTCACAATGTCCAAGGTAATCTAGCCGGGCGCACTGTGTACGCTTACCAGCTCCCCTCATCACTAACCACCCATTTGCGGTTGTTATCCTTTTATAGCGTACAAAAATAACTCGTTCGCCGCCATGTACATACTTTTTGTTGTTGCCGGCAACTCTTTGCAACAGACAGTTAAACTCAACGCTTGTCATAAAGATACGCAGCTATAATTAAGGACAAGAGTCCAGTGTTGACACATAAAATACACTTTAATGCTTTGTTGCGCTGAAATGACCCTCATATTGTCGGCGCGTACAATTTCGAACTGCGTATGACCATCGCTGTTGTTAGGCGAGGAATTCCATACAAAGCTTTCGAACTAACGGTAGTCTATTATGAGCGCCACAAATTCAGTGGAGTCAAATTTTGATTACGAAATCTAGATGAGAGAAAATAAACTACGAAAAAGCGCTAAAAGCAACTATTCTATAGTTCCGGAGGCATAGACAGTGGCACCTTATCTGATGAGTCGGCCTTAGGAGTGTCCGAGAGAAAGGTTTTGTGGAAGATTTATGGTCCTTTACGAATTGTCAACGGTGATTACGGCAGTTGACGAAACGTTGAGCTGTACGATATAAATGACGACGTGGAAATAGTTCAACGAATTAAAAGACTGCGGCTGCCCTTGATAGGTTATGTTGTCCGGATGGAAGAGAACACTCCAGCGTTGAAGTGTTTCGATTCAGTGCATGTTGGAGAAAGCAGAAGAAGAGGAAGACCTCCACTGCGTTGGAGAGATCAGGTGTATTTATGTAAACGCGTAAGCGGTGTATACAGGTATCTTCCCTAAAGTTGTCACTATGAGATCGGTTTGAGAAATTCCAAATTTAATTAATAGAGTTAGGTAGGACAGGTGTATATCTGACGATGAACCTAGAACCTTAAGAAGTCCATTGTGAGGCCGTCGGGAATAAAGTCATCTTATCCCACCTAGCCTTTCATTATCTGTCTGTTCTTTTTTTACCTGTTGCTTTTCAACAGTCGGCATGAGCTAGCCATATTCTATGAATGCTAATTTTGTCTGCTTATTGAAGCAGTCACAGGTAGTTTTCATCGAAATTCAGTTGTATCCATAACATGGTTGATTTCCGGTTTCCGGAAAAAATGTTGCTATTATGTTCGTCGTCTCGGCTAATGACCCTGAAGCGAAAATATTAGATCGAGAACTTTAGAAAAAGCTGTTCGGAGATGAAAGTTTTTTTCTTGATGGGATGGTGGATGAACTTTAAAAAATTTGTTTTTGAATAAATCTGCGTACGACCAGAACCGAGCTTAATAGTACCTCGCTGCCAGTCTCGATCGATAGTGTCGAGTAAACCAGTATTTTGTCGACAGATTCCAGTTGCCCCGATTTAAAATCTTAGTTACATCCATAGATGGGCCGAAACTCCGAGGAATGTTTGAGGGGGTGTTTTCTGTAAGGAGCTATCCTTCAGGCATAGTTTTGGACTAACGGATCACTTAAGACTACCGGAACATTGTAGCGTTTTTAGAGCATAGGTGTCTGGCACTAAAGTAGAAATAGATGTGTTGCTGCAAAGAAACCCTCTTTTTAGGAGGTGAGCATTCCTTCCAACAGAAGAGCTATAAAACTAGCATTGAGCCAAAAGTATTACTTAATATTAGTAACATAATTTTTTTTATTATCAGACTCGTCCGGGTGACTGACCATAGCAAAATTGCTGAAAATTGAAAAACCGATGAGCTGAAAAGAGGGGGCGTCGTTGTCTCGATTACATCGGATTGTTAAGGAGTTGGGCCTCCGTTCTCTTGCGCTCTAACGTTGTACCTTAGATATTCGAGTGACCATAGTGGATGCTGGTCAAGAACTAGCTCCTGTGCGATTTCGCGATTATTCTGACCTGGTGCGGCACCCAATAGATCCATCGAACTACTCGGTCTTAAAAAGGTTCATCTCGCCGCATTGGTAGGAGTACTTACAGGTCCCCTCACAAAAAAATAAGTCGGAAAATTTTGTCGAACGCTAACTTCATGGAGAAAGAGGGGATGGGAATGGCTCTTACATTGTTCTGCTTGTTAAACTAAGGTTGAAACATCTCTCGGTGGACCGGTGTTCTCATCTTTGCAGTGTAATCCAGTTTTTTCATCGATCTTTTATCCTAACGTACCAGTTGTTTAGTATTAATAAATTACTTCTATTAATGATTTCAGCGGAGCCGTCTGCTTTTAAATGATCGTGTGACTGGTACTATCGGTTTTTCTTACCGATCTCTCGCTGGACCGTCGATCTCAGCTGTGCAGTAGTCTAGCATTATTCAATTACTTTCATAAATGTCTGCCGATCTTAGTTTCCTGTCGTATGTCGAAATGAAGCTGCATGTCATAGAGAATATTTCTCCTCAAAGTCGAAGTATCTGATGAATAGAATCAAGGACTAAACTAGAGAAATTGGTATGAGCGTAATTTTTGGGTTATGCCCGTCCAGTGATTTCTATTTCTATGCAAATTGTTTCTGGATCGCGCCATTTGTATTGGTAAAGCTCCAACTCTACTACTTTTCTGCTCCACCAAATAGCATTTCAACACCATTGGCTTTCTATAAAAGCAGCAATTTTTGTCTTGTGCCTTCATTTTGTTTATTTTCAACCTGCCTCCTTTGTAGATACACAGATTTCCCCAACAGTTCAAGCAATTTGGCACATTTCGGCTGCACAGGAAATTCCTTTTATATCATTTCGACATTATATTTAAATTTTATTGCCCCAACTCGGTAAGCGATTGCGAAGGCCGAGCATGCAACATTGTGGCTATTGATATTGGCATTGATGTTTGCAAGTGCACAATTTCATAACTTTGGAAGGGAGTCATTTTTAAAATAGTCGCAAATGCAAACTCAGTACATATATGGTATATATGTGTATAACTATGTGCCGTTATATTCGATTTTATATGCGTGTGTGTGTGCATTAATTGACCTACTCTCCGACATTGTCAATTAAGCCGGTCTTTATGAGCAGCATACAATGTCTTACATACTTACCATACATGATTTGGTTGTGTAGCCAGATCCATGCATACTAACTAAATATACCTGACAGCACATATCTATGGATATATTGATGAAAATTTGCATGTAAATAACAGAATTTGTATTGTAAATATTTTAATAACAGCCAGGCAGCAAATGTTGGATTTGTTGGGCCTTTTCAGCAGGCATACTCACCATAGACACCTCGCCAATGTAGATTTATATAGACAAGGTGTATATTTCCCTATACCTTTGTATATAAAAGGCATATATTCACATTTGGATATTAATCTACTCTATTACATATGCCATAATATCTTTTAGACCTATTCTGTGGTTGCAGCTAAGAATGAATTCTCTTCTCTCGCTCTGATCGACCTGTCGTTGAAAAAGTCGTTGAAATTATAGAAAAAATTGAGCAGGACCATCACATAAGCACCCATGACATCGCTAAGGAACTTAAGGTTCATCAACACCAATTTAAAAAAAGGCTGGTTACAAAAATAAGCTCGATGTTTGGGCACCACATGAATTGTCTGTGAAAAATTTAATGGATCGAATTAACATCTGCAATTCTTTGCTGAAACAAAATAAAATCGAACCATTTTTGAAACGAATGGTAACAGGAGACGAAAAGTGGATCAAATACGACAATAATGTGCGAAAAAGATCATCGTCCAAAAGCGGTGAAGCTCAATAAACGGTAGCAAAGCCAGGATTGACGCCTGGAAAGGTTATGTTGAGTGTTTGGTGGGATTGGAAAGGAATCATCCACTATGAGCTACTTCAGCCTGGTCGAGCGATTGATTCTACATTTTACTATCATTAACTGATGAGATTGAAGCAAGTAATTGAAAAAAGGACGGTCAGAACTTATCAACAGAAAGAGCTTCGTCTTCCATTAAAACAACGCAAGACCACACACATCTTCGATGACTCGGCAAAAACTAGGAGAGCTTGGCTTGAAAGTTTTGATGCATCCCCCATATAGCCCTAACCTTGTACCATTGGACTTCCATTTGTTTCGGTCAATGCAGAACTAATTTAAAGGAGTAAAGTTGGCAGTTTTTCGCCGAGAAACCAGAAAAGTTTTACACTGATGAAATAATGTCTCTAGGGAAAAAATGGCAAAAAGTGTTCGACCAAAATGGTACATATTTGATTCATTATAAATATAAAAAAAATTAAATTTGATTGGAAAAACGAAAAACTTTTTCGACTACCATATATCAGAAAACTTGCCTCCAACTGTTAAAAAAATGTTTTTTTTTTAACCAAATCTCCAGTATCCTATTCAATATTTCATAAACTTGCTATAGACCACACACTTGAGATTTTTTAGACTGTTCCGGCTTCATCTTATATACACTCCTCAACTGAACCACCCTGAGCTGTATTTCCTTTTCAGTTGATACTAATCTTGCTCTTGTTCTAGATATTCGTCAATTCCTATCGTGTTAAATTATAGGTCTAAATTCTATCGTGTTAAATTATAGGTCTGAATTTTGTAACGAATATGTAAGTAAATAAATTGATCACGAATATTTAAAGGTTCCTACAGTATAACCAAAACATCTAAATATTCGCATGAAACAAGACAAAACTTATTGCTCTTTATAAAAAAAAACTGGAGAACTTTAGGACGAAGAAAGATAATTCAGCTGTACATGTCTGGACAACCAAAATTTGGAACTATATCAGGCATATTAGTCATTAGTTTCACCTATTTGAACTTCAGACTGCGAAGGATTTCGACATTTTGTGGATTACATCTCCGAAGAACTACGCCAGTTTGGCGGTCAAAAATTAATCATTCTAGATCGACAGAAATAAATGACTATGATTAAGGGGGTATTCTAGTCTAGAAATCAAATTTTGGACAGTTTTTTGAATTTTATTTAAAAAAAACCAAAAAATATTTTTACTATCCATTTTTTATGGTGTTTTTATTGATATCTTAAGAATACCGAAAAAAAATTTACAAAAAAATATTAAAAATTAAAATAATTAGAGGGGGGAAGGGGGGTAGACAGCTGTAAAAAAAAATGGCGCGACATTGATCCTGACTCTCCTGGTGGTTTGAAAAAACAAGAAATGCGCTGTCGTGGGACACCAGGCAGGAACGAAGTTCCTTCGGATAATGTAGAATCGATACAATTTGCAAAAAAAATTGTGCTTAATTTTATTTTATGTAGGTTGTCCTGATTTTTCTCTCAAATTTCCCTGATTAGTTTTTATTTAAGTACAGATAAGTATTAAGAAAATTTAGTATTTTAAGAAATAATGAATTACGTAAAATAAAAAAATAATTCAAATTATATCTAAATAAAAATTGGTAAATATTTTTTTGTTTTAAACTATCAATTGTTATTACAAATGATATAATAGAGCTATTTTATGCTTTTATTTGTAAAATAGCGTCAAGTTTGTTAGACCTGTGAATAATTTTACATTTTACATATTAAGTGACATCACCACTCTACCTCCTCTTTCTATTTTCCATTCTACTGTCAACTCTACTGTCGTCCTACTGCCGTTGGCAAATATAGGAAATATTCAAGTTAGCGGGAACGACAACTGTCGGCCTGCAGTCGTGTAGTCGTGCAACTGTCAAAATAACAGTGTCCATAAGAACGTCTGTATTTTAATATTTGGCAGATGTAGTTTGCAGTCTGTCGCGCTCTATGTGTTCCGCACTTTACTCAAAACTAATTTGCATACACAATAATGATTTTCATGCCTAATTATTTTGCAAAACCTAAAGGTAGGCTATAACTAGCGATCTTACAGTCTTTTTCTTACGGGTTATTTCCTCAAAGCCTGCGCCAAAAAATATGCAACAATTCAACTCCCCATAAACGTATGTATTTAGTGCAGCATGGCCGGCATGTACACAAGACAACACAGCTGTCCATTTTGCATGTACACAATATCGCTGTGGCCATACTAATACCTTTCACTTCAATGAAATTTTAATATTTTGTTCAAAGTGAAATTTTTTTTATGCAAAAAATAAGTAAAAATTGGTAAATATTTTTTTGTTTTAAATTATCAATTGTTATTACAAATGACATAATAGAGCTATAATAGAGCAAGACCTAAAAGTAGGCTATAACTAGCGATGATACGGGTTATTTCTTACGGGTTATTTCTTACGGATATTTCTTACGGGTTATTTCTTACGGTTTTTACTATCACTTTTTTTTCATTTAGCTCCCGCAGCAAAATCCTATCTTCTGCAAGCCTGCCGTAAGGAACTTCGTTCCAAAAATCCCTTCCTCAGGGAACACGAAATTTTTTTTTTTTTTTTTGAAAAATGGCGACTGCCTGAAAATAAAAATCGTTTTTTACGCTTTTCTTTTGAAATTCTAGAATTTTTTAAAATATTAAAAACAAAAATTTTGACACGATGCTGGTAGGAACGATAAAGGATTATATAAAGAAGGTTCACACAAAATTTCAAGTAAATCGGTTGTATAGAACTTGAGATAATGCCGGTACCGTGTGGAAAAAAGTAGTTTCGAAAAAAACGCGTTTAAAGTTCAGGAGACAATTCTAGTGAACACGGACGCCACCTCACAAAATCGGCTGTATCTCCGAAAATAAGTCGAATTTTGAAAAATCCTTCCAAGGTCATATTTTTGAAAGTCTAAACTTTAAATATGTGAAAAAAAATCTAAATCTAAAAAAAACAATTGAGTAAGCTGTATTCTAGTCAAAAAACGTCGTCCAATAGTACCACAATAATTGCTGGTCTAGAGTTAGAAGAGTATATGATGGACTAAACAAAGCAGTTTGGTGGGTGTTTTATATTATACAGCGTTGGACCAAATGTAAACCAAAACCAAAATGTAACTCCATTTTTCCATTAGAACACCTTTGTTATTAGTGTTGGTGAAATCTTATCGTGTTTCTGTTCAGCACATAACGTGGTCTTACTTTTGGTAGGGGAGTTCACAGTATCTCTACAACAATTGTCTTAGGCAGTGCAACCTTCCTGTAATTTTTAGAAGTCCCGCCATCTATTTGTACGAGAAAAATGTATCATTATTTTTAACCAGTAATACTCTTTCGATATGAATGCACTTCGATTAATAGGAAAATTAGATTTTCTCTTACGAGTTGGATTTATATGTAGAATGTACCATAATTCTTCTGCACTCAAGTAAAAGGATCATGTTTAGAAAACTAAACTATTTAAATGCTTAATTTTCATAATAATTTCCTTATGAACTGAGAAAGTAATTGATAGTGTTGGGTTTCCTCAAACACCACAAGACCAGACACCACCAACACCAACAGCACCACTCTACTGCCACCGCACAAATCAAAATTGAAATATTATCCTTGAAACTGAGCGAGGATTATGCAACCACCAGGTCAGTGGGCAAATATTGAACGCCAACGAGTAACAGTATACCCGTTGCATTCGTCAACAAATAGCTGCAGCAAACACATTTATGCCCGATAATAATTATAGGAATATGCTTGTCTCTGTATTTGCGCACCCACATTACTGCAGAACCGGTAACGGAGCGCATACATCCAGTCCATTCATTAGAGCAGTGAGCTCATTAGAAAGCCACACCACAATTGGCGACTCGTGTTACATATTGCCAGCCGCTACGAAATAGTCAGCCGGCAGCAGGCCACCCTAGAGAGCCCCGGAGACCGCAGCCGCATAGTGAAGAAGCGCTCGATTAGAGTTGCGTTGCCAACACAATGAAACTTATTGATTAGCTTGGATGCGGGCAATGCAGCTGGAGGGGAGACAGCGTGGGTGTCGTTGTCCTTGCTGCAGTCGTGCGCCGTTGCCCAAGTGTGCATAGCTGCTTTATGAGCCTGTGTTTACATATTTACTTATATTTGTATATTAGTTATGGGATATAGAGGAAATTTACTTTCGGTTTCGTTTGACAAAGGCAGTGCCCAAATGGGAATTAACGTAGCAGACAGCCGCCGCAGAGAAGGTCCTTTGACGCATTTCGAATAATGCAAAGCATGGCAGCATGTGAATTTATGTATATTTATAGAAAATATATATTTATGAGTAACTAATATTGTAAAGCTTAAGTTTAATCTTACATAAGTATGATATAGGCTTCTATACTTTTGGAGTTTTTAATTTTCCAAAGTAAATGCTATTCTCTACAAACATCAGATGATCTTTAAGCATTAAGGTGAAACCGATTAGACAGTAATATAAAATAATTTATTTCAAATAAATTTCAGCACAGTTTCTACACGTTCACATCGCTTGATACACATTTGAAAAGACATTGGAGATGTGAACGAAGTTAAATCCCTTTAAATAGAGTTTACTACATTTTTACCGTTGTTTTATTTATATTTTCAGAGTCACAAATAAGGTTAAAACAAGGAAAGAAGAGCGAAGTTCGGGTGCATCCGAACATTTTATACTCTTGCAACTTGCAAGAATCAAAGCCAGGGAAATACTTTAAGGTATAAAAGGTCGAAATCCAAGAAATTTTATTTATATAGTACATATCGTCACCTGAAATGCAAAATAACGGAACAATATTTTCGGAAATTTACAGTAACATGAATGAAACACGAAATAAAATGGAACATGAGTAAAAAACAGGTTTATAGTATATCTCACGGACATATTCTACCGAAGGTTTGTTAGAAGAACGAAAATTCCGGTTGGTATATGGGAGTTGGGGTAGTATCTTTACCCAATACCACACATCATATAGAGTAAGGTCAGCTGGATGTTCGAAAATCTTGATATTGGTTATAAAGGGGATTGGTCGAGTTTTCGCCCAATTTTATTTATTTAGGAAGTTCAGAAATTCCTCCTCCTCAACAACGCACATAAGGTTATATCGAGCGTATTGTGTGAAAGATTAAAGCCCACCGTCAATAAACTGATTGCACCTTATCAGTGTGGCTTTAGACCTGGCAAATCAACAACCGACCAGATATTCACCATGCGCCAAATCTTGGAAAAAACCCGTGAAAGGAGAATCGACACACACCACCTCTTCGTCGATTTCAAAGCTGCTTTCGACAGCACGAAAAGGAGCTGCCTTTATGCCGCGATGTCTGAATTTGGTATCCCCGCAAAACTAATAAGGCTTTGTAAGCTGACGCTGAGCAGCACCAAAAGCTCCGTCAGGATCGGGATGGACCTCTCCAAGCCGTTCGATACCAAACGAGGTTTCAGACAAGGCGATTCCCTATCGTGCGACTTCTTCAATCTGCTTCTGGAGAAAATAGTTCGAGCTGCAGAACTAAATAGAGAAGGTACCCTCTTCAATAAGAGTGTACAGTGATATTGATACCATCGGCCTCAACACCCGCGCCGTTAGTTCTGCTTTCTCCAGGCTGGACAAGGAAGCAAAACAAATGGGTCTGGCAGTGAATGAGGGCAAGACGAAATATCTCCTTTCATCAAACAAACAGTCATCGCACTCGCGACTTGGCTCTCACGTCAGTCATAACTTTGAAGTCGTAGATAATTTCGTCTATCTTGGAACCAGCGTAAACACCACCAACAATGTCAGCCTAGAAATCCAACGCAGGATAACTCTTGCCAACAGGTGCTACTTCGGACTGAGTAGGCAATTGAGAAGCAACGTCCTCTCTCGACAAACAAAAACCAAACTCTATAAGTCACTCATAATTCCAGATAGGGGGTTATATATACTAAAGCTGAGGAAAGCATAGTTCTTCACATGAGTGGAATTTTTATGAGTCACTGCCGGATCGTAGTTCATTCAGATCAGGTCTAATTCAGTAAAAACGAATACTGCAGGAGCAGTACTCGACATTCCTACTTTATGGAGCTAGCATTGGATTTTGAGTCTAAAAATAAGATTTATTTGTAACCGATCTAAGAAGGTTATTTTTGGTAGTTTGGGAATGTACTCGACATTTATGAGTCTAAAGTGTCTTCGTGGTTTCAGTTAACCCTACGAGAGGTTTCTTTGAATTCATTCCGCAATAAAATACCAATTTTTTTCGATTACAGGTTACTTCTATTATATACAACTAACTATATGTCTAACTAGATACATATATGTAGATATAATTCCAACCAACCAACTGCCTTCCGCTTCGCTCTACTCTCTTGTATGCTCCATCGCGTCTCGCCTTACATCTTAATGCGTTTTATCATTGCACCTTTTGTGCCTCTTATTTGCACTGTGGTGTTTAATTTCGGGCGTTCGCACCTTTCTAGTGCCAAAGTGGTCCTGTGTTTGTAAGAGTGTGTGTATGTGGTTTTGAATATACATACATACGTTATCCTGACTCCACTGCTAATGTAACCACAGAGCGTTTCTTTGTTGCGGCGGCAGGCGGTTGCAAATATAGTTAATGCCGTAGCATATGTAAGAATGTATGTATGTATTATTTGTATATTTGATGGAGTGTGCGTCTGCATATGTGGTCACATTGTTTGCTACAGTTAATTAAGGATTTTTGTGGTAGAGTATTTTCGCTCATTGCAATTTTTCTTTCGCCACTTTTTCTGTGGCATCCTGCTAGACAAAAATATACATATATATGAACAACCAAATATATTTATACATATATGTTCAGACACTTATACAAATGCTTTAAAAAATCGTGCATTTGGTTTCCCCTTTCAGCGCTTTAGCTCTCTCTTTCTGTCGTCCTGTTTTTGTTGGGCGTTTGCAAAACGTTTAAGCGTAATTTGCTGTTATCTGAGCTTCGAAAAGCGAGCATTGTACGCATCGATTGGCGACTCCTTCTTCATGCTGGCTGCGGCTAATTACCTTTACGACACAAATGCTTTAACTTCTATAGCTGGTAATAATAAGGTCATCGGGGACCAAGCGCACACCGGGCGGTCGTATGCACAGAGAGAGGGCGTTAACGCCAATAACTATGCAATGCCAGCATTTAAGTTGCCACACTACACAAACTATTTCATTCACTTTCGTGCTGTGAAGCGCGTTAACTTCTGCAAATTTCATTTCACAACCGAAGCGACTCTTTGTGCGGCTTCTCGTGTTACGCCACGGTAATGCTAATAAATCACAATTTTCCTCACCTCTTCTAATTATACGTTTTAATGGTAATTTAGTGGCCATTGGAAGCCTTCTTTTGTGTTATTTGTGTTTTGTTCCAGGAAAGGTTAAATGTAGACATTGAAAAGTTTTTTGTAGAATTTAATGTAAGGATAACTTATATGCATAAAAGCTAGGGTGGTTCTCAAAAAGTAAATGTGTTCTTAGACATACTAATATTTTTAATAATACTGTAATCAAATATGTCACATATAAATTCCAACCGGTATGGATTAAAATGCAGAGAATTCTTCTATGAGGACGAAAAAAAATTTCTTTATAAACTTAAATGAAATTAAATCAAAACCAAAAATTATATTGAGGTTTCACAAATTTTGATTCTGATTAGAAATGTCTCTGGCCAAAAGCTCACATTTCTACATTTAAGAACCACCCTAATATTTGGAAAGGGTAGGGAAGACTAAAGAATTTAAACGCTACCTTTCGGAATCGTTTGTTTTTTTTTTGTAAGCTAAAATATGTTACTCTGAAAATGTGAAGTTCTGAGCTCTTACACAAAACTCAATATAAAAATTCAACCCTAAAACTTTCACAACTAACGTTATTATATGCAAAACAGTCTGAAATCATTCTCTTTTATAAATACTTAGTTTCTTATTCTCGTTTTATTAATTTGATTGTCTACCATAATATTATGATCTGTTTGCCTCCCAGCGGATTGGGTAACATTATGACCCACCCTTGTCAAAAAAGTCTTGCGGTATTTTCATTGAATCAACTCGTGTGGCACCCATACATCGAGCTTTTTAGTGACTCCAAGCTTCTTCAAATGGTTTATAACGGTTTGATGGCTACTATGCCGGTCTCTTTCGACCAATTCAGCGATTCTATCGCAATTTTCGACGACAGGCCTTCCGGAGCGTGGCGCATCTTCGACCACCTCTACACCAGAACGAAAACGTTGAAACCATCGTTGTGCGGTGGAAATGGAAACTGTATCGGGTCCATAAACTGCACAAATTTTATTGGCGGCTTGAGAGGCATTTTTGCCTTTATCGTAGTAGTACTGTAAAATATGCCGTATTTTCTCTTTATTTTGCTCCATGTTTGCGACGCTATAACTCACGAACGACTTAAAGAAAACGGCAATCAATCAAACACGTGTTAGCGCGTGAAATGAGCTTTCCAAAATGGTATAGCATGACCCGATGCGACGAATAAAACTACAACTACGCGCTTTCAGCGCCAACTAGCGAAAATACCGCAAGACTTTTTTGACAACCCAATATATCACTAGTGGCATGGACCTCTAACTAGTTTCATATCTGTTCGCTGAAGTCCAGTACTACATACAGACTTTTAACTCTTTTTAGATTTTCAGTTTATTTATAAAACCTTATCTTTCCAACTATTTATTAATTTTCGACATACTTCTATTTGCAACACTGGCTTAGTGGCAGCGCAACCCCCGGTTTTACCATGAAAGGTAGGTGCACCTGCCCCTTCTGAATGAACGAATTGTAGATACGATCCACTATCTGAAGTATGGGCCGCTCCAACAGGCTCTGAAGCTTGATCACCATATTATTTTTCCATATCATGGAGGGTTTGTGCTTATACTTTATGATTTTGACTCCGTTCAGCCAGCTCGCTCTGTCAAAAGTTGGCATAAACATGCTCGGGTCTCCATTTATTTTCGAAGAGCGCTTCTAGCAGCTTTAGCTCGACTGTTCCTGTGTAATCTGCCTAAAGAAGTTTTTCCAATCAATGAGCACGATGATGAAGTGTCTCTTGGCTATCTCGCTGACTGCCGTTGCTGCCCTGGAGGTTGAGAACTTCTTTTGGTCTAACCTGACTTTTAGCTTTACAGCGTCGTGCTTTCGCTTCGGCCGTTTAGCTGGCCCTGCTGTTTCGCTTTAAGTGGACGTATCTGCTTCGCGAATTTAGAAATTGGACGAAAATTGCAGAAGCGATGCGTAGTATGCTTGTCTTTAAGCCATTTTTCCATTAGCCGGAGCCAACCTCCATTCAACCCCGGAGAACGTAGGAACCGTGACGTCTCTGCGTTATAAAGTGGGCTTGTCAGTAGCATTACAAGTTCCCTTTACAGCAGCGTTAGGCTAATGACACAACAATTAAACTCCTGTATTTGCCAGTGGTAGCAGCCAATATTCCCATCGACCTTTGAGCTGGGATATTAGCAAAATTTTTTTCTATCGTTTTCTTGCATGCTTTTTTTCTGAGAATCTCTACCCCTAGCATTTTGTACCTATCGCCAGGTACCTCACTAGCAATGGTGGAGGTATATGAAAGTATGTCGGGTTCTTGACATTGAAAAAGTGAATAGTTTCTTGTATAGACCCATTAAAAATACTTCTTTTTTAAATAATCCTCTGAACTTACCAAAAGTAGATATTTAATCGACCACAGTAAATATATACTAATGAAATACACTCAGAAGACTCCACATATATTATATTATGTAATTACAAAGTGAAGGCTAAAAGTAATTAAACAAATGCTTCCAAATGAACACGTATAAATGCAAATGACAGTGTAATTAATATATGTAATTATTATGATTACTAATTGAATAGTCAGTTTGATCTAATAAGCGCCAGGCTAATCTTCAGAAACTGACTATTAACTGCTGCATACATACAACGTAAAGTAATAATCACATGCGTTGTCACAGCACACAGTATATTTACATATATTTCTGTCATAGTGTAAGCACACTTCAGTGTGATTGAGAAGCTATGCAGGCAAAAAGTGACCACATAATAATTTTCGCATTAAACAAATTATTAATTAAGTAATTTGCTAAGCTCTTAAACACACACAGCACTACATATGGCAACGGGGGAGTAAAATGATACCAATTTCAATTTTGATATATCAAAATGATAGAAAGTTATGTATAAGGGTGGTCAGAAATTAAAATTAAAATTTTTTTGATTCACAACCTCTCAATTAGAGATAAAAGGCCCAAAAACTTCTGACATTAAAGCCATTCTAATTGCAGGCGTTTAAGGCGGTATTCTACTCTAGAATTTTGAAAAATTCGATTTTTTTTCATATGTTTAAAGCTTAGACCCTTAAGAACATATCCTCCTAAGGATTTTTAAAAATTAATATTATTTTAAGAGATATAGTTACTTTAGTGACTCGGTACCTTGCCCGGTAGGTAGGTAGACCCACTTTTTTAAACGAGTTTTTCTCGAAACTACTTTTTTCCACACGGTACCGGCATTATCTCAAGTTCTGTACAACCGATTTACTTGAAATTTTGTGTGAACCTTCTTTATATAATTCTTTATCGTTCTTACCAGCATTGTGTCAAACTTTTTGTTTTTAATATTTAAAAAAAAATCAGGAATTTCAAAAAAAAAGCGTAAAAAATGATTTTTATTTTCAGGCCGTCGCCATTTTTTAAAAATTTTTTTTTCATATTCCCTGATTTAGGGACTATAATAGCATCCTTACTGATTAATCCTCTAATCCCTCTAATTATTTTAATTTTTAATATTTTTTTATAAAATTTTTATACCCTGAACAGGGTAAAGGGTGATTTTTTAAGAGCTTGATAACTTTTTTAAAAAAAAAAACGCATAAAATTTGCAAAATCTCATCGGTTCTTTATTTGAAACGTTAGATTGGTTCATGACATTTACTTTTTGAAGATAATTTCATTTAAATGTTGACCGCGGCTGCGTCTTAGGTGGTCCATTCGGAAAGTCCAATTTTGGGCAACTTTTTCGAGCATTTCGGCCGGAATAGCCCGAATTTCTTCGGAAATGTTGTCTTCCAAAGCTGGAATAGTTGCTGGCTTATTTCTGTAGACTTTAGACTTGACGTAGCCCCACAAAAAATAGTCTAAAGGCGTTAAATCGCATGATCTTGGTGGCCAACTTACGGGTCCATTTCTTGAGATGAATTGTTGTCCGAAGTTTTCCCTCAAAATGGCCATAGAATCGCGAGCTGTGTGGCATGTAGCGCCATCTTGTTGAAACCACATGTCAACCAAGTTCAGTTCTTCCATTTTTGGCAACAAAAAGTTTGTTAGCATCGAACGATAGCGATCGCCATTCACCGTAACGTTGCGTCCAACAGCATCTTTGAAAAAATACGGTCCAATGATTCCACCAGCGTACAAACCACACCAAACAGTGCATTTTTCGGGATGCATGGGCAGTTCTTGAACGGCTTCTGGTTGCTCTTCACCCCAAATGCGGCAATTTTGCTTATTTACGTAGCCATTCAACCAGAAATGAGCCTCATCGCTCATCGGACACGGACGCGAAACACATTTCGAACCGAACACTGATTTTGGTAATAAAATTCAATGATTTGCAAGCGTTGCTCGTTAGTAAGTCTATTCATGATGAAATGTCAAAGCATACTGAGCATCTTTCTCTTTGACACCATGTCTGACATCCCACGTGATCTGTCAAATACTACTGCATGAAAATCCTAACCTCAAAAAAATCACCCGTTATATTAAGTTTGTCACGAAGTTTGTAACACCCAGAAGGAATCGTCGGAGACCCTATAAAGTATATATATAAATGATCAGTATGTCGAGCTGAGTCGATTTAGCCATGTCCGTCTGTCTGTCCGTCTGTCCGTCTGTCTGTATATATACGAACTAGTCCCTCAGTTTTTAAGATATCGTTTTGAAATTTTGCAAACGTCATTTTCTCTTCAAGAAGCTGCACATTTGTCGGAACGGCCGATATCGGACCACTATAGCATATAGCTGCCATACAAACTGAACGATCGGAATCAAGTTCTTGTATGGACAACTTTCACATTTGACAAGATATATTCACGAAATTTGGTATATACTATTTTCTAAGGCAAAAATGTAATCTCCGAAGAAATTGTTCAGATCGGTTGACTATAGCATATAGCTGCCATACAAACTGAACGATCTGAATCAAGTTCTTGTATGGACAACTTTCACATTTGGCAAGATATATTCACGAAATTTGGTATATATTATTTTCTAAGGCAACAATGTAATCTCCGAAAATATTGTTCAGATCGGTTGACTATAGCATATAGCTGCCATACAAACTGAACGATCTGAATCAAGTTCTTGTATGGACAACTTTCACATTTGACAAGATATATTCACGAAATTTGGTATATATTATTTTCTAAGGCAACAATGTAATCTCCGAAGAAATTGTTCAGATCGGTTGACTATAGCAAATAGTTACTAACAGAAATGCACCTGTGAAGGGTATTTAGCTTCGGTGCAACCGAAGTTAACGTTTTTTCTTGTTTTTTCTGTATTTTTAAGATATCAATAAAAACACCATAAAAAATTGATAGTAAAAATATTTTTGGTTTTTTTTAAATAAAATTCAAAAAACTGCCCAAAATTTGATTTCTAGAGTCGAATACCCCCTTAAGGCAGGTCTATATGGTGCAGTGTCTCAGGTGACACTTTATTTTCTACCTGATACTAAAGCCGAAAATGTCAGATATAATTTTTTTTTATTTTATTAAAAATAGTAAACTTATTGTGATCTGTAACCCATTGCGTTTTATATATATTTTCTCGACTATATTTGAGTTAATATTCAGACGTATAAAATCTAAGTTAGAATTTTTTGTTGCACTTTTTTGTACCCCCCTAATGTACAGATATCCACATATATAAACAAACGACAACTTCTAATGAATCACTAAGCTTAACATGTAATTAATTACCTAAGTACTTTTGTCTTACTTTCAGGTAAAAAGAATCAGGTATTTTCATAGGGTTTCATCTTCAAATTGGCATTACAAATACGTCAATATTATTTGAAATGAAACTTTTCACGAAGATGTTTCTAAGAGTACAGAAAAAATATATATTTTAATATTCAACCAACAGACATTCAAATTTTTACTATTTCTGCACTTTAGCACGTGAGAAATCGTCAAATTTGAAGCAATTAACCAAACCTTGATTCATATCTGTTAACGAATTTTAACCATAGCGTCTTTAATATTCTTCGAATTAGTAGCTAGAGCCAGATAGTTGGTTAAAAAGAAGAAGAAAGGGAACATCTTAAGGCTTCGTATCATCACTGTTACAATCGAACTAAAGGGGTCAGTAGGGTAATCTGGCCTGTTTTTTGAAATTTTTTTTTCATAGAAATTTTTATTCTACAATAGAACTTTTTTCACATATCATGAAGTATATCGTGGAGCGCATAAGCAATTTTTTTCATAATTTTTTGATGACATCTGTCGGAGAAATGGCTGGGTGTATGAGATGCGTTTCTTTACTGGTGGACACGATTTCTCATGATTGGATCAGCTGACACACAAAAACCCAATTTATTCTTAAAAAGTACGTGAATGGTTATCGTTCCTACTAGAATAATTAAAAAATGTTGATAAATAAAAAAGTAATTAACGTTTTTTTTCTTAATTTTTCCCAATGTTTTTTTACATAAATTTTGTCATAACATTGGCAATAAATTATAAAAAATTATAAATCTAGTAGGGACGATAGCCAGGCGTTTTATGAAAATTAAAAAAAAAAAATACATTGCTTTCATATTTCAATTTTTTCCTCTTTTAATATATATATATTTTTTTTTTATTAAATTCTACACAAATGCATCACTTATCTTACATAATAACTAAATTAATGAATAAGTATCCTGTTGTGCTTTGAGGCACCTTGTGTTCACGCTGAGTAGCTGTCAATAAAGACATTAGAGTTTCCTTTGTTTACTTTACTTCACCGCGCCGTTTACCTACTTACCCACATTCACTCATTATTCGCTTCTCTTCTTTGTTTGCCTTCCATTTGCACAATTTTTGGCTACCTTTCAGCTGTGAAACATAACACAGATAAGAGAAACATTGATGAGCATGGCGAATCTCATTTAGATATGAGCACTTGTAGCCACAACCGCAGAGGCAGGTGTAAACAGGATTGTATAAATAGCAAGTTGGTGAAATAAAGTTGTTTAAAAAAAGAAATGTCGACGAAATAGGAATTAGAAGTAGCTAAAATTAGTTTTTGTGGAAATTTGCCCAATTGTTTTAACAAAATATTGTAAATTTTGCGACTATTTCGAGACACATTTTTATAAGAACAAAATTGTCGAGATGATAGAGTTTGTCTATATAAATAATTCGAAGAACATGTTCTAGAAATTTAAACCGAAGCAATCACTTGAGATCAAACGCCACCACCGACTAATGTCGATCTAATTTTCTATTCGACTTTTATTCAGCAAGTGAATTGCATACTTCGCCGCTTAGTGTTTCCAACACTAGCCCATGCTGTTGCCATTATAAATTTTGAGAACTGGAGAGGCTGTATTCTTACCCTTTACTATGCCGAGACTCCCCTACAATTAATATGGCTTAGGTTAGGTTAAGTTTATCTGATAGACCAAAGAGCTACTCATAGACCAGTTTTGGCCTTTTGAGATACCAAATGGACTACAGTTATTAGGTCCATGAAGAGTAGTCATCCTTTAGGATGCCTGTGCTTGACGAGAATTTTATCAGACTCTGTGGCCTTAATACCAATACCTTATCCAGTGCATCATACCGTGGAGACCCCAATGCGTGGCAAGTGCTCAAGAAATGCTCCATTGTTCGCTGGTGCCTTGCTCCAGACATATTCTGCAGTCTTCTAAATCTGTCAGCTTCATTCTGCGTATGCCGCCACTAGACAGTGACCAGTGTTCCGATCATACATTTTGTGTTCTTCCGATCTACCGTTTTGCACTCGACTTTTGCAGTTTTGCACCCAGGTAGCTCCTTTCATCAGGCTTTGATTTTCTTTACTATGCTTCTGTTCAGATTCATATAGCTGAAATATCATTCATTCGCTTAAAGATCGTTCATACGCTTGGCATCTATCTTCGTTGATAACTTCTAAACAATTCTTCAATCATCTTTTAATTTTTATTTGACAGAAACTCCATATACTTTCCAACAATATATGCCTTAAACCTAGACTGTTTGGTTAACTCCGCAATATGTTTTCCGGTACAGTAGCCAGTATAGATTCTTAACCTTTTAGTGAAAGATATTATATTTATTAACAGCTGCTGTTGTACAAGATTGCACGACAACCGTCGAATCGTAAAGTTTTTCCCAGTAATGCTTTTTGGAGAACGACAGAAATAAGTATCGGTTTCATTAAACTCTTCAAAGTATATTCAAATGATTCGATTGAAGGCATAGGTTTCGACGAGATCATATAATTACTGGTGAAAAGAACCGTTTATGGTTTACTTGTATTCTCGATTTTATTAAGTCCGAAAATCAAGTAGGTTAAGAAGTTCAGAGGTCCTCCCCTTATAATTAGCATTGTGCCGTCGTCAAGCAAAAGTCACTACCCATTGTTTTGGAAGTTAGTTCGATGTTTTAAAAAAAATTCTAAGAATAAATAATCACTTTCCAGAAAGGAAAAAAATGTAAGTCGTTTTATACGAGGAACTGCTCCATGACTTTTATTATTTTTTGACACCTAGAGTCAAGTCTCAATAGACTTTTTTCTTATTGGTTTCAATTATCCTTTAAATATTTTACCTATTTTAAACTTTCCTTCTCCTCATCAATAATTTACAAAACAGACACAAAACAGTCTTTAAAAAGCTTGAGAAATAAATCAAACACAAGCATTATAAATAATAAAACATTTGCAACGAAGCTATTAAAAAACAATTTATTATTTTACCACGCCAAAAAGGAGAACAAAAAGTCTTGAAATATGTTGAAAACACCAACGGTGGCAAACAAAAGATTGGGAATACAAAGAAACAGACCAAAGAGTAGAGTAGCCAGGAAGCAAGGAAATTAATTTATCATTTTTGCTAAAAATCAAGAATTGAAAGAAAAAAACCGTGAGTGACAAATAAAGATGTATGCCTGTGTACATACGATGGAAAACACACACTTTTTGAAGAGTATTAAATTCGGTTTAAGAAAATTAATTTGCTCATTAGATTGAAAATGTTAAAGTGTTGGTGGACTATAAGCTAACTTCTGCTAGAATAAATAATGGAGAAAGAAGAAAATCTATGCATAGAAAAATAATGAGTGCTCATTTGAAGGAAGTCTTACAAAAGTTACCGTTTTCGGTTTTTCGATTTTTACAAAAACCTTAACCTCAAAGTGTACTACTGTGCCCAAAAAAGGTGACATTGTATTTATTTTAATTCTTTTTTTATTCTTCCAAATCAATTTCATCCCCTTAAAAGTAATCCCCTCTTGGTGCAATGCACTTATGCCAACGGATTTTCCAATCTTCTTAACACTGGTTGTAGTCACTTTCCGGGATGGCCTTCAGTTCCGTCTTCGCTGCGGCTTGAATCTCCTTTATCGTATAAAAACGGTGTCCCCAGAGCGGTCTTCTGAGCTTGGTGAACAGCCAGAAGTCGCAAGAGTTTTTGACGAAATGATCACGAATTACGAGGGCAGTATGGGATGGTGCATTATTGTGGTGTAAAAACCAAGAATTGTCTTTCCACAATTCCGGCCGTTTTAGGCGAATAGCGTTACGCAAACGACGCATAACGTTCAAATAATATTCCTTGTTGACTGTTTGACCGGTAGGAAGGAATTCATAATGCACAACATCACGATAATCGAAGAAAACAGTCAACATGACCTTGATTTTTGAGCGACTTTGGCGCGATTTTTTTGGTCTCGGCTCTCTTTTGGCACGATATTCGCTCGATTGATCGGTTGTTTCGGGGTCGTAAGCATAGATCCAAGTCTCATCGCCAGTTATAATACATTTCATGACACCCTGACAGTCGGAAAAAATCATTTCACACACTTCAACGCGACCCATTTTTTCCAAAAAATTCAATGTTTTCGGTACCAGTCGAGATTTGATACGCTTGAGGCCCAAAACATCCTTTAAAATGGTATTGGCTGAGCCTTTCGATATGCCAACTTCATCAGCAAGGTCTCTAATTGTTAATTGACGGTTTTCAACACCAAATCTTTGATTTGTTGAACGTGAGCTTCGTCGGTTGACGTTGATGGTCGCCCTGGACGCTCTTCATCTTCGACACATTCACGGCCGGCTTGGAACTCACTATACCACTTGTAGACATTTTTTTTAGACATAGTCTCATCACCAAAGGCTTTCTGCACCATCCTCAATGTATCGGCAACAGAAAATTGATTCCATAAACAAAATTTAATGTAAATTCTTTGCTCAACAAATTTCGACATCGCAAAAAACGAAAAACTCACTTTTAGCAGCTCACAAAACGACACGTATCTCAAACACTAATGAATATTTTGACATGAAATTTGACATAAATGTGACTGACAGTACTACCAACCCAAAAAAATAAAATAATTCTCCAAATCCTTCGACGCGCGCAGTTTAATTTCAAATATCACCTTATTTTTTGGGCACAGTAGTACTACTAACCAGTGGTTTTTGGGATCTAACATCTTATTTGAATACCTTATTTTTTAAATAAAAAATATACTAAACACTGTGTGATCCTTACAGCTTTGTCGACTGTCTTCACTAAAAATAGCTCCAAACCACTAATTTATTAAACTCGTTTGGGTACTGCGAACTGTAAAGCCGTTGAACCCGCAAGAGGAGCCAATCTTTCCCCTTATCGGCATGGGAACCAGTTGGAGTCCCTTTGTCATCTTGTTTAAAACACAGCAGGTGTACTGAACTACTTGCGCTTAACAAAGCTCATCTTGCAATTATCGTACGATTTCTTAATGGACATTGTCGAAAAAGAATTCAAGCGTATTTTCGTATGCAAGTTGTAACAGTTGTAAGGAGGAATTTGAGTTGGAAACATCCAAGTATTTTCTTCTCCATTGTCTAGCCTTTACAAGACTGAGCTTAATCGGCTTATCAGGGGTCTAACCTGTCCAATAGACATTTCTGTAAGGAATGACTCATTAACCTAACTTACACTCAAAACTCAAAATTTCAATCAAATTGAATCACAAGATATGAAAGTCTGGATGAGATGTTAGTTTTTGACCTTTTCAATTTCATTCAACAATTTCAGAACATTTACCATAAAATTTGAACACAAAATAAAGAAAATATTTTATATGTTAGTAAAATCTTTGGTGCTTCAACCAGTGTAGCATAGTTTAAACGTTTTTCTGTTGTACTCTGTCTATCCTAAAAACTATGAGACGTTCGAAGATGTATTGTATTGTATTGTATAACTTAGCGGCTAATATTTAAGCGGGTATTCTAGTCTAGAAGCATGAATTTCAGGCAATTTTTAAAGTGTCGCAAAAAAGGCAATTAATAATTTTACAATCCATTTTTTTACTAGTTACTTGTTAATTTTAGAAGAGTAGAGAAAAATTTTAAAAACTAAAAAAAGTAAAAAATTTCAAATATTATGAACTGACGAAGTGGGGGGTCTCTAAAAATTTCCACGTGACCATGCCCATGATTTTAACCCTCCTAGTCATCTGAAACCAAAAAGAAAAAAAGATTATTAATCTAGAATAATGTCACAATGGTCGGAACTATGGAAAAGTGGTGAAAAAAATTTTTCACCAAATGGCGACCGCCTTTTCGGATCACTTTTTCTGACTATTTCGAATTTTTTAAAAATAACAAAAATAAAAATTTGGAGATGGGGCTTGTTTTAACCATAGACAAGCCTATAAAGAAGACTCTATAAAAATTTCAAGTAAATCGGTCCAGTAGAACCTGAGAAATCGTGGGTATCGTTCCGAAAAAGTCAGTTTTGAGAAAAATGCGTTTGAATTTCTCGTTCCGGCCGAACCAGTTTGGATGCCGGGTCAGAAAAATGCCTATATCTTCGAAAATAATTTGAATTTTGAAAAATCCTCTTGTACACATATTCTTGAATAGTTAAACTTTAAAAATATAAAAAAAATCGATTTTTTAAATTTCTAGACTAGAATACCCCCTTAATTCAACAGTGGAAAGAAGAGCAAAACAAAAACAAACTATCGACAAAACATTTCCTAATAATATACATATACAGACAATCAATGTATAGAGACTACAGCTCTGGGTATTCGACTAATTGACTAACCGGTTTAACCGGACAAGACATTATTCGAATAATAATATTCGATTTGCAGAATATCGTCGACTATTTGTTAAACGCTCATTTTCGACTATCCGGATATCGACCACTAGCTATCTTTGTCCAGCACTATCTAGCACTCGACTCAAGTATCTAGAAGCTTCAGAATTCTAAGGACTAGTCAAATCGTTCTTAAAGCTCATAAAGGTTGACGTCCTGTGTGACGAATTCTTCACCTCATATTAAACTGAGGCTGCCTTTACTAAGGACTACTATGTATGGCGTATAACCTAACCTATCCTATTGCCTACTAAAAAAAGTAATCGAGCAAATTTGTAGTGTTTCAAAATTTTGTCTTTTATTTCTTCACTTCTCCCGGGATGTACAAAAAATAAATTGTCTTTCGCCTCCCTCATGCAGTCACGAAGCTGTCACTGACCACCTGACAGCCATATCGCATGCGCGCAAACGTCTAAAAGTATCATTAACACATTTCCTTGGCATCGCGAACAGTTGTTATATAATTAACTAGTTACAAATGTCTGGTATATAAAATATTTACGTACATATATATGTATATGGCATTCTACATACAGCTATATTGTGTTACACCCACATAATAAACAACAACAATAACCTAGAAAGTATACAAAAACAACAAACATATTTCTTTTATTTTTATTTTTTACTCAAAAATATTAAAACAGAAATTGCCAAATGGCTGTCTCGCATAAAGGCCAATTGTCTATCGCCCTAACCAAAAACAAAAAAAAAACAACAAACTGACAGGAAAACAAAAATAATAAGAAAGCAGTATGAAATTTCATACTTTAACTGCTGCTACCTTTAGGTATACACACCACCTAACAACAAAAAGCAAGAGCTGAGGTGCACTTGTAGTCCTTTCTTGAATTCCTTTTTCAACTTTTCTGCTTAGATTATAGAATCATATGATTTTGTTGTTGTATAAAAATGATGAATTATATATGTACTAGTATACAGAAACATACACACAAATAGCTGAGTTCTTACAGCGAAACGGCCACCTACAACAACTCACTTTGATCCTTTGATTTCTCTTGATTTAAACACAAAAATTTGCTACCTGAGTTGATTGACTCGCTTTCGAGAATTCTTCTAGGCAAACAGCCGTCAAACCGCACTTGAATTCAAAGTCAAGTTGTTTGAGGAGTGCACTTAGCGTTTGTGCAATGAAGTGAGCGCGAAACTGCTGAAATGTTGCACTTGATTGCTTTGTTAGATGGGGAAAATTGTTGTGGTTTTTAATTGCCGATCTTCGTGGCCGATAAATAAGAAAATATGTCTGTCTGAAATTGTCTTACGGAATGTTTTTGTTTGTGATTTAAAGACAAATATTTTTGTTTATTTTTGGTTTTGGTTTTAGACATCTAAAAACTCGTCAAAGTAAAAAGAAGCTGCTCTTGGAGTCGGACAGTAAAACGTAAAAAAAAGTTGAGAACAAGGCATGAAAGCAATCGCAAAGAAAATGTTTACCAATTGGTATTTATTTATATTCTGTTAAATACTCAGATCTAATTTGTGTATCCACCTAACTAAAAATACAAATTCTACTTCAGATTTAGTAAAACAAACCCAAACATAATTTCATCATATGGTACAAAGGTAAAAACTACCAAAAAGTTGAACCACTACTCAAAAAATAACCGGAGAAACCGTTTTCTTCTTCTATGCCACTGCAGCCCAAGCTTCTTTGTACCAGTTAGCAAAGTTGAGTGAAGCCTGTCGGGCTAACTTTGTTCAAAGGTCCATTGAAGTTAAAAGTTAGCCGCATCAGTCCAGTCTAGAAGTGAGCAAGTGACACTCAGTTGAAAGGTTTAATTGTACTTCGAAGCCCTGTTGCGCGCTTAACGTGCTTCACAAGGTAAACAACTAGCTTAGTTAATACTAATGGAAAGTGTGAAATTTTGTAGTCAAACTTTGAAAGATCTTTACGGACACTGTTTATTGAAGTAGTCAAACTGCGATTGTCTTTTGATGTACCTCAGTACAATCCATCCTGTTAAAAAGTTATTTCTTTACTCGATCTTCTTCTTCTTCCTCTTAGTTGGCGTAGACACCGCTTACACGATTATAGGCGAGTTAATAATAGCGCGCCAGTCGTTTCTTCTTTTCGCTACGTGGCGCCAATTGGACATTCCAAGCGTAGCCAGGTCCTTCTACACTTGGTCTTTCCAAAGTAGTGGAGGTCTTCCTCTTCCTCTGCTTCCCGCGGCGGGTACTGCGTCGAATACTTTCAGAGCTGTAGTGTTTTCGTCCATCCGGACAACATGACCTAGCCAGCGTAGCCACTGTCTTTTAATTTGATGAACTATGTATGTCAATGTCGTCGTATATCGCGTACAGCTCATCGTTCCATCGATTGCGATATTAACTGTTGCCAACGCGCAAAGGACCATAAATCTTTCGCAGAACTTTTCTCTCGAAAACTCGCAACGTTGACACGTCCGTTGTTGACATCGTCCAAGCCTCTGCACCATATAGCAGGACGGGAATTATGAGTGATTTATAGAATTTAGTTTTTGTTCGTCGAGAGAGAACTTTGCTTCTCAATTGCCTACTCAGTTCGAAGTAGCACCTGTTGGCAAAAGGTATCCTGCGTTGGATTTCCAGGCTGACATTGTTGGTGGTGTTTACACTGGTTCCAAGATAGACGAAATTATCTACAACTTCAAAGTTATGACTGTCAACATTGACATGAGAGCCAAGTCGCGAGTGCGACGACTGTTTGTTTGATGACAGGAGATATTTCGTCTTGCCCTCGTTCACTGCCAGACCCATTTTTTTTGCTTCCTTGTCCAGTCTGGAGAAAGCAGAACTAACGGCGCGGGTGTTGAGGCCGATGATATCATCGGCATACGCCAGCAGCTGTACACTCTTATAAAAGATTGTACCTGCTCGATTAAGTTCTGCAGCTCGAACTATTTTCTTTAGCAACAGATTGAAGAAGTCGCACGATAGGGAGCCGCCTTGTCTGAAACCTCGTTTGGTATCGAGCAGCTCGGAGAGGTCCTTCCCAACCATGACGGAGCTTTTGGTGCTGCTCAACGTGCTGCTCAGCCATATTAGTTTTGCGGGGATACCAAATTCAGACATCGCGGCATAAAGGCAGCTCCTTTTCGTGCTGTCGAAAGCGGCTTTGAAATCGACGAAGAGGTGGTGTGTGTCGATTCTCCTTTCACGGGTCTTTTCCAAGATTTGGCGCATGGTGAATATCTGGTCGGTTGTTGATTTGCCGGGTCTAAAGCCACAAATAGCTGGGCTGATGAAATTGCTGCGGGCTGCTTGAATCCCAATGTGGAGAAAAGAGTAAGGAAGGCATTGGTTGACCTTTACTGCCGCATAGAACCTATTGGTAAAAGCTTTCTTTCGTCTTCCTTTTCTATAAAACCAAAGTCAAGCTGTGTTCCATGGCTTATTTATATGGTACAAGGTGCTGGAAAGACCACACTAGCCTAGCCAAGAAATTAGCGAGTGATCAACGCGCGGCTATTATTAGATGGTACACTACGAACCACACCAAGTATGGCTCTCACCGCCTTGCTGCGTAGACAGGGGTATAAAGGCGAAAGCTGCTCTTAGACTCATAGAAGCAGAGCAGTTAAATAGCTGCGAGTCTGGGCACATTGTAATTGGGGCTTGGTTTACCAAGTCACTGTGCCTAGCTCTGGCTGGAATTTATCTGCTCGCATACATTCACAGAAAGAAAGCAGCAATATACTATCGAGAACTATCCATCAACTCCAATTGCATGTTTCCTGACCATTGCAGCGTCTTCCAAGTAGAAGTTGCTACCATGAAGATAGCAGTAGATGTACTGTTCCGAAGCGTAGTGTCCTTTAGAATGGTGAGTATACACTCCGACTCCTTATCGAGTTATAACTTGATTTGACTGCATTGTAGGCCTGGTCAAAAAGGTATTGTCGGAAACTATAAGACAGTTGGACTTGCTAGGTCAGGTACCTCAAACTCGCTAGCTACAGAATGGAAATGGGTTCCGTTGAACCAGCTCAACAAGCGTTGGTCCACCACTAGTAACTCTGCAGTCTAAAAGTCCTTCCGACCCAGGGTATATCATATGAGATCTAGTAAGCTCTTCTTCTCAGAAAAGTCGATGTTTCAATGGTTTTAGGAGTTCTAGCTAGACAGATGTCAGTTGCATAAGCGCTTGGGAAATTATGAGATAAAAATATCCCAACACTTCTTTCATTAATATCCCACCTTTACCAAATCAAGACTTAAGCAACTCGAATCCAATAGTTTCAGACATCCAGTTCAAACAAAAGAAATGTAAATAAAGTACCTCAGTAGGTTGGTGATATTTTCAAGGTGCTTTGTCGATAGCTTATAGCCAATTGCAGGCGATTTTATCTGGCTTCACAAAGTACTATGTTCAGCAGTTAAGTGTGATCTCCCGCCGTCGTGAGGGATCAGCCAACTAACCCATCCGAACCTTCCAAGGTCTATCAGTTCACTTGAGATGTTATTGTAATGGTATGAAAAATAAGATGACCTTAGGTTGGGTGCCGTCTGCTAATGGTAAAGGCGCTAGGCGGATAGTTAGTTCTTAAGAACGATCCTGTCTTTACCGTTATAACAAAAAATGTTGAAAATTTTCGAGCACAAACAGAGCTTTGAGGGTTGGCTAAGCGCTTCAGCTAGCACTTACTAAACAAAGTCAAAGATATTGTTGAGACGAAAACAGCACTCATTGTCTGACATAGTTGAAATCCAAGACTTCAACAAATCTGTTAAACAATTTATTTGAATTCAATTTAAGCGCAAAAGCAATTTTCTTAATTAAGAAATCTTTATGCGCCACATCACTCTGAGGAATCATTGCCCACTTCCCACTGGCGAACCTTCGCAATTTATGCGCATCTGCACCGAACCGTATCAATTCAAATGTAAATTGTTCGGCTTTATATAATATTTAAATGTGCTAAGCATAAATATTGAAGAATTTTAATGCAATTAAAAAACCAGTAAATACGATTACACTTCAACCATACCAGTAGCGGCAACAACAAGCGCTTTAAATTGGATTGGAATGTATAGCGGCAATTGGCGAAAGGGATGAGTGTAAGCCGGGGATAGTTGTGCTGAATGTGTGCATGTGTGTAAGTATGAGTATGGAAATATATGTGTGTGTGTGTGCATTTATTTGTATGGATGTGCCGGCCTACGCGCGTATTTGCAAAGTGAGTCCGTGCGGCGCGTTGCAACCCCAAAGAAATCCTTTTGTAAAATTAACAGGCGCATAAATCCTTTTTAATTGAATAAATGCTGGCGCCCTGCTGTGAGAGTGCCGCCACTCGCTGCTTTTTCGTGCGCTTGTTTGTCCACACATCCATTTAGCTGGACACGAGCCAAAGGTCAACAATGCATATAGTTATGTCGGCGCGTATATATGTTTGAGCGCGTGCTGGCGAAGGGCTGCTGCAACGCGCGCGCTTGGCGCGTACGTTCGCGGGGTGCAACTGGATGACTGACACTGTTTTTAAAAACTATTAATTTTAAAAATTGCCAACCATGCAACAGGAAGTGGGCATTTATGCAAGCAACTACATGTGGTGAGGGGTGTTCATGCGTTGGTGAGGGCCGCGTAGGCCGGCCAAAACCGGATGTGGTTGGCGCGCGTTGCCCATATCCAGCAAGAGCGCGCTTTAAATAAATCAATGATTCAATAAAAACAATGAAACGCGCTGGCAGCCGGCCATACATAAAATGACCAGCGTGAAATTTAAAATTGTTTTTGTGTGGAAAGATCGAATTTTCGAAACGCTATTAAATTTGCGGCCGCTCATTGAAGACCTGCTAATGGTTGTCACAACAAGGCTGCGTAGCAAAATAAAGACTACAACAACGCAATAAATTGCTACGCTGACAAGTGTGACAAAGGTTCGACACAGCAGGCGTAGCGTAGAGACAAAAGGTCACAGCTAAATTCGCAATAAAAGCGTTGCGGCAATTTAGGCGCTCAGGCGTTGTGTTTAGGCAATTTCGCACGGCGCATAGTTTTAGCTATACATTAACAGTTAGCGCTTGTTGTTGTGGTTGGCATGCCATGTCAAGCAGCTGTCGCTTAGCATACAAACGCTGCATAACTCGCTCATTCACAGCCATAGTTCATGCGAACGCTGATGTAGTGGCTCATTCGCGCGACAAATTTCACGCGCAAAATGCACAAATCCATCGCCGTGCTATGGCAGTCGTGCGCATTGTTGTTGTACAAATTGTAGTTTTGCTCGCATTCACACCAGCGTTTGAACTTATTTATTGTCTAGTAGTAAATATCGATGAGCTACGATCGAGCGCGTAGAGACGTGGAAAGGGAGTGGAGTAAAAAGCAGAGTTTCCATGTGGCACAAGTTCATGAAAGTATATTTAACTGAAAGTATATAAACTTAAGATATTCATGTGCGTAGAAATATTGTTTTAGAAAAATCTTGAGGTTTTATCTTTATCAAAAGCTCTTTATTAAAAAACTGTTAGAGTCTTATTAGAGCGTCCGGAGAGGTCTGAGCAGTCACAAAACTATTTCCGACTCGTAGTATTCCAATTTTCAATGAATAGGAGGCATGGATCTGGGCGAATATCAGTGATAAATTAATTGAGCTTATAATCAGAAGTTTTCCTTCACGGATTCCACGGACAGAAAGTAATAAATGTTACCCCGAATTTGAATTTCTTTTATCTTGAAACCTGTGCCTACAAATATAGTTCAGAAGTGGTCAATAAACCGAAGTAATTTGTGGAAGTTTTCGTTAGCATCATCCAAACGGCAATACAAAGATTTCCGGAGTAATTTGTGGAAGTCTTCGTTAGCATCTTCCAAACGGCAATACAAAGATTTCCTGAGTAATTTGTAGAAGTCTTCGTTAGCATCTTTCAAACAGGAATACAAAGATTTCCGTTTTCTCCATTCGGTTTGAGAAGTCGATTTTTACAGTGTCGGCTTCTCAGCTGCAATGTTAAAAAATCCGTAGACTCTCAGTGACGAAGTTATATGCAGAAGAGAACGACAATGTCTGTCGACGACATTTCTTTACTAAAAGCAAAGTCTTATTGGTTTTCTGCCTTTGTAAGTATTTACATTCCCTTAGCTAGTAGTCAGCCGACTAAAGGGGTCTTCCTCTACAGATGAGTGGAGGTTAAATATTCCGACCATAACACTGAAAATGTATTAAAATCACCAATAGAAGGCAGATTCCTAGACGGATAGTTCTCACTTCTAAGCTATCTACAGTCCATACAACCTTTTGGCTGAGTAATATCTGCAGTGGCTTTCATCAGAAAGCCATCTGTGGGCCTGTTTAATTTTTTGGCTGTAAAGGTATTTTTACGGTATTAAGCTTCACATAGTATTCCTGCAGCAAGGTTACACACAGTTGATTTTTAAACCGTTTAACCACAAAGCAACATTTTTTGTGTGGACTTAAACAGGTAAATTGACCTTGGAATCCAAAATGTGGACCGGGTGTCACTGATGAACAATTGACTTGTCAGCGCTTACTTTACATGGCGGATTAGTGATATATATTTTATACCCTGAACAGGGTTTATTAAGATTGCCAGGAAGGTTGAAACACCCTCATGGAAACATCGAATAAATTATCAGCATAGGGATCTGAGACTTTTTAGTCATGTCCTGTCATTATACGCGAACTAGTCTCTTAGTTTAAGATACTGAACTGAAATTTTACACACATTATTTTCTCACCGTCGATATCGGACAACTACAGCAAAACGCTGCTGTTCATACTGGCCGATCTAATTTAAATTTATATTTGAAAACCCTTTTTATTGAGCAGGTATCCTTAAGGAATGTTTGTATAGATTATTCTTAGAAACACTAAAGGTTCCCGAAAACGGATAAAAACGAATGGTAACCCCGCCCACTCCTCATACAACTGTTTCAAACTACTAAAAGCGCTATAAATAAATACACCAGAGACATTGAATTTTAACTCCGAGGTGCTCTGAAACGATTTTATACGAGCCGGTGTCAAAATCGGATGATCGTCGTAGCATCATGATAATATAAATATATAATAAATAAATATAAATAATAAATATATAAATATATAAAAATAATAAAAAAATATATAAAAATAAATAATAAATATATAATTTTTTTTAGCTATTGTGTTTCATTTAATCGATTTGAATTATTCATTTAATTTATGCCTTGTGATTTAATGAAAAAATTTTTGTCCTTTTAATTTAAAATCGATTAAAATCGAAAGAATGAATTCTTGCGCTCGATTAATCGATTCTTAGAATTGAAAAATATAAAAAATTAATCGGAATCGAGAATCGATTCTGTAAACAATCTTTCCATCCCTATGAGGCAATCCTCTGACATTTTTATATTACAGTGTAAAAACTATCGGAATGAAAGTACAGCCACGCCTAATTCCCATATAACAAAATTTTAAACGCCGTCTGATTCTTTTATTCGAATTTACAAATAAAGAAGCAATTAATATGACAGGTAAAACTTTGCAGGAATAATACCTTTAGACTGTGCAAACATATGGCCAAAAATTGTCCAAGTCCAATTAAAACTGTTCAAGCCCCTATGTACCGAATATCTTGACATGTACCTGTAATTGACTTTTTACCGAAAATATTGGTCAAAGTGTCTGAATTGAAATTCAGAGATAATTGTTTCCTAATAATAGTATGTCTGTGTGCTACAAATGCGTTGAATCGGGTCGATTCTTCTTAGCCTCCCATACCTAATATTAAGATTCTCAAACTTCCGGATGACTTTATACCACATATAGCGACCAATGTGTGAGTTATCTTAAGTAGAGAGAGTGTATTTTTCTAATAACGTTGCATATTTGTGTTTGGATTGAATAAAAATGAAAACTCGACCTGGTCTCCATATAGCTAACAGTTCTTATGTACGTGAAGATACGTTCGTGACTTTAATCCTTTCAATACCCAAAAGTATGAAATGTTTCGTTATAGCCGAACATATCTCTTCCTTACTTGTTATTCTTTATCCAGATTATTTTTTCTTTTACTAGCTCTATTTACTTGTCGTTGTATGTGATCTTCATTCTCACAGCTTCTGATTTGGCTCTATAGGTTCTCCTTGTTGTCTGTCTTGTCTCGTTGCTCTCTCTTCCTACCTTCAGTTGAAGTGTGTTCTGAGCACTAATTGGTAAATACGACTTTCATTTAAATGTGGATACGTTGCGATCTAGATCATTGGATACCCTAGAAGGTCCAGTATACCTCGAGAGCCTAATAACTTGGCTTTTTTTCTGTTTTCGTCGATAAATAAGTGATATATTAGGCCTTGTTTAAGGTTTTAAATGTGTTCTTGGCGATGAAGAACAAATTTAGCATATCCAGTGAGGCTGCGGGAGCGTCATTGGGATTTTCCGAGAATATTTTCTTTTGCATTTCCTTCATTATCTTCTTCTTCTGACTAGTTATAGAAAATAGAAGGCAGAATCGTGTGTCTTAGACAATCATCGGGCTAAACTGAAACTCGTCTAAGCCTTGCTGCAATAATCTGCGCACTTTTCCAGATTACTTATACCAACAACATTGTTACATAGAATGATTTTAGCTACAAGGCAACTCTGGCTAAACCATGCACTTGTCGCACAAATTACACCAGTCGTTGCAGTTGCAGACACCAGTCATGCCTGCAGCGTGACGCGTGCTAGTCAAACGCTATTGCAGCACATACTCGTGCATACCGAGTAACCGAACAACAAAACGAGCAAACAGCGACACAATTCGTGACACGCAACAACATTTCAATTGCAATTCGATGTGGTGTAAAATTCGCTACGGGCATAAAATGGTGAAAACGCGAACGTGTGCAACAGCAATAGCGGTAGCAGTAACAATTACGGCAACAACAGCAGCAACAATATGAGATAACACTGCAATGTGATGTTGCAAACAGACAGCAGTTGACGCTGAGTTGCATATCGGCGAAGTAGCGCACAAGGCAAGCGACAAGCCGATGGACAGATCAATGATACAATCGACGAAGTGTGCTCCTGCAGCGAAAACGAAGGGTCTTAGCGGGACGTAAGAAGTGTATGAAAAGGCATATGTGACAGAGCTGAAAAGAATGTTGCCACAAGTACGCGCTCGTGCAACATTTATCTATCGGATGCAACGTGCGAGTATGTCGACGAAAATAACAACAACATGCATGCAACATTGATCGCTGCAACTTAACTTGCGCGGCGTAACGAACGGATTTTCTTATTTATGAGCTATCGAATTGCCGCTGCTCATACGCTTGTGGCGACAGTGCTGCAAGGCATTCACACATGCCTACAAACTTACATATGAAGTTACACACACTTCATCTGATTGTTATTGCTTTTGTTATAGTTGTTATCCTTGTTGTTGATGCTGGAAAATATTTATTAATATACACATATTAAAAATTGTGCCACTGAAAGCGAAACGGCAGCACGCACACAGCACAAACGCCATACACACACACATACAAAGATTTAAGTTACAAATGTGTTGGTGGCGCGTGAGCTAAGGAAAATACGCAGGAAACACGAAATCGTTACAAAAACCGAAAATGAATTTGTTGGCGGCAAAGAACGAGCACACATTCATACATATCCTCAAGCTCTTCCCTGCTCACACACACACACATGCATCAACACGAGCGAAGCAATACAAATGGAAGTGTCGCGTGCAGGCATTGAAAATCATTGAGAATAAATGCTGCACGTCGCAACAACAACAAGCGTTAACTGTGAAAAATATTTTGGTAGAAAAATGTCGATAATATTGATATCTTTACATTGGGGAATGGACAGCACCAGCAGACAGCACAGTGACTCGAAAATATGAACCATGAAATTGGTATACGACTTTATTGACACCAACAAAATAATAATATCCGAGTCTATTCAATATAAGTATGTTTGAATGCATTTAAGTCGGTCTAACCATCTTCGAGATCCTAGAAACTCTGAAGCTCATAACATAGCTAAAGACAGCAATATTTAGGGTTAGACCTAGAAATCAGGAGTCCGAAATCTAGTCAAGTTCTACCATTTGCTTATCTGTGGCGAAAATGCATTCGAAGTTCTCCTAATACCTGCCGAAGAGTTCAATTCATGCGTAATTTCGACGACGACCTGAATTATCGATGCCCAAAATCATTTTCAACAAAGCTCGATTGTTTTTCGTCGATTGATGACAACTGCTTAGAGAGTGACTGCTTTAAAATATTAAAGTGGCTCTTAAGATCTCTCATGCAACATTCTGGTTAATTTTTGGGTATAAAACACTAAATAAAAATATCGAGTAGAAACTACATAAATGATACTTTTCAATCTTTCTATCTTTCAATAATCTGCTGTACCAATACTGATTTTTGTGTAGATAATCAGATTTTCCAAAACAATTATGCTTCCTCTAAATAAAGCTACTGAATTCGGTACGATGTTGAGTCAACATCCTTATTTTCACAATTTTCATATAAGAACTTGGCACCACTAAGCATTAGGTCTTTCTAACTCATACAATATTAAGAAAATCGCCTCCGTAATCCATTACGGTGTGAGACAACAAATCTTAAACAACAATATTAAAGCAACAATCTTAAGTTTTAATAAGATCTTTCGAAAAAGTACAATCATCAGATCCCGTACTTGACTTGAACTCAATAATAAGATATATGTTTTATTAATGAGAAAGGAACCGAGTATCTATTCTTACTGCGACAGAGCGCCCAACCACCTCTTATGACCAATCATAACATAAACTGTTCTACAGGTAATTTTTCATAATTTTTTAACACTCTTATTTATGTAGTTCTACTCCATGCCTATTTATACTAAGTTTAGTGAGCAACTACTAACGGACCTATACCTATAATCATTACCGTAACGATAAAATACAGGTTCCGTGTATGACTGTAGTGAACGGTTGAGGAAAAGAACGTGCTAAGCATTGTTTTACAACCCCAGCCAACCTGAGAACTCCGTACCCGTAAGGAATTGTCCTCGATCTCTCGCCTCTATCCTTCTCGTCTGTATTAGACTTACACTGAACCTTTGTATCGCTCTCTAAAACCTTTCATAAAACTATTGAATATATACATTGTTTTTACGCTTCTTCAAAGAGAACCCAGGATGATAGGGAAGTACCATCTCAAATCTTTTGGAAATTGCATATAACATAAAAGAGATCTACGAGTACATCAAAAGCATACACTAAACGAAGCTATATCCCCTGAATATACTTAAATAGAATACCCCACTCTAGAATTTTGAAAAATTCGATTTTTTCATATATTTAATTATTTATATTTTAAAGTTCAGACTTTCAGAAATATGACTTTGGAAGGATTTTTCAAAATTCAACTTATTTTCGGAGATACAGCCGATTTTGTGAGGTGTCGTCCGTGTTCACTAGAATTGTCTCCTAAACTTTAAACGCGTTTTTCTCGAAACTACTTTTTTCCAGACGGTACCGGCATTATCTCAAGTTCTCTACAACCGATTTACTTGAAATTTTGTGTGAACCTTTTTTATATAATCCTTTATCGTTCCTACCAGCATCGTGTAAAAATTTTTGTTTTTAATATTTTAAAAAAATTCAGGAATTTAAAAAAAAAACGTAAAAAATGATTTTTATTTTCAGGCAGTCGTGTTCCCTGTGGTGGGGACTATAACAGCATCCTTACTGATTTAAAATTTCTTTTGATTTTTGTTTCAGACCACCAAGAGAGTCAGGAGCAATGTCACCAGAATGCGCCATTTTTTCTACACTTGTCTCTTCCCCCCTCTAATTATTTTAATTTTCAATATTTTTTTGTAAATTTTTTTTTTCTCTATTCTTAAGATATCAATAAAAACAAAATAAAAAAATGGAAAGTAAAAATATTTTTGGTTTTTTTTTTAATAAAATTTAAAAAACTGCCCAAAATTTGATTTCTAGAGTAGAATACCCCCTTAAAAGTATATAATATTCATGAAAAGATTGTGTATTTGTTGATTACATTTTTACTATTTATGAATACCATAGGGAATCTGCTTACCACTCCTTAAAGAACGAGAACTGTAAATAACGCGCTATAGCATAGTTAAGAGGAGGCTAATAAAGGAAATTAAATCCCTTTTAAATGCTTTTCAAAAGGTAGTAATTTTTATTTGCCATTTCCAAAAGATACTAAAGCAGTGAAGCTCAATATTTATTTAGCTTCCATTCTGAGCCTAGGCACATTGTTAATGTCTTACATTTCCTACCATTGCTTTAAAAATTAATATTTTTAGTGAAGATAAGTGCTGTTTTAGCAGAAGTGTATCGTTATTGACTTAGCTATCGATACTCGAGCTTTTATTGAATATGGTTTCTGAGTTAAATTAAAACACCAGATCCTTAGTAATCATTTAGTGTCAGAAATCAGTACCTCTGTTGAAGATGCCTCGTAACATCGACTGAATTAAGGCTTTAATAAAAACACTTACTCTTGACTTTGCATAGAATAAATGCCAGATTTTTTTGCCATCCAATAGCCAGCACTAGCTCCCAGGTTTTCAACACAGCCAATTTAGATAAATCTTTAGATGATCAGTAGTTATAGATTCCGCAATTTCCTTCTTTGGTGATTTTTGATATAGTTGCAGTATCAAAAACATCCCCCAAATTATTTTTAGGAATGCTTCCAAGTTGACGGTTCCTGGTCATACAAAACAACGAGTCCGTTCCGATTATGTAGATCCGAATCCCGTGGGAACATTGAGGTTGCAATTAGAAAGTTGTTAAATCAAACGTTCTGACATATTTAATATGTTAATGCTAAGTACTACTATAAGCAAACAAATAGTAAGAGTTTGTTCACAATTTTAAAATCTTAATTCATTCTAACTAACTCCTCTTGGCTCCAATACACTTGTGGCAACTGTTGTTCAAGTCAATTTCCGAAATAACCTTCAAAGCGCTTTGCAATTTACGTTAAATGTATCAAATTGACTCAAAACGGTTTCAACGGAGCGGTCGTTTGAGTTTGCTGAATATCCAGAAGTCGAACGGAGCTAAATCAGCCGAATATGGTAGCTGCGGTGCGATATTATTTGAAAATTTGACCAAAAACTCACGAAGAATCAATGCAGTATGCGTTTTCGTGGTGCAAAACCCATGAGTTGTCGGCCCATAATTCCGGCCTCCTTTTACGTACATCTCCCTCCTTGTTGACAGTTTGGCCGATTGGAAGAAATTCGGAGTGTACCATATCTCGATAATCAAGAAAACTGTCAACATAACCTTGATTTTTGACCTGCTTTGAGGCATCTTTTCGGCTTTGGCTAACCTTTGTAATGATATTCTTCCGATAGGTCGGCTGTTTTCTAGTTGTAAGCATAGATTCAAGACTCATCGCCAGTTTTAATACGTTTCATGATATCCTGAAAGCATTATTTCATAGACCTTAACGCGACGCTGTTTTTTCGAAAAAAATTTGTTATCTTGGAACCAACCGTACCTTCAGTTTTCTTAAGCCCAAATGATCTTTCCAAATGGGTTTCACTGATCCTTCGATATTCCAACGATGCTAGTAAGGTATCTGACTGTTAATCGCCAATTCTCAAGCACCAATTACCTTACTCTCTTAACTTGTTGATCATCGGTTGAGGTTGATGTCCGTTCTGGACGTGATTCGTCGCCAACGCTTTCTCGACCCTCTTTGAATGACTTTTACCAAACAGTTGCTTTCGACAAACAATTATCATAGAAGGCTTTGTTCAACATTCTGAACGTTTCGGCCGCATTCACATTATGTACTTCAGGGGGTATTCTGGTCTAGGATTTTGAAAAAAATCGATTTTTTTTTGCATATTTTGATAGTTTAGACTTTCAAAAATATGACCTTGGAAGAATTTTTTAAAACTCGACTTATTTTCGGAGATACAGCCGATTTTGGGACGTGGCGTCCGTGTTCACTAGAATTGTCTCCTAAACTTTAAACGCGTTTTTCTCGAAACTGACTTTTTCGGAACGATACCCACGATTTCTCAGGTTCTACTGGACCGATTTACTTGAAAATTTTATAGAGTCTTCTTTATAGTGTCTGTGGTTGGAACTAGCTTTATACCCAAATTTTTATTTTTATTATTTTTCAAAAATTCGAAATAGTCAGAAAAAGTGATAAAAAAAATCAAAATTTTTTCAGGCAGTCGCCATTTTGTGAAAAAAAAATTTCCCACTTTTCCGTAGTTCCGGTCATTGCGACAATATTCTAGATTAATAATCTTTTTTTTCGGTTTCAGATAACTAGGAGGGTTGAAATCATGGATATGGTCACGTGGAAATTTTTAGAGACCCTCCAATTAGTCAGCTCATAATTTAAGAAATATTTTACTTTTTTTAGTTTTTAATTTTTTTCTATACTTTTCTAAAATTAACAAATAACTAATAAAAAATGGATAGTTAAAATATGAATTGCCTTTTACGACACTTTAAAAATTACCTGAAATTCATGCTTCTAGACCAGAATACCCCCTTCAAAGAGACAAGCGTACACTACACTACACTACAGAGTAATGATTATTTTGATGTGATATTTGGCATAGATGTCACTGACAGTTCTAACAACTTAAAAAAATATGTTTCGACGAATGGGTTTTCGCGCGAAATTTAAATTAAAAAGTCTTACTTTTTTTTTGCCCAATCTGTGTCATAAGTTCAGGCAAACCCTTAGTAGTATGTAATCAGGGAAGCTGACCTATTATGGCATAAATATTGTAATTATGTTTATATTGATAAAATTTTCAACTTTGTAAATTTTTTGAGGACTTTTTACATTTATCTGGATGAATATGAAAAACACTGATTTTCAGTTCAGCCGGGCTTCGATAGCAACTGCTTCGGTTTCTGTACTTAATATAAAAATATTGCAAAAAGGCTATAAGAATTATATATAGATTGTTTAGTAATGACATAAAGATTTGAAAGACTATATGTGGTAATGGAACCTTGTATACATCGAAAGATTGGTAGTCCTTAGTATTTTACTCCATAAGTCTTCATGTGTCTAGTTAGTTCTCACATCTATGAGGCAAACTTAGTTTTGATCGTATAAATAGCGCTATAATGTTATATACAAATTTTTGCGAGAAGAAAAGTTCGTATATTTTCCTGCCAAAGAGATCGATTTCTTCCTTTGCGAAGGAAATTTTAGCTTATCTGTCTTATGAAACGCTTGCTACCCCACACTTTATCCCGCAATCACATTTAATAGACACACTTCATTTAGTCACTGTAAACAAAATATATTGCCAAAATGTCGATGTATTGTCAATATGTGTCTGCATGTGTAGCTGTGCGACTTTTTGCACAGCAAGTGCAATTTATCACGCTCGCATGCAGCGTTTGCATTGCGAAGCCGGCAATTTACCAAACCATGCCGATATGTGATTTATATGCGAGCGGGGATAAACGGTTACGCGCACACAAACGCGCATACCCATTAATATGTAACACATTCATATGTATACGTACTCGTATTATGCATTTAAGGCTGCGAAGGATATCTGAGAATTGCCAGCGGACAGAGCTGTCCTCGCGGTGGCGCAACCAGCGCACCACGCGCTGGATCTCTGGCGCTGTTACGAATTTTTATATTTTTTTATGCGTGTTTTTTTTTTTTTGTACGCTATCATTGCTATTATTGTTATTGTTATTGTCTTCGCACAGCCATTATTGTTAATGTGGTTTTTGTAACCCTCACCACGCTTGTTATCTGCTCGCATTTGCCTTGCTTTCGGCTGCGTAGCTGCAGTTTAAATTATAGGCAAACGCTTGTAAGTAGTAACGGGTAGCTGTTTGTTTATTACAAGTGTGTATGTGTGCGTGCCTGCACTATTTACGCGATTACTGCTTGCTTGCACTTGCACTACTTTCGTTGTCCTTAAAGCGCGCTTCCTTGCTGCTCATTTCATTTTTAATTTGTTGCCTTTTGTTAATGCTGTTGTTGTTATTACTTTTTGCATTCCTCACTGCGTCTGTGATTTTTCGCAACTTTGTTATGCTCATATCTTTGGCGTGTATCTGCGTCTGCACACTTTTTTCGCAACTCCTTAGCGATTTGCAACTCAATCTTTATTTTTTTTTTTGACATTTTTTTGCACCCCAAAAAAAAATTTTTTTTTTTATTTATTATTTATGGCACTGCCTTCGTTTTTTATATTTTATTATGTATTATTGTTGTGCTTTTTTTTTTGTTTTTTTCCACTCAATTTCGTAGTTGCTTCTATGTATTTTCGTTTTCGCTAAATTTTGCTCGTTTTGCATCATAAATTAAATTGTTTCCTTTCTGTTGCGTGTGTTTGTTTGTGCTGCAAATGTCCTGTGGCGCTTCTGCCGCACACGTAACGGTCTATTGTTTTCCCCCACGGTTGTTGCGGCACTGTTACTATCCGCTTTTATGCTGCTTTCTTGTTGTTTAATAATGGAGTTATTGCTTATATTGTAGCTATTGTTGTTGCTGTTGTTGCAGCAGAAATTGATGCGCTTTCCCACAAACTGATTTATGGTTGCATGAATGCATGCGATGTTGCAATTAATTCGTTTACCTAGTACACAATGCGAACAGCATTTCTAAGTAGAAATATTAGAGTAGAAATGCGAAATGGCAACACTGCACGAGCTCCTTTGTTGTGGCGGCGCCTTGGAAGTGCTTGGAAGAGGCATACATTTATAATATTATTGGTAAATTTAGTTGTGTGAGTGTTTGACATGCGCGTGCAGACGTTCACTGACTTCAGATGTACCGTTATGTTACATTTTTTATGATTTCAAAGTAGGGTTTATCGATTTAAACGCTATTAAAAAAATTAAAAGGTTGCCACCTTTTAGAAGGTTGAAATTATATATAAATAAATATAATTTCATTTATAAACTGAATGAGTTTAAAAAGCTAACAACTCTAAAAGTTTAAAATATTTTGAAGGAGAGTTGCCAACAGTTTGGAATTTTTGGTAAAATAATATATAAAATTATTAATGACACATTAAAGAATAAAAAGATATTTAATTATATAAGTACTAAAATTTAGAATATGTTTTGAATAGAGTTGCCAGATATTTAAAGATTTTAATTTGAATTACCTTTATGAAAGTTGAATTTTTATGTATATTTTTTTTATAAGATAAATGTAATTCGAATTACCAAAGTGAAGGGTTCATAAAAACATACAATATATTAAAGTTGCCAACACTTGCGATATTTTTGGAAAAAAGATAAATTTATGAATACTAAACTGACTAATTTTCAAATATATAAATTAAATAAAAATCTGCAAAATGGTGGCAACTCTATTAAAAAAATTTCTGAAGCAAAATAAATTGAAAAAATTTAATTGAAAGAATTTAATTTATTTTGCTTTAGAAATTTTTTTTTAATAGAGTTGCCACCATTTTGAAGATTTTTATTTAATTTACATTTTTGAAAATTTAATTGTAGGTATTTATTGTAAGATATATGTACATACATATATAATTTGATTACCAAAGAGAAGAAATTATGTTTTAAGCAGAGTTGCCAATAGTTTACGATTTTTGAAAAAAAAATGTTTCACATAAATAATAATTTAAGCAGAGTTGCCAAGAGTTTACGATTTTTTGTAAAAAAAAATGTTATAGATAAATAATAACAAATTAAAAAAAATTTATTTCATTTTTATTTAAGAATATTTTTTAATAGAGTTGCCACTTATTTGAAGACTTTCATTTAAAAAAAAATTCTGAGACCATTGTACCATTATATGATAAAAATTTAATTAAAGGATGTCATACAGCTTGCAAGTGATAATATTTTTTTTTAAGAACGCTGCCACCTGCTTTAAACTTCTTATTCAACAAAACTTAAAATTAAACTACGATTATATCGCAATTAAACTTCAGGGATATAATTTAGCTTTCTCTAAAAAATATTTTTTGCGAAACGTTGCCACCTGTTTAAAGAAGCGCATGCAATAAAATTAAAACTGTAACCGAATTGCAAAATGGTTATCAAACAGCATGATATAAAGCACGAACTGCATTTGCAAAAAAATAAAAGTGGCTGCCAGCTGTTTAAAACTTTTAATTAAATAATTTTTATGACCATCGCATATTGGCAAATGTGATGAAGCTAAAGTTGAAAAAAAAAAGATTTTTACCGCTAGTTTTTGAGAATAGCAGGAATAAAAATCAAACTAAATGAGCTGATAAAATAAATACGGTATTGATTTATTTAAAAAGCCTTATAATACCAGGAGCGGGGTGGTAACTCTCCGCAGTTTAAAAGTTATACAATATTTCCATCATAAGTTATGTTCTGCGAAGAAACGACTTTGAGTTGCAAGTACAAAATTTTATAGCTCCCACAAACTCAACCCCCCTCTCTGGATCCGCCCCTGATAACACATACATATGTATATATTATTTTATACAGAAAAGCAAAATTAAACTTATGTATATAAAATAATATGTTGGAAATATTATAAAAATCTCTCAATACTGCCACAAATCCAATAAAAATTATCAGTTTTCTGTGTCTCCATATTATTATATAAGATATTAGGTTATAATTTCCATTAGGTCACCAATCCGATGTGAACATTTGTAATGTGGATATATTAAATATCCTCTTGCAATAAAAAAATATTCTCGGAAAATTATTTTTCTAAACAAATACAAGAAAAAATTTATTTTCAAATCAAAAAAAAATTTAAAAAATATTTGACAAAATTCAAGAAAAATTTCCGAACAATAAATTTTAAATAATTCAATCTAAATTAAAATAAATTTCCGATCCACCATGACCTTGTTTTCTTTTTTAATTTCACCATGATCTTTTATTTTTGAACAAAAAAAAAATATTTTAAAAAAGTTTAGAATATATGAACATATAGTATGTACATATATATTTAAAAAATTCCAAATGCTTAATGAAAATATTCAATCCATTTGATCCATTTGTGATAAAATATTTTTGAAAAAATATTTATTCATTATTCGAGTTTTTATACTTCTAAGAAAAATCCCTGGCCTATCCAGCACCAAATCATTTTCAAAACACAGAAGAGAAAAAAATTTTATAAAATGTATGCAAAATGTGCAGTAAATACAAAAATAAACGCTTTGTTAAAAAAATATCAACCCCACATTATCCGGTTTTTGGTAAATTATTTTCAAAATGTTTTTTTTTTTGCATACAAGCTTTTCTTCAACAATTTCTTTAAAGTTTTGGGTTTTCAAAAAAATTTCAAACATTTGTAATTTTTATTGGCTTATTATTTTTTTTTTTTTTTTTTTTTTTTTTTTTGCATGGAAATCCTTTCTGCATTAAAATGTTGTGATAATGTGTTTCTATAGTATAATTTTTGGTATTTAATTCCCTTTTTTAATTCGGTCAAAAAAAAGTCAGTTGGGGAATTTTTTCTAATGGCCTAAAGCACCTCTTTGTAAATTTTATGATTATTTTTTATGTATGCATATATTTAAATTTTCGAACTTCAGAACCAATAATTCTTAAAAGAAATGTATTTTATAATTTGTTCAAAAACATTAACTTTTTGATATTTTAACTTTTCGTATTCTTAAAAATTACTAAATTTATTATTAAATGTGCTATATTACATTGATATAAAAGTTTATGTTAAAATTTTGAATGTTTGTCTTTCAATCCTTTAAAATCCGCGTTCCATACTTAGACACATGTTGCAGCAACATTATCATCTACTCGTCAACTACTACTAAAATATCTAAACATTGCATATCTACATGTATCTCAACATTTTCTACACTGCTCTCACAAAACTCCAATTGGAAGTTCGAAAAGCGAGACACCAGAATTTCTCTTTATAAAACCTGTTCACACACACAGTTGCAAGCTCACCAACTAACCCTCATATTATCTTCGGCAAATTACTTCAGATGTTGCTGGTCGTTCGTGTGTGTTGCAAAGCGGCAGCTAAAATTGTGCTCAAAACAGAGAATGAAATGATGTCATCAAACTCGGAGACCAATGACACCAATTTTTCGAACATGCACACCTGTTGAGCATCGCTAATAGCTGTTTTTATATATGTATGTGTGTATGCATACATATACACATTTATATCAATGCTCAGTGAGCTGTGAAAATAGATAATGCAAGTGGTAGCTAAAGGTACGTAAAGTTGTTGGTGGTTTCATGCACGGCGGCAGCATGTTGCTTAAGTGGGACACGAAAGTGTTGATGAGTAGCAGTTGAGCAGGAATTGAAATGAAAAAAAAATAAATAAATAAATAAATTAGATTTCTATATCTAGATTACGTACCATATATTCCAATGCATAATTTTTTCAACTCGAAGAAAATAGCCCGCCCTAGTAGACTAATTGAAAATTATTGACAGTAACAACTTCATAAATACCAATAATTTAGACTACTTGAAGGGCTCAGACGGCTTTATTAACTGAAAGAAGTTTGTGAGCATCTTCCTAAGGTCACAAATTCACTTTAACGGGAGAGTTTGCAAATAAGTAACCCAATAAATCCTAAAATAATAGTGAAGGGTTAATACTACAATGTTAATATGCCCACATATCACTTCCCTCCATGGAATTTCCACCCCGATTATCGAGCCTTATATTCCAAATCCAAAAGAAACCTTTCTCTAAAAGAAACATTTTTGTTTCTTTGTCAAAAAGCTCTAGCTAAGTCTGCAACTGCTCATAGAACCAATTAAATGATTCCTTCCTTTGAATCTTTGAGGCATTCAATAAGATATCAGACTGAACAATAGTGAAGATACAGTGAAAAGTAAATTCGTTAAAACAATATTTTTGATATATTTTTCTTCAAAACAAAAAATTGTATCGAAACAGCATTAAAATTAAAGAAGGAAATCCTTCCAGAAACAGACAACTCAATCGAGATGACTGTAAATTTTACAATAGTAAGGGAACTCGTACATAATGCAAGTGACTGAAGCTTAAGGCGCCTGAAACCATTATACCAGATAAATAAAGAAAGATAACAAATGTAGTCAAGGACCAAAGAGGGTAACATTCACAAAGAACCCATCAACCAACCAGTGAAATACGTTCTTAGAGTGAGTGACCCAAGCGCAACTTCGTCTCTGAACATTGTAGCAGTTTAAACTCCTACTTATCCAGAATACACCCCGACATACAAAATCATGTCCTGCGTTCAAAGAGTTCCCACATGTCAAGCACCACCTCTTTGATTGCTAAGTTTTTCGATGAGATTTAACTTATGAACAAAACAGGGACCCCGGACATTCTTTGTAAGTCGATTCGACTAACAATCATCGTGTTTTACAAAAAGGGGCAAAATAGCGAAGGGCCAGGGTTAAATAAACCTTGGAAACTCCATGAATCTTTGCAATTATCCGCAATCTCTATAATGTTATCATCCACATGGCTCTCGAATCAAAGGATCTTTTCGCTGAACACCACCTTCCATGCGTACGACATGGCCTTACCGGCGCGTACTTTGGAATTTTATACATGTCTTCGGTATTCCTCATTTAGGCGGACAACTCTAGACGCCTTGCGAAGAATAGTTTTCACGAATGCTCCATAGGACGGGAATAATGAACTTCTTATAAAGCGTAATATTTGTTGGTCGAGAGAGCGCTTCTAAACACAAAATTCCCAAAGTAGTCCTGTTTGCACGATTTGTTCAGCGCTTGAACTCCAGGTTGTTAGCGATTTTATGCAGGTTCCCAGTTGTAAAAACTACCTGACTTTTTCAAGTTTATAACTGCCAACAATGAAATTGATCCCAATAATCGTGAAATTCAACTCTTGCCCGGATGGAATCCGGGTTGACTCCGGTAATATAGATCTTGTACCACTCAGCAAAGCTTATGTACTTCGGAATACTGTAACCAGATAGGTTATAGAGAAAAAAGGAATTGGAGATAATAGCATGCTTTAAAAGCCGAAAAATAGTACAAAGCTAGTCCCTTCGTTTAACGGTTCTCACATAAATTCCTGTCAACTTTCTGCAACAATAAATGTTTATAAACATTTGTATATGCTCTCCGCAACATACACTCTCTCTCACATGGCAGCATGTTGCCAGCTGCGACGTCACTACTACCGTCAGCACTAACACCGGCGCGCAACATTTCCAATTGTATCTGTGAGATACTTTATCGAAATAATGACGCAGCGCTGGCATTTAGTATCAACATTGGCAGCGCAGCGCGCAGTTGGAACAACGGCAAAACGCTCAAAACCAAAAACCACTTGGAGTACAATCCAAACAGCTTAACGCGAAGCAAAAGCAAACAGCAGACGACGACGAGGAGTAGCGGTGGCGAAACATTTTCGAACATCGTAGCTGGTAGTAACGGCAAACGCTAGCGCACCGAGTTGACGCGATTGTTAAACGCGCGAGTGTACGCAACTTCAGTACTATTTGGCATTCGCTTGCGTTGAGTTCGTTTCTTAGTTTCTGTGGTGACGTTGCGCTCTAGAGTGTGTGTAAAGAAACAAATAAATATTGAAAAGTTTGAAGAAAAAAGACGTAGAAAATTCGCACAGAACGCGGCGCGTTGCGTACAAAAGAGTTTATTTTTATTTTTTAATAAAAGAAAAATAAATAAAAATATTTCTAAAAAAAGTGTGCAAAGTGCGCGTTGAAGTAAAAGAAAATTCATTGAAAATACTGCAACTTATTGCCAAAGCGCACACAAAAAACACGAAAAGTGTGTCGCCGCCCCGACTTTTGACAATTTTTGTGCGCTGTCAAAACGCTTATTGGCATTTGTACGCGTGTGTGTGTGTGTTAACGAGCGCATAACAAGCAGCCAGCGAGTTTTGGCAAGTGTGTCAGCCGGAAAATATTCAGATATCACAGGTGCACGTGCAATAAATGGTTGGTGTTACACGAATTACTACTTTTTTATAAGCTAAAATTAAGAAAAAATTATTTTAGAAAATATATATTTTTTGACACAAAAAATTCATTAAAATTATTACTGCTGCAACTGAGCATTAAGCTATAAAAAATACAAGTACAGCTTTCCAAACTTGTTGCATTGTGTGCCTGTTAGCCAGTACCTGCAACAGCAAAACTGGATTTAAGCTTCGCAAAGCCTGGCCGGTACGTTTCGCAGGCGTTCCCATTGTTTCACACACCGGCCGGTACCCCCATTGACCCCTGCTCCACAAGCAACCAGTTTTTTACATTCTGTTCTGACCAACTTTGCGCGCGGCTGCCAGCGCGCTGTGAGAGACACGGCCAAAAGGCAGTCAGCCACAAAGCGGTTAAGCGCAAAGTAGTAAAACAAATAGCAATAACAGATAAAAGCGCTGGCGACGTTGAGCAAAATGTATTAAATAAATTGAGAAATATTTTTCCAAAGCTCAAGTGTGTGCGTGTGTGTGTGTTTGTTTGTTTAATAGCGGTGTTAGGGGCGCATAGCAAATGAAATATGTGAATGCGAAATAAAAAGTTGAAAAGAATTTAAACTAAATACTAGAGAGAAATGAAAAATAAAATAAAAATGCAATAGAGTAGCAAATATTCCACAAATGAAATATGAAAACAGAAAAAAGCTAGCAACAACAAAAGCAAATGTTATTTATAAATGTTCATGTGGTGGCAGCGGCATTTTGAGTTATTAAAAGCAGCAAAGGCGGCAGTTGTTTTACTTTTATGTTGACTTGGCTGGCGTTTACGAAATTAATTTACAGCAAAAAAATATAAAAACTAAAGTGAATGACATTGCGTCTAATGTAATTAAATTTCTTGTTTCCTAGTAATATCAGAAGCAATTTTAATTTTATGGTTTTTAGCTAAAAAAAATTCCAAATTATTAAGGACAGACAGACAAAGTGGAAAAATAATAAATTTGCTTATATTCAAAAACTAATATATTTTGGACGAATATTTGAATCTTTTTTGTTAAGAAAATTACGTTTTTTATTTAAAAAAATGTAAAAGTAAATAAAATGTGTGTAATTCTTTTTATATCCAAAATCAGAAATTTATGAGAAACCATATTTAAACTTAGTTTTCAATAATATTTTGACTACTAGTATATATGTATGTAGATACTGCCAAATGTGTTGAAAAGCATTTACAATTTTTTTAAATTTTAATAATTATTATTCTTTAATATTTTAAATTCTAAATTAAAATTAAAAATATTTTTTGTTAACATTTTCACATTCAAAACTTGAAATAAAAAATTTAATATTCATAAGTGAATTTCAATTTTAAAATTCTGACTAATTTTCTTAAAAATTATAAGCCAATTTGAAATAAGTGTTAAAGTAGATACAATTTTTGAAATTTAGCCAAAAATTGTTTAAAAAAAAATTTAAAAAAATGTAAAATTTTTCAAATTAATTTTTCTTTTTTTGCTTTTAATAAAAGGAATTAAATATTATAAATTTTTACAGTTCTTTAGTGTATTGAAATTCAAAACTAAATATATACATTTTTTTAGATAAAATTTATTAAATTTAACATCTGCAAAAGCTACAGACTACAGAAATTATATTTTAATGTAATTTTATTACAAATTTTGGGCTAAAAGTATTTTGATTCAACCTAAAATTGCTTAAAGTATTAAAAAGAAAGTTGAAGTTAAGTTTTGCAAATTTAAAGTTTTTGAAACATTAATTTGAAAAATATGTGCCTTAATAATTCTATATAAAAAAAACTTAAAATAAAAAATTAAAGCATTCAATTTTTTTAATTTTTTTAAACAATTTGATAAAAAATTTTACATTTTTTGCGTTTGTTTGCTATATAAAAAAATTCTTAAAATTTCGATTTTAAATTTTGTGTGGTTCTTTTAAAAATTTTAAGAAAACTCAAAAAGAAGTTATTTTTCTGCTTCGAAATATTTAAAAATAAAATTTAAAATAAATAATTTGTAGGTTGTTAGATTGAACGCAAACCTTTCAGATAGTTTCAGAGAAAATAAAAAAAAATATTCCAAAATATTTTGGAAATTTCCAAGAACTTATTAAAACCTTTGTTTTGGCATCCAACCGTATGTGATATGTCAGAAATTTTCTTTTAGTAAATTTTAAATTAATAAATATTTGAACTTCCATAACTCAAACTCTTTAATTGACAATAGCGTTTAGCAGTCAAACTTCACACATTTTTTTTCCATAAATCGAACTTTAAAATTGGTATGTGATTCTCTAAGTCGCATTTTTCGGAGAAATCACCACTTTGTAAACAACTGCTCACGTAGAAATCGCAGGGCGTATATTTATTAATTCAGATCATATTGAGGTGGACAATGGGAATTGCTCAGTCGGATTTATAATAGATGATATTGTAGAACCGAACATTTCAGACCCGACGTAAAAGACTTACATCTTCAAAAATAAATTATTCAATTGGCATCCAAACAAGATGTAACTTATTCCTTTGCAATTTTAAACTCCAATTTAAATATGAATATTAATACAACTGACGATTACTACAAAGCACTAAAGTGATTAGAATCTCGGTACATCTCAGTAGTGCGATTTTTTCAATGGATAAAAATATCGAACAAAGAATTTGTCTCAAATTTTGTATTTCTAACTAAATTTCGTGTATAGAATCGTTGCGAATGTTGGAAAAGGCTTACGTTGATTCAGTTTTAGTAAAAACCAAGCCAACGAGGAGTAGAAAACCTTCAAAGACAGTCGGAAGATCGTTGAGGACCTGCTTCGTTCTTGACGACTTTTACTCTCTTCAACTGATGAAAATATTAAAAAAGAGAAAAGTAAGGTGCCTGAAAATCATCAGAATCCTCAAAAAAAACTTCAATTAATTTGACAACTATCCCGGAGATGGCCGATGTTTTTTTATATTTTTTTTATTTATTTAAAAAATGAAATGTTGATAATTTTTTTTTTAAATCAATAAAAAAAAATATATATAAAAAATCGGCCCACTCCGGGATTAGCAGGGATAGTTGAATTGAAATTGAAAATTTGATATTTTTTTTTAAATAAATACAAAAAATCGGTCCACTCCGGGATTAACAGGGATAGTTGTCAAATTAATTGAAGTTTTTTTTTTTTTGAGGCAAAAAAAAAAAAAACAAGCGAACTTCCAAAAAATGACGATTTTACTTAAAAAATCCGATTATTTTATATAATTGATCGTGTTAAATTTTTTTCGTGTATTTTTTCGAAAAGTTCATTCAAAAAAAATTTAAAAAAAAAGGTCCCCAAAAGTCAATTTCTACAAAAGTTATGGCTATTTGAAATAAAAAAGCCATTTTTTTGAAAAATTCGTAACTTTTTTGAAGTTGGACAAAAAATTTTGAAAAAATTCTCAAAAATGTTTTCAAAGGGTAGAAAAGGATGAATAAGTTTCAGCAAAATCTAAAGGGGTCCGGTTCAAAAGTGGTCGATTTGGTATGGAATACCCCATATACATTATCTGAAACCTGGTTTACTTAATGGAAGACAAGAAAAATTCAATAATAAAATTATATTTTTCTACTTGGCTACAAGCAAATCAGCAGAAATGTCAATCGTTTTCAGTAGAATTTTTCCTCATAACTCAATTAATAGTCTTAGTGAAATCATATATTAGTAGGAAATATATTTTTAGAGGCAAATTTCCATATTTATGGCTAAATTTATGTCTTTATATTATACATACAAACACATTCAGTTCGCATTTATTTTTGTTTGTGGTTGACTAGTGGAACAAATTGCGGTTGATTGCAAGGCCTACATAATATTACAATTTTCTTATTGCGAAAATTTTACAATTTAGTCGAGCTTTGTATATACATATATAGTACAATCATATATTTTTTATACTAAATTTTTACCTAATAAATTTCTTGAAACTCCCATGTTTTCTCAAATTCTTAATAATCGTAGAAGAGTCAGTTATTCTGTAAGGCAAAAATTAAATTCTAAAATATTTTTAAACAATTTCTGATGAATTTTCATACCTTCAATAATTAAACTCTTAAAAATATATATACAAATAGGCCACACTCTTCTTTATGGAAGAATAAAGCGAAAAATTCTTAGTATGCAACGCCAAGCCAGTGCTTTTTTCTCACTAATGTTTTTTTCTTACACTCAAAAGTACCAGCTATAATATATATAGTTCCCGTTCACAATAAAAAGCCTTTAAACTTCTGGCTTTATACTTAATACTTTAATATTATTAAAATGGCTTCAAAACTGTATTTTATCCTTAAAAAATCTGAAGTGTCTCTGATGAAGTAATTCAAAATCTCAAATACTGCCTGCCGCTTTAGTGAGTTATATAACTCAACTGTAATTGCCAGCATGTAGACAGCGAGAGTAAAACCTATAGCTGACCAATAAAAATGCAGCATTGCTCTTTTCCCTTTCACGCACTTAATTTGCAACTTTTCGGAGTTATTTTTCGATATTCTAAAAACATTTAGTTCAACTTATATATTATTGTGTTTACAATATATGAAGAATATAAGAAGAATTTATACATTCTATAAAACAAATACTTTTTTTAATAAAAAAAATTTTAATTAAGTTAAGTCTATCGGTATTAATGAACAAGAGTTGTTTTAAAGTTAGAGTTACTTCTATAACAAGGCGCTCTCACCATCTAAATATCTCAAAGCTAACTTCAAAGTTCATAACTACAAGCATATTGGCAACGAGTGCAAAATTTATAGCTGGCCAATGAAATTGCAGCATTGCTCTTTTCACACTCACGCGCTTAATATCGATCTTTTAAAATTACTTTAATAGTTATACCAAAAAACTTTCGTTCAACTTGTTTATTATATAAAAAAAAAGTTAGTTATTTTGTATATGGAACTTTAAATAAAGTTAATTCTCTCGGATTTAATGAGATTGCGTTTATACAAAAAGTGCTTATGTGTAACTTCAATTTCGAAAAATATTTTAAACAGTTAGCTACATTAATATACATATATAGCACAGGATAATAGCTTTATAGCCTTAAACAAGGCGTTTGAACTCACTTACTCGCTTTTAAGCGCAACTTTCCAAGTTAACGAACAATAAAAAATGCATTAAAGCCCAACTTTCCAACCATAACAGCGCTTAAACTAATTTCTACAGAGTTTCTTTTATGATTCTTCAACTTAGTCATCATTCATCACTCAGCAATTACAGCGTTTATATACTATACTATACAAGTTTTCATAAATCAAGCGGTGCACAATGGTTCATTGTACCTATCATTAAAAAAAATATTAAAATAAAAAAATGAAAAGAACAAAAACAACTTTCGAAAATTTAATTTCCCTCGGCTTACCTTTCATATCTTTTACGCGCCTTGCTTTCGGCTGTCACTGTTCTCAACGCACTGAAACTGAAACAAATGTTGTTGCACATAATTAGCCTTGAGTTATGTTTAATTTTCAAAAAAAAAAAAAAAAAAAAAAACAGAAAACAACAACAAAAAGCATGAAATATGATCATTAATAATACATACATTGCGCATATGTCTGTAAGTGTGTGTAAAGGAGAGTGAGTAAACAGGCAACAACAATTTTAAAACTCAAAACCTAACTTCCCGACATAACTGCAAGCCATTTACGGTTATAAAACAAAATAATAAAGAAATTAATTTGCCGCTAATTGTTGGCGATCGTTACGCTCTTCAGCTGCTTCTACAATTGCTATTGTTGTTGCTCATATTGACATTGTGTATGAGTGTGTAATCTTCGTTGTTTTTGGTAGTTTTATTTATGGCTTCTAATTACACAGGTGGCGAAAACTTGAAAAATTACAAGTCGCGATGCCCTTGTAATTAGAGAAAAGGAAAGGAAGCGTTTTTTTATGTGAAAATTACTGAAAAATGTTGAGGGAAAATGTTTCAAATTTCCAAGCGAAAACACATATATTTTTTACGTTAATGAAAAAGTGTAAACAGTTAAAAAGAAATAACTTATAGTATGAGTTTAAACAGAAACTGAACACATTTTTTATTTAGCTTTGTTTGAAAATGTTCAATGTTCAATGTTTCAACCTTCTGAATTTGAAAAACTTCAACTGTTATGAAAAATGCGCTTTTTGGATGAAAAATACCCTTTTTGGATGAAAAATGCTCTTTTTGGAGGAGAAGTCTTCTCTCGGGAACTCTCAATCAACTGTTTTAGACTGCCAGACCCCGACATTATCTTTCAAGCTGAAGTGACAGCTTTTAAGCTATCACCATATGTACTTCAACGAAGTGTGGCTTCTTTAGGAGGTTTGCAGCCACTCTGACAGAATAGTTGCTATACAGGCCTTGAACTTGCAGGAACTAGTGAGCTCCGAAAGTCAATGAGTGATGACTTCACAAACTCTTGCATCAAGCTGCTGCCATATTAAACTTGTCTAGATGCCTACCTACACCGGAATCGTCAGAAATTGTAAAGCTGAATAGCCGGAATACCACTAGGATGGGAACGAGTTCCCCTGCTGTGTTGCTGTAGTGTCAGAAAGCGTTCCTGAAGGAATTTCCAAGAATGGTGGCGAGTTGACAGTCCTTGTCCGAATAAAAATCCAGGTCCGTTCCGGTTTTTTAGACCCGACTGTCGTTAGAGTGAGTTCCGCCGTCTTCGTGAACTCTGGCGCTGGAGCTATGGGTCTAACGCGAGCTCAGTAAGCAGCTTAGAAGGTTGCGAAAGCCTTCTGGAGTGGAAGATAAAAGGTCTCTGAAACTACTAGCTCTTAGCAAGGTTCACATGACCACTAGAAAGAAGATAGGGAGGAAGATGAGGTAGAAACATTTAGTGACTTTCTCCTTCACTGTCCAGCTTTGGCCAGCCTGAGATTGCAACATTTTGGTTGTCATACTTTCAATGAACTCGACTAATCGGCTTGAGTAGATATAAAAAAAGTTAAAGTTTGATTAGAAATACGAAAATACTTTTTCGACTACCCAATATTAACCGGCTCATAAAATCTGTGGCTGGCTTTGGACGTTTTGTGGACTTGCGAAGGTATTTTTTTATCCATACTTAGTTCTAGACATCACAACGGGTACTTATCTCTACTTATCCAATTGGTATTATTCGCGGCCTTACGATAAATGCGCCTTTTTACCTGACTTAGCCTAACTTTTGTACCCGTCGACTTCAAGTAGAGTATACCTTGTTCGCGTATTGCTAAGATTCATACATTTTCGAAAAATATTTTCACGATATCTGACGAAAGAAATTAATTTTTTTATGTCACTTTACTCTTCATTTATCGATTTTACTTAGCTTTATTATTTATTTCATTCACAACACATTTCTGCTATTACTATTCTATTTACTACTCACCTGTACCGTACCTAGTTTGTCATCGCATTCTGAGAAATCAGCTCTGCGTCATAAGAATCGAGCTTTTATCGCCAGCACGTTCGTTTTGGTTGTATGGGTAAGCCAGAGAGCCAAGATAGTTAGTTACAGCTGTTAAGCTAAATGTGTTACTATTGCAACATACTATACTCGTATATGACATTTTTTAGATAACTACTTACCGTCTCTGTTATAAAGCGACTTTTTATAGTGACACTATAATTGTGTGAACATCAAAAAGTCACTTTATCTCTGAGCAGCGTTTTACATTTTCATGAAAGTCAGTATTTTCCATATTTAGCAAATATTTTTCATATTTATTGTTTAGAAAATAATTTTTATTTACAACATATTTTATTTACACACAAATACGCGCATATATTTACAATATAGTACGTAGCTTCGCTTGAACGCTGTGTGTGCACTTTGAGAGCATAAAAAGAGTATGAAAATAAATTGCTCTCGATTCTGTGAAGTTGCTTTTTAATATAGTAGCACAATAGACATACATACATATGCGTAGTTTTGTTGTGAATGTGTAGCTGTGTGTGCTTTCTGTTGTTGTTGTTATGTTGCGCTGATTGCATTCTCCACTAAGCAGCATATGCTTCAGCCAGTTGAACAGGTAAAGCGTCAGTTGGGCAAAGCGACGCTGGCTAGTTTGCACACGCACACTATTAGCGACGCTAGGCGTGAGTGCGTTTGTGTACGTAAAAACATCTTGGCAGAAGCTTCATTTATGTATACATACACATACAATGAGTTGTCAAAAAGTCAGTTGCACGTACGTGTGTTGCATGTAAGCGCCTATGAATAATACAAATATGTCCTACACGCATACACAGCCTCAAATATATGTATATATGTATAAGTATATGTATGTACTACATACAGAATTTTGATTGTATTATATAGTATATTGAACATATAAGCACAAAAGTCTTAAGTCTACCTGCCACTTATTTGTGCAACTTTTTTGCTCAATCTTATCTGCCACAGCCAAACGTTTTGTTTGCTTACTCAGTTACATACATACAAGCATTAATATTTATATTTATATGTGCGTACATATGTATGTTGAACTGTCATACACACATTCTATACTTTGTTTGTTAGTTTTTTTTTTGTCTGTATGTATTTGCCCATACATTGTGTAGGCGAATTTATAGCTAAATGGCGATAAGCATATTTGGTCAGGTACTCATAAAAGTTGTGATAAAAATCACAAGCCCAAAATCATAAAAAGGCGATTGTTTGCAACAACAGTGGCGTCCAACCACTTATGATTAGTATTCCTTGTTATTATTAGATTTTTTTCGACTCAATTGTTTAATGCGCGGCTTGCTCAGTGCGTCTTAGTTTGGTTTATTGTAGCTATAAGAATTATTATTGGCTTAAACACACATATACATACACGAAAACAAAACAAAAAACACATATTTGTGTGTCCGCTTATTAGCAATTCATTGCGTGTAGTTTTGCTTAAAATTCTTTTTTGTTGTTTTTCCTACCTACACAACTAAATATTTATTTTCCACTTGTTTCGCGCTAAAGCGGTGGCAATTCTTTTGTGCAACAAACAGTTTTTCGGTTCTTCCGAATTCATTGGTATGCAAATAGGCACACAAACATAAGACTTAAACATATTTACAATAAAATCACACATGCATACTAAATATAAACATATACACACACACAAAATATACACAAACAGCATTTTTTACTTCATATGCACGTATCAACGCACCGGCATGCATACATAACGTATCCAAACATATACATGTATGTATGCATGTGTGCCGCTTCAGCACACATCTCGCCGCATTGGCTTTGCAAGCGCCATTCCAAAACTCGGCCTTCTGCAGCCTTGAGTCGGTTAATTTCCGTTAACACCTGCATGAGTGCTCGCAAGGAGCTAGTGTAGCAGTAACAAGCGCACTAAGAGGGAGAACAATGGCAAAGGCAAGCAGTCAAACTTGTTTGCTGAAGACCCAGTAGGAAAAAAATAAATTACGAAAGTTATAAATTATTTCATTATTAAAAACAAGAAAACACGTTAACTTCGGCTGCACCGAAGCTTCACCCTTCACAGGTGCATTTCTTTAAGTAACTATGTGTTCAGTTTGTATGGAAGCTATATGCTATAGTAATCCGATCTGAACAATTTTTTAGGAGATTACATTGTTGCCTTGGAAAATAATTTCTACCAAATTTCGTGAATATATTTTGTCAAATGCGAAAGTTTTCCATACAAGCCCTTGATTCCGATCGTTCGGTTTGTATGGCAGCCATATGCTATAGTAAGCCGATCTAAACAATTTCTTCGGAGATTACATTGTTGCCCTAGAAAATAATCTATACCAAATCTGGTGAAGATACATTGTCAAATGCGAAAGTTTTCCATACAAGCCCTTGATTCCGATCGTTCGGTTTGTATGGCAACCATATGCTATAGTAAGCCGATCTGAACAATTTCTTCGGATATTACATCGTAGCCCTAGAAAATAATCTATACCAAATCTGGTGAAGATACATTGTCAAATGTGAAAGTTTTCCATACAAGAACTTGATTCCAATCGTTCAGTTTATATGAGAGTTATATGTTATAGTGGTCCGATATCGGCCGTTCCGACAAATGAGCAGCTTCTTGAAGAGAAAATGACGTTTGCAAAATTTCAAAAGGATATCATAAAAACTGAGGGACTAGTTCGTATATACGGACAGACAGACAGACAGACGGAAGAACAGACAGACGGACACTTTTCTAAATCGACTCAGCTCAACATAGCGATCATTTATATACTCCTCCGCTGCCTTCTGGGTGTTACAAACATCGTGACAAACTTAATATACCCTGTTCATGGTATAATAATTACAGTCAATACAATTTGAATACTGAAAATACCGTGTCAAATAAGAAATGTGTTTTATGCAAGGACTTGAGTTTAAACGTTCAATTTGTATGGCAGTTACATGCGTTATTTCTCCGATATCGACGGTTTCGACAAATGAGCAGGCTCTTGACGAGTAAAGAATGTGAGCAAAATTTCAGCTCGATACCTCAAAAATTAAGGGACTAGTGCACGTATTTTTAGACGTACAGCTGGACATTTATATTTATACATATGTATATACTTTATAAGGTTTGCGACGTTTTCTTTAGCAACCCTGTTTAGTTTATAACTATTAATGGCTTGAAAATGTTTTATCGTCTATACTTCAGATCGTTGAATTTCTTGAAGCTGTAACTAAGAATTATGAGCCCAAATTTCATATTTTTAACAGCAGTGTATGAGCGCGACTTTTTAAACTAATTTTCATAATTATTTGCGAAGACGTCCTGCAGTAAAAAAGAAAAAGGCGACAGATCGTAAGATTCTATTTGGTTTAACTGCAAAAGGTTATTACAATTTTAATGTTTTATCCATTGTATGTTTAATAAAGTTTGGATTTATTGCAAACTTAACTATATCAATTAGAGTTTCAAGTGGATTGTTGGATGTATTACGAAATCTTGAAGACTAAACATCTTTCGTAAAAATTTAAAGCTATGCAATTGAAATCAAAATGAAGAGCTCGTGAAAATATTTTTTTAGTGTTTAATAGTGGCTAAAAAATAGAGAAATTTTGATGGTTTTTAACGGTGATTCAACGAATCTTCAGCAAAATCTATTTTCATTTGTTCTTGATTTAAATATAGATTACTCAATGATAGTCCAATTGAAAATCAGTTATTGTTGGGAAATTCCACAGCAGTGTCAATTTAACCTTCATCATCGTGATATTCTTGAAAAATTCCTTATAAGCAAAATAATACAAGTTGATTTTACCTTTTGGGATCGTAAAACGCTTTTAAATGTTTTTTAACTGCCATTTTAACGTCCAAAGTAAATTTTTGCCATCTTGTCTTCTCTTCTATTCTATTTCTGGCGGCCTAGAATAACATTATGTGTTGCTGCTTGGAATTTTTCATAACAATATTCCAGATAAAATTAAAATAAATTTTCGAAAACGTTCATTTTTATTTAAAAAACGCATATTTGTTATGGAAAAAATGTCATCTCAACATAGAACAATGAAATTTAAATTCAAGCCTTAGACTCTAATTTTTTTTCTTTTTACTGTTCACGCTTTAATTTTTTTTTAAATAGTTCCCAACCTTCTGCAGCTTGAATAACTTCCAAAATATGTTTTCGAAAAACATACATTATTTTATAATTGATTTTAGTTATTACAATACTTTTTCCAAAATTAAAGTTTTCACTGTCGCGTTGGGTTCTCTACACTTTTTACCCACACAACGTCTCGAGATCGTTATCTGCATCCTTTTTATTTGGCTCTGTCCATTATTTCTCACATTCAACTGTCACTATTGACTTCATAATTTTTACGCTCCTCCATTCGTAATCACACAACTGTCACACGTCTTCACGCATCAGCGAGAGACGAAAACGAAGCCGCTCTTATGTACGTACTTTCCTTTTTCTTCGTTCTGTGCTTTTTTCCTGTCTTCGAGTGGTGAACATTTCGCGTGTTTGCCAACTTAGCACGGCGCACAGTGGCGCATTTCAGCTTTTTTAGTGGTTCTCACTAGCAAATTGTTTTTTTTAATTTCATGTTTGCTTTTGTTTTGGTGTTTGCATTCTTCGCATGCTTTCAGCCTGCCGAAATAGTGCTCCGATAGTGTGTAAAGTAAGGTCGCTTTGGCAGCCACTAGCTGCCATCAATTCTTATATCACTGTATTCATGCCATTGCCTTTGCCCTTGGCTCCTTTTGAGCGTTCCGTCGTGCATTGGCACTTGTTCCGCTGTGCGCTCACTCGCATGCTCACGTGTATAAGTTTGTCTGTTCGTGTGTGTTTGAAAAGTAAATTCTCATGTAAATTTACATCACTACATTTGCATACATATATTCAAGCAGAGCGCTTCTTATGAATTGCATATCTATGATTTCAATTTTCCATTTATTCATACATCTTCTCTGCAACTTGTCTTGCCGTTTATGCATATATTTATTTATTTTTTCGTTCCTCTGTCACTTATTTCTTTTTTATTGGCATTTTTTGTGCTTTTTTGCGCTCCGCCAACATTCCCAAGCCAATTCCCAAGTTGTCATTGCTTTTTGCCTCTGCAGCTGCGTTGCTGCCATCAGGCAATGCGTCCAAGCGTGTTGCTACAGCGAAGTCACACACTGCAACTCTGTGCCTTTTGCTTAGTCAAAGCGGCACTGCAATTGATTTTGTTTCATAGTCAGTGGAAAATGTGTAGTTGTAAAATGGGTCGATTAAACCTTTTATTAATGCTGCAAAACTATACAGACATTTTTATTGAAATCAAAAAGAAAATAATAATACAATTTTCAGTTGCTACAAAAATATGTTTAAAATTTTTTTCACATGACTATTTAATTTCTCAATTGATTATTTTTGGATCGTAAAAAAAATAATGTTAATTAAAATATGTTTTTATTAATATTTTACTCGTATTTTAAATTATTTGTTTTTATTGTAAATATATAATATTTTATACGAAAATATTAAAAAAAATTGATTAATTACAATTTTGCATATGTTTTTATCTAACTTTACTCCAGTTTTATTGAATATACATATTTACCAATTTTTTTATTCATATTATTATTTTTTTAATTAATTTATTTTTTATTAAAATAGTTTTATGAAAAAAATAAAACAAACAAATATTTGATAAAAAATTAAATATTGAAAAAGACAAATTTAATTTAAAATATTGAAATATTTCTTAACTTTAGTTTTCATTTAAAGTTATTTTTAATTCTGTTTTTTTAATTTAATAATTTTGAAATTTTTTTTTAATATTTTATACAATATGTTTTTGAAATAAATATACATTTTTTATGTTTTCTATTTCTTATCCAATTTTTTTTTAATTTATTTAAATTTTTATATAAATATTTTTTTTTCGTATAAATGTTTTTAGTTTTTTTTAATTTTCATTGAAAATATTTATAAAAAAAATCTTTATCCAAAAATATATAATTTTAGTTTTTTTTTATTTTGTACCTACTTTATTTTTAAGTAAGTTTCTTTAAATTAAAAAAAACTTTATCCAAAAAATTATTATTTTAAAATTTTTCTATTTTTTACCTACTTTCTATTTCATTAAGTTTCTTTAAACTATTACATAAATATTTTTTTATAACACTTTGGAATAAATATACATTTTTTATGTTTTCTATTTCTTATCCAATTTTTTTTTTAATTTATTTAAATTTTTATATAAATATTTTCTTTGTTTCGTATAAATTTTTTTAGTTTTTTTAATTCTCATTAAAAATATTTATTAAAAAAAATCTTTATCCAAAAATATTTGATTTTAATTTTTTCTGTTTTTTACCTACTTTCTTTTTAATTAAGTTTCTTTAAATTATTACATAAAGATTTTTTCATAACACTTTTTTGTATTTTTTTTTTAATTTTTAATAAAAATTCTTTATTACTAAAAAATATTAATAATTTTCTGAGAAATATTGCTAAAAAAGTTATTGTTAAATTTTTAATAAAAAATTTATTGTTTAATAAAAAAAATTATTAGAAAAAATTAATTTTATATTATTTTTTACCTATTTTTTTACATTGGTTATTATTTTTAACAAGCTTTTTATATTGATTTTAACAATTTTTTGTATTTTTTTTTTGTTTTAATTTTTAATAAAAATTCTTTATTACCACAAAAATATTAATAAATTTGTGAGAAATATTGTTGAAAAATTATGGTTAAATTTACAAATTTATATTAAAAAAATTGTCACTTTTTTAATTACAAAAAAAAATAAAAAAAAATATTTTATTTATTTTATTATTATTAATTTTTGTTTAATATACTACAAACTGCTATTAACAAATTTATTATAATATTCATTTTTTTTTATTTCCTTTCTTTCTTGTTAGCTAAGATATTTACATTTGTTATTTATAATTTTGTTTTTAATATTGCTAATGTGATAACCAAAAAAACAATTCAATATGTTTTTTAATTTTGTTTTCTATTGTTTTTATTTTTTTTTTATTAATTCTTAAGTATCTATTTTGTTTTCTTGTGTTTTCTTTAATGTATATCTCCATAATTTTTCCATTTGATTAGATAATTTTTTTTTATAAAAGAAGTTTAAAAGAAAAAGTTTAAAATTTAGTAAAAAAAAATATTTTTTATTTTTTCATGAAATTTTTTTTTACTAAATTGTTAACTTTTTAACTTTTAAAATTGAGTAAAAAAAATATATTTTTTTTTTTCATTAAATTTTTTTTTTACTAAATTGTAAACTTTTTAACTTTTAATATTTAGTAAAAATATATTTTTTTATTTCATCATTCACTTTTTTTTTTACTAAATTGCAAACTTTTTCTTTTGAACTTTTTTCATAAAAAAGAAATTGTAAACTCAAGTTTCTCGTTTACAATTTACAGAATTAAAAAAAAATATTATTTTTTTTTATGTATTTTGTGTTTTGTGCTACATATATGTATGTATTATTTTTTGTTTGTTTTTTAATATGTAATATGTATAATCTATATTGTTGTTTTTTGTCTTTTTTTTTGCCTTTTTAAGTAAAATTTAAATTTATCTTTCTTGCAAAAAAAATGTTATAATTTGCAATACTAAATTTTAAATTAAAATTGTTCCATTTTCCGTTAAATTTTTAATTATTTTTTTCGAAGTCACATGATACTCATCAGCACAATGAAAGCCATAATGAGAGCATGCCTTTATTCTCATATTGCCATTTTCGCGTTTGTTTGCATTCACAGGCTTTTATTTATTTACAATTCGCAATTTTCGATTTTTATTCACACACGCACAGACACACACACATAGATAACATACAAATGAGAACACAAATACATTATGTTTATGTTAGTTTCATGCAGCCTATGCGTCTAGATTGTTTATTATTTGTGCTTGGTAGTCTATTAACATTTGATGGGAACTCATTCAAGCGATTCTTCATTACAAATAATCAGTTGTTGAATGAAAAGTGTTTTTCAATTAACTATTTACGAAAAAAATTAAAATATTACCGAATATACCATAAAAATTATAATATATATAAAAAAGTGTTTGAATGAATTAGACCGTTAAATAATATTTTTGAGATAAAGCAGTTTTTCATTTTTTTTTTAATTTTTTAATATTTTTATGTTTTAGTGTATATATTAATGTTATATTTATTTTTGTAAACCTTTTTTTCAATCAAATAAAACGCTTATAAAGCAAACGACAATGCTTTTCGTTTAAAATACTAAAATCACTGTGCGCAGGCTTCTCAAAGGACTGTACATAGCAGTCTAAGTTTAATCCACCGCCATCCTTACTCATTCTAACCTAATCAACAATTCAAGTTTCGTTTCTCTACTAAAAGTGTTATCCTAAATTTAGAGTGCTAATTTTCGCTAAATAAATAAGTGACATATTGTCTGAGAAGCTTTTCTGCAACTTTTTTCCATAAAAATTAGTATAAATCGCCAGTTGCTGGCAATAAACAACTAAAGCTGCCAATTAGCGCTGACATAATAAATAAATTCCGATTCCGCACTTTATATTGCGTGCAAGCGCTAAAGTATCTAAACACTCGAAATAAGAATGCCAATAGGAAAATTTATTAGCGCCAGAAGTGAGCAATGAGTCGGCGTAAAGTAGTGAAGATCAGCGAAAGCGAGCGCTCGCACTGAGTTAGTTGCACTAGACGAGCGACAAGGCCGACAGCTGATCTTATTGCGCTTTTCGAATGAAATTTATTTCGCTGTCATCGCAGCTTATATATTATGCATTATATTCACATAGACATGTATTTACAATAAGGAAGCCATACAAAGACGCGCTTGCGCACTGGTTTACTTAAAACTTCAAGCGTGGGAAAGTTAAATGAGACATTTTAGGAGTATTGGGGAAGCGATTATTACTTATAATTTATAATTTATTAATGTTCACCTTCCTACATATTGGCATAACTGTCTTCGATTTTCAATTTGGCAAATATTATGCCATTTCGCACTGGCACCTTTGAAAACAAAACCTTTCAAATATTAAAATTTTTGAAATTTGTTTCCGTTTTTTTTGTACGTGCTAGTTAATTTCGGGCTATTCACACTTTAATAACATCATTATTTATATTATATGTAACTAGTTACGAACTAGTTTATTTCGGACTACTCCCTTTCAAATCTAGAAATTTTATATATCGATGCATAAATGTTCTGTGTAAGTGTAAAAATAGAGGGAAAAACACGTTTCTTCATATATTTTCACTCATTGCTGCTAAATTATCCAACTTAGCGTCGAGTTACCATTCGACTGCCAACTAAATTAAATTACATATACACTTCCCTTCGTTGCTCATGTAATAAAATTGCCCTAATAACCCTTGACATTGGCGTTGCTGCACTTGAAGTGCCCCATTTACGACGCTACGATTTTAAGGTTAATTGAGGCAACATTACAAATTTGGTCGTGCAGTGAATCGTGCAACGGCTGCGTGCGAGCGATGGAGTTGAAAGGCAAAAGCAAAGCAAAGTGGCAAGTTGTAAAGTGGTTAACTAAATGTGCAGTTATACAAAATACTATATACACATCTATAATATTATATGAAACATTTACCTTTATATACATATGTAAAAGTCTTCAACATTATGCACTTTTGTGCTCTTGTATGTAAGCATAGTCATACATATTTATTTCTACAACTATGCATTTATGTATAATTTACTCTTGTATTACTACCAAAAAAAATCTACAGCAAAATAGGTCATGCTGTCCACAGCATACAAGCTTGCCCGAGATGAATTCTCAAATGTCAGTCAGTTATTCGATGTTGCATTCGTTGTTGAAAGCTGGAATTCGGTTAAGTATACACGTATGTATGTATGATTGCATGTAAAATGTCTTGCACATTTAGTCATTCGGTTTTTAAAGGTGAAAGCTCGTTCAATTATGCATGCGAGTATATGCATTCCTGCATTTGCATAAAATTTTAAATGTATAAAATATTTAGAATACATAAAAGTTTGCTTCCTGCCATTAAAAATTACACATGTTTGACGTTGCAGATTCACTGCAAAATTGAAACGGTTCAGAGTGCACTAACTGACATGTTAACCCCACTTGTCCTCGTGAATGCAATGCCGCTGCTGTCAAGTCAGCTGTCAACATATTAATTTGACAGCAGTGCAAATGTGATGTTGTCAAACTATTGACATACTGCTCGTTTAAAGCTGAATTATTCAGTGATTATTCATTATTTGTATTTTTCTTCAAATGCCGTGAAGTGATTTATTATGAGTATGGTATAAGCCAAAATTTAAAAATCAAGTTAAATTCAATGGCATTTTAATCCTTCACTGAAAGCCCAGGTAGGTTTTTTAGGCATTTTATTAACTTTTATGCCCAGTGGAGGCTACAGGAAATGATGGCGATGAAGAATGCATTCAAATCAAGGTTTTCCTAAAAATCATCATCTATGGAGAACTTTGAATTAGCATGATTTTTAACGCAAATATTATAAATAATGTAAATCTGTAGAAAATATTGCAAGTATTGTTTTCCAACACCTTCACACCGATCTTTCATCTTAGATTTTTTTAAGTAATCTACATAGGGTGGGCCATATAAAATTTTAAATCTAAAAAGTCAATAAAAAAAAACGGCTTGATATTTTTCAAAGGTCTAACATTTATTTAAAAGGTTGTTTTATGAAATTTATTTGTGGAAAATAATTTTGGACAAATGACCACCACGGCTGAGTTTACAGTAGCTTATCCGATCCACCCAATTTTGGAGTACTTTCTCGATGGTTTCAGGCCTTATGGCAGCTACAGCAGTTTGAATCTCGTACTTTAGATCTTGAATTGTTTCTGGATGGTTGGCGTAACATTTATCTTTAACAGCTCCTCATAGAAAATAGTCCAACGGAGTTAAATCGCAGCTTCTGGGAGGCCAATTCACATCACCTCTTTTGCTGATTATGCGATTTTCGAAGATAGGGCGTAAAAGATTGAGTGTAGCGTGTGTTGTATGGCACGTAGCGCCGTCCTGCTGGAACCAAATGTTGCCCAAGTCTTCCTCTTCAATTTGCTTGAAGAAAAATTCGGTTAACATTGCGCGATATCACTCACCATTACGGCGGTGCCTTCTTCATTTTCGAAAAAAAATGAGACGATGATTCCACCGCCCCAAAATCCGCACCATACAGTGATTCGTGCTGGGAGCATTGGCTTCTCGACGATTACGTGTGGGTTTTCTGTGCCCCAAATGCGACAATTCTGCTTGTTAACGTAACCATCGAGGTGGAAATAGGCCTCGTCCGAAAAGTTGATTTTTCGGTCAAATTGACCATCCTCGGTTTTTTTTTTTCAATATTTCCCAGTTTTCTTCTAGTGAATAGCGACCCATTTCGTAAATTTTAAACTTTTTACTGAATATCTGTCACTTTCCGAATGGTATTTGACGTTTCCAATGTCGAAATATAGATAATTCAAATTTAAAACGTTAGATGGCTCACTCGTTACATATGCCCAATCTGATAAAAGGTTTGCATATGAAAGCATTTGTTCTTCAACCTATCGATTTAAAATCAAACATTTCTCTATTTTTTTTTTTAAAGAAAAAACACCGAAGCTTTAAATTTAATAGGGAATGTTTATTATCATTCAATGCAACATCATTTGGCAATTATTCTTTGAAGATATAATTATCTCTCTAATCTTGGTCGCGGTTACGATTCAGATGGTCCATCCGTTGAGTCCAATTTTCGATGACTCGTTCGAGCATTTTGACTAGTAAATGGCGAATGATACTCGTGCTGTTTTGATCCAAGGCCCGAATCGAAGCGGAATTGTCCGTATAAGCTTTAGACTTCACATATCCCTACAGAAAAAACTCTGGTCCGATTTTATCTCGTTTTTTTTGGCAGAAAGTGAAATTATTCGTTTAGGACTATGTAGATAGTTTTTGAATTATTGCTTAGGCTGGCAAGGATCTAAATCTAGTCTATCATACTAATAACTGGGTGCAACTGAAGTCGTAAAATTTATTGACCGATTTGGGTCGTATTTTGAGAATATACATATAAGTGTAGATTATTTGATATAATGGACCAAGTAATCCCCTAGCTTAAAAGGTTTCTCTGTGGTACAACTCATATTTATTAAATCGACCTATCATTGCGTTAATTTTGTGATTTTTTTTAAGGGCGTATTCTAGTAAAGCATGAATTTCAGGTAATTTTTAAAGTGTCGTAAAAAAAAAGACAATTAATTTTTTTATTAGTTATTTGTTAATTTTATAAGAGTAAAGAAAAAAATTAAAAACTAAAAAAAGTGAAAAATTTAAAAAATTATGAGCTGACGAAGTGTGGGGTCTCTAAAAATTTACACGTGACCATGACCATGACCATGATTTCAACCCTCCTAGTTATCTGAAACCAAAAACAAAAAATTATTAATCTAGAATAATGTCGCAATGGTCGGAACTACGGAAAAGTGGGAAACATTTTTTTTTTCAGAAAATGGCGACTGCCTTAAAAAAAAAGTTTTTTTGGATCACTTTTTCTGATTATTTCGAATTTTTTAAAAATAATAAAAATAAAAATTTGGGGATGGGGCTAGTTGCAACCATAGACAAGCCTATAAAGAAGACTCTATAAAAATTTAAAGTAAATCGGTCCAGTAGAACCTGAGAAATCGTGGGTATCGTTCCGAAAAAGTCAGTTTTGAGAAAAACGCGTTTAAAGTTTCGCGTTCCGGACGAACCAGTTTGGATGCCGGGTCAGAAAAATGCCTATATCTCCGAAAGTAATTTGAATTTTGAAAAATCCTCTTGTGCACATATACTTGAATAGTTAAATTTTGAAAATATAAAAAAAAATCGATTTTTTTTAAATTTCTAGACTAGAATACTCCCTTAAATATTTTAAAATTCTTTCTTGGTAAAGTAGCAGTGGTATAAAATAAAAGCTTACACGCTAGGTGTCGCAGGATTCGTGATAACTGTAGTTTATGGCAATTTTTTTGTAGCTGTAAATTGTGTGTTATGTAGGTTTGGGTAGCCGTGTAGGTTAAACTATTCTTCATATTATCAATGTCTATGAATTCAGGCTGAAATTTCATTAAAATACTAGACCTCGTTAGTACAGTCGTTTAATGTAATTTTGAGATTTCCTAAACTGTTCTTTCGAGGGAAAGAAATATTTGTGTAGCCTAAAAGCTCACTCGCTAGGTGTCGCTGAGCTCGCAATAACTCTAATTACACTCTTTATTACCCGATTTTGCTCGATTTAAACAGCATTTTGAATTTGGTTCGTCACTCTAGCACCAATCTATAAACCAAATTATAGTATCTGACAAAATTGACGAAATTTTAATTTTTGTTTTAATTTTTGTTGTGTTATATTTTATGAGATTTGTGAATAAATTATTCTCGAAATTCAAATTAATATTTACAATATACACATATACACAATTTTTATAACTTTTTGCAGAGCACTATTTTTTTTTTTACGAAAAAATATGTTTTCTTATCGTTCACTAAATTTTGTCAATTTTTTCATTTCAGCATATTTCCCTGCTACAGCCCGAAACGCAGCTGTAAATTAACAAAATTACTTTTGTAATCCCAAATTGGTTTAATTTGCCGGCAAACAGCTTTTCGAGTCATAAAAACCGATAACACAACCAAAAACAAAGGTAAAAAACTTGCAGTAAAAATTACTAGTGCGAAAAGTGTTCAAAAAGTAGCAAAGCAACAACAACAAAAGTGATTGAAAGCTGACGGCAGCTGACAGCAAAGTGTGGCTGCTAAACTCAAATTGCTAAATAATAAATAAAGCAAATTTTTTTACAACACAAATAAGTGAATGCGGTGAATTAGAACACACGCGCAGCGAAATTAATTGGAAGTAAAAATTTACTATAACAAAACTATAACAAACAACAACAAATTGTAGTTTTCCTGTTTGTAAAAAGTGTAAACGACACACATTTTTTGGCAAATTTTTGTGTTGTGCGCTTATTTTTGACGATATTTGAAAAAAGTGAAGCCGGTCAGTGCGGCTAAAAATAAATCAGCACACACGCACTCAAATATATAAGTAGAGACTACAGCATACACGCTAAACGTGCGCAGCGAAGTTAAAGGAACGCAGCAACAAGTTTACAATTATGGGGCAACACAAGCAACAGCAACAACAGCGGTGGCGCGTGTGCGGTTTGCATGCGTTTGCAGTTTTATACCTCTGCTGTGCATTAATAGGTGAGTTTCACATATACATACATACATGCTTATATAGTTTATATATATATACTTCATACACACTGTGTACCCAATATTATATACAACTTTTTGTGGCTAGTTCCGAGTTGGTTGGTTTTTAATAGCTTTTATATTTGAGCAAAACAAACAATGCCGCTGCATTTGCTGCATGTGTTAGGCACGATTTAGCTGTTGCGGGTATTCACATGAGTTAAAGAGATAAATTTGAAAATTTTGGAAAATGTTTAAAATAAGTTTTTAAATCTTGCGCAGAGTATTACAAAACAAAAATGGAAAATGTTACAATAAAAAAATTAAAATATTCTAAATTTTTAAAACCACCATTTTATAAATAATTTTTTTTTAGAAAATAAAAGAAAAAAAATTTCGATCAATATTTGAAAAGTTTGTGCTTTAAGCAAAAATTAAAAATTTCGAAAAACTAAAATTATATTGATTTAAAAAAAATATATATGTATACATTTTTCTCAGTTTAAATTTTTTTTAACTCCTAAAATAAATATAATAAATAAGAAATAAATTATAATAATACTATTGAAATTTCGAATTTTTTGTATTAAACAATATTTTTTTTTTTTATTTTGGCCTTATGTAAAAATTAAAAAATAAATAAAAAACATTTAATTTTTAAATTAAATTTTTTTATAATAAAAATTATTTTTCTTTGTTATTTTTTTAATATGTTATAATGATATTTGAACTTCGAATTTTTTTAATAAAAAGCATATTTTTTTCATTTATGCAAAAATTTAAGATTTAAAAAAAAAATTATAAATAATAACAAAAGCACTATTAATAAAAAAATATATATAACATTAAAAAAGTTGTATTAAAAAAAAATAAATAAAAAAACATTTAATTTTTAAATTAAATTAGATACAATTTTTAAATTAAATATTTTTTTTAATCAAAATTATTTTTCTCTGTTATTATTTTTAATATGTAATAATGACATTTGAACTTCGAATTTTTTTAATAAAAAGTATATTTTTTTTCATTTATACAAAAATTTAAAATTTTGAAAAAAAAATTCTAAATAATAACAAAACCAATATTAATAAAGAAATAAATATAACATTAAAAAAATTTAATTAAAAAATAAATAAAAAAACATTTAAAAAAACATTTCATTTTTAAATTAGTTTTTTTTAATAAAAATTATTTTTCTTTGTTATCTTTTTTAATATGTAATAATGAAATTTGAACTTCGAATTTTTTTAATAAAAAGTATACTTTTTTTTCATTTATGCACAAAATTAAAATTTTGAAAAAAAAGTTCTAAATAATAACAAAATCAATATTAATAAAGAAATAAATATAACAATATAAAAAATTGTAATTAAAAAATAAATAAAAAAACATTTAATTTTTAAATTTAATTTTTTTAATAAAAATCATTTTTCTTTGTTATTTTTTTAATATGTAATAATGTATTTTAACTTCGAATTTTTTTAATAAAAAATATATTTTTTTCATTTATGCAAAAATTTAAAATTAAAAAAAAAAGTTTTAAGTAATAGCAAAACCAATTTAAATAAAGAAATAAATATAATATAACAATTCCAAAAAAAATTGTAGTATAAAAAATTTCAGAGAAATATCAATCTCCAGTATACAATTATTAAAAAAATAATGACAGCGATATTTGTAAAAATAATTTATTTTAAATTTTTATAATTTTCAAAATTCGAAAAATTATTTAAATTAAACTCATAATAACTTAAAAACAAGATTTTGTAGACAATTTTGCTTATCAAAAATTTTTTTTATAACAACAAATAAAATTTGGTACAAAAAATTTTCCGGGATATCCATGAACACCTCCATTCACTAACTAAACGCAATCATGGAATCAGCGCGCACATGTTGCAAGCATCCTACAACAAACAAATAAAAGTATTTTTGTTGCCATGCAATAGCACCAAAGTAAGCGCGTATGTACATATGTACATATATGCCACGACATAGCGTTTGCATTAACTTTTTGTATTTGAAATTTTTGTTTTTGCATATTTGACCAGCGCTGTTTATTTACAAAATTTATTTGCACAACCACTTCCATGCAACACTGTTTATTTGTGTATTTGCAAATATTATTATAAAAAGTAAAGTAGTAAGTTTTGCGCGGAAATTTACTTGCATAAATTCATTAGCAAAATGTGTGCAATAAATGCAGACGGACAAACAAATAGCGGGAAAATAAATAAGCGTGTTTATTTGATTTAGAATTTTTAATAAGAGCTAAAGGATTTTAATGAAAGTACATGCAAGCAAATTAATGCTTGTATACAGTGAGCGGCATTGAAATAAGTACGCAGAAGAATTTGATTATTAAATTTTTCATAAATAATTATTTATACCAGAGCAAAAAATATTAAGATTTGGTTCATAATTTTAAAATTCTTACTTTAATCTTCAAAATCTATGTCGTCCTCTCAGAGTGATTTCTATAGGTCCCAATACACTTGTACCAACGTTGTTTCCAATCTGAAACTGTCAAAATATCCTTGATGTTTGACCTTCTTTCAAGTGGTTTATTCGCCTCGGACTTACCTTTTCCACGATATTCTGCCGATTTATCGTCTGTTTCCGGAGCCAAGACTCATCGCATATGTGTTTCATGATATCCTGATAGTCGGAAAGGATTGTTTAATAGACGATAACATGACCAAATGATATTTCAAAATGGTTTTAACTGGTCTTTCTGATATTTCAACGATGTTAGTAAGATATTTCACTGTTAATCGTAGATCCTCCAGCACCAAAACCTTTACTTTATTGGCATGTTGATCATCAATTGATGTTGATGGCCGTCCTCGCCCCTCTTTGAATAAATTGTTCCAAACAAAAAACACTAATTCGTAACAAACAATTTTTACCGAAGACCTTCTCCAACATTCTAAACGGTTCGGCATTAGAAAATTGATTCCGCAAACAAACTTCAATTGAACTTCTTTGTTGAATAATTTTACTCACTGTAAAAATCGCCGAAGGTACTTTAAATACTTCAGAAAGACAAGCATATCCTAAACGCTCCCGATTAGTTTGATGTAATATTTAGCATAGATGTCACAGGGTCTTAGAATCTTTTCAACCCAGAAAAAATACAACTTCACAAGAACTGAATCCGCTCGACCCACAGTAGTATGTTGACTAAAGAAAAATGGTTTTCAGAAATTTATGAATAAAGTTAGCAAAACATCTAGCAAAGGCACAAATATTCAACATACTCATCTTTAAAGGTATATTTAAGATATTATTCTCATTCAGACCTTCATTATAAGTATACAGGAAACAATCGACTTACTTCAAAGCTTCAGTGAAAGTTTTTAAGCAGAATTTAGTTTTCATCTCTCAACGCTTTTGTGGATCCAAGCTTGTAAATTCTTGTGAAGCCTTGAAAGTTAAGAAACGGAGTAATGCGAAAACCGTTAGGGTCGTGAAGAGCATGGATATTATTTAGATTTTTTGCGAAATGGGTTTTTTGAAACTAAAAGCTTTTCATTATATAGTGGAAACAAACGACATACTTCAAAGCTTCAGTGAAAGTTTTTAAGCACTATTTTGAATAGTTACCAGTAGTAAAAACAGTTTTGCTTTGAAATATCATTTACCCGGGGATTTTAATTCCAATTTCGCTCAAAAATTTGCGGAATTACATTTTGTTTGCACATTTTTAGAAGTAGTAACCGACCCCACCAAAAGCATGTGCTCGAAATTACTTAGCTTTTGATAAATTTTACATAAGCTTTATGCTATTATTTCGCCAAAGCTATGTGAATAATTTTATGCGCATTAAAATATAATTTTATTATTGAAATCGCAAAATTATGGCTTTTGCTTAGCAAATAAAGTTGTAAATAAATAAAATATTATAAATATTAGCAAACAAGCTGTATTTGTACCACATTACGCATAAGTGTGGTTAATTCGGTTATTTGCGGGTGGCCTACCCAAAACGAGTTTTCATTTTCCACACTAATAAACATGTAATCAGATTAGCCAGTGGGTAGCATTAGCTCACAAGTAAACATTATGTAAAAGTAGTGAAATTTGTGTGGTGGTAATTTATTTGCCGAATTTGGCTGAATGCACGCGCAGGTACTTGCAAATAATTGCATTTTGCAACACGACAAGTGCAAAGTGGATTTAGAAAATTGTTGCAATTTTAAATTTGTGCAAAATTTTTGCATTATTTGTATTTATTTTTCGCAGAGCTTTGCTGGAGTTGGATTGCAATTGAGTTTCGAACGAGCAAAATTAAAGCTGAAAATATTTGAAAATTTAAAATAAAATGAGCAATGAGCTTTTCCATTTTTTTTAATATTTTTTTAGTAAATTTTATTATTCATTTAAATTAATTTTATTAATTTAAATTTTTATCTTTATTTTTTTTAATAACTTCTCTTCGTTATCAAGCATTTTTATATTACCCATGTTTGCCTTGAAACCACATGCGAAAGATCTGCTTTTATTTGCACAACGATTATTTCAATATTTTTTTACACGAAACTTGCGCAAAGCAGGGATTATAGAATTTAATGATAAACGAAAACGTGTTTAATCTCTTGCTGCGATAAGTAGAAAACCAAATTGCATTGCACTGACAGTTGTCAAGGCAGTAACAGACGCAAAACAGTCAAATAAAAGCAGTTTCAAAAAGTTGACATGGAAGCTGTCAAGATAAACGTCGATTATGTAAGTTTTTGTGCAAATGATAATGTGTGTTTACAGTTAGCTTATCTTTAAGTAAAGAAGAAATTGAGAGAAAATGACTTTCGCAAGTATCATGTTTATTGCAGATGATTTTCTTGCGAAGACTTATTTAGCTTCGAATAAGCAATTCAGCAGAACTCTGTTTATTTTTGCTTCGAAAAACAAAAGGAAAATTTTTTCAGTCCAAAATTACATGAATATTTCACCAAACAGCTCTCAGCTCTCTCAGACATATTTTGAGAGTTCTTCACGAAACTTTTCGTATCAGATTCATCTTAACTTATATGGATAACACTAATTTATATATGTATATACAAATTAGTTATAATAATCAGCTGAAAAGTTAGATAAAACTAATAAATATAACTGTATGCTCTTCGGCAAGATAATATATCCAGTTATTCATTGGTTACGAGAGGCCAAATTGTTGCTTTCATATCACTTCCTGACCCTTATAGTATCAAATCCATCTAAACTTTTATAAAATAATGATACAAAAAGTAAATATACCCAAGTTAGTTATTATAATCTGCTGAATAGTTAGATAAAACTAAAAAATAAAAAAATACCCAAAACATTAACCAATTTCCTACCCAAACTATTAACCAAATATGTTGAGTCGATCTATACGGGATTTTAAAAGCTTTCGATATCTCTCTGATGTCAACAGGATGATTTTCGAGCGCTCTTGCTTTAATTTATTCGATGTTATCGTCATTAACAGAGGTGGTTGGGCGAATTACTTGGTTCAAGTTTTCGATTACTTCACGACCTTCACTGGAAGCTTCGTTGCGCTCAAATACTAGTGAGCGAGATAAAGTGGGGAATAACCAAAACACTTCAGCAAAACAAAACAAATTTTTTCAAACTTCACGAAGTAAAAAAAGTTTGGAAAACTTTTGTCATCGATTGCATTTTCGAGTGCAGTTTATATAGACCTGTCTAATCGTGTGAATCATGATCTTTAGTATATATTAAATTCAGCGCTGCAGCTAGAATTACCGGAAGTAATATTTTATCAATAAAATCCAGAAGGAGCTTCTGTAACACTATTTGCCAACCATCGTCAATATTCATAAGAACTTTTTCTGTGATCTAGATGGAGGAAACATTAATTATCCGATTTATGACGCGATGAACTTATCGAGATCTCAAGAACTACTGAAAAAAGTATGCGAGAAAATAAGTTACAATTAATCAAATAATCTATGTATGCTGGGATGAACTTATCAAGTGCTTACCATTTTGGTAACTACCGGAAAAAGTAACCAAGAAAATAAATTTCAAATTAAATTTTAAGATTTTTAGAAAGAATACAGTGCACCGATTTTTTGGCCAAATCTTCGAACTCATTTTTTAATTGTGTATATTTAAGCATTAAAGAATTTTACCCTACCTTAACTCTTTTGGAAAGAAGACTGTGTACCAAAGTGCGTAAGAGAGCACGAAGCAAATCATGTGTCAGCTTATGGAATTAATTAAAGTAAATAAAGGCCAAAATTGTACAATGTTTGCAAAGTGATAAAGTTAAATTAAGTAATTACACTTTTATTGTCGGTGACTGGGGAAAAACAAATTTAAAGCGAAGAGCAACAAAATGTTACGTGATGGGGGGATAAATGAACCAAACAGAAGCAGTGTAAGAATTAATGAAATTCTGTGAAATTAAGAAAAGAACTTTTATAAACAAAAAGTGAAGTAAAAAAGAAAAGAGAAAGGGGAAGACAGAGGAAGAAAGAGAGGGAGAAAGGCAGAGGAAAAGGAGTAGCGTGAAGGAAAAAAGTAATGATATAATAATCTTTAAAACACTAGCGAAATCATTAAAGTCATCACTTAACTACAGTCATACCGCTAATAATATTTGCCTCTAATGAATTTATGTGCACTTTGAAGTTGAATTGAAATATGATTTGCACAGGAAATGCGTTTGTGTTGCGCATTGCATCATAAAATCGCAACAAATCTACAAATGAGAAGCAAGACAGAGCGAAAGCGAGACGAGTGCTGGCATAGGTCAGTAGCGAAGCAACTGTTGCCACTAAAAGCGCACTACGATTCGGTTAGACAATACTTGAGTTAGACCTTCTGGTGTGAGGCACCACATTAGAGACGCTTTCTTTTCGCCTACGGAACACAACAGTAACTTCCAGCAAGCAACTGTACAACGCTGAGGGCCAAGCAGCTGTCATCAAAGCATTCTAACCGCAACAGCATGGCTCGCCTCTGGGCCAACACAATGTGGTGGCTGTGGTCTGATGCGGTCACAAGCCGGCGACGACGCCGACGCTGAAGATACTCATAATTACTACGCCAGCGCACTGGGCGACAAAGCGACTTCCGCTACTTCCGTGCGCTACTTTACGCTCTTTCACCACAATTTGCCGTCGCCAGCGCGCATCCGCCGCAACCGGTTTGCCGTTGACTTGCCTGACCCCGCCAAAAGCGATTGTAAGCTACGCCGTTCTTTCTTCTTTAACTATGCAGTTTTGTAAAGTCACAGCCGTCGACGGTTGTCGGGGAGTTTCTTTAAATCTGTTGCATGTCTTAATGGCTTGTTAGCCAACATTTTTCGGCAATTAAATTGTGTTCTTTTAATTACAAGCCGTTTATTTTTGGTGCTACTTTCACATATTGTACTAATGACAGCGGATTTGTGTCGAATTCTGCTGCGGCCAAGCCTTTTCTCCACCTTTCGTTCAGGTTCTTTAAAATTAGCGTAAATGGGTCACAAGCTTGCTGTGTCTTCTTTCTAGTTGATTCTCAAATTTTACTGCAAGCTTAAACGAAAATGCCGTTAAATGAGAGCACCACAAATAACAGATTCGGAATTAATACCGAATTTCAGCGAAAAGTTTTGACTTATTTAGTTGAGCAGCACAAATTAATAATAAATGCTATTATATTGCAGGAAAAGCAATTTAATTGCTTAAAATGCTAACTAATTGGATACTACTTTAAAATTTTTGAGCGAGTTTAAGAAAGTTAAGACCTTAAAGAATGCGAGAGAGCACAAGCACATGTGAGACGGCTTAACGCCATTACAACAGTTAAGTAGAAATCTGCGTGACCTATTTCAGTTTCAGATAATTATATAAATATTTAAAAGTAAGCTTCCTTGCTTAGCTTATAAGAACAAAGCTGAAAGCTCAAAAGCTCAGGTTTATATTGCTTTCAAGATCCTGCAAATGTCTTAAAGAAAATTTATTGCTCAGAATTTTACTCTAACTGCTGGGAGACAACATCTTTTTGCAAAAAAAAAATAATTGTGTTACGCCCTAGATTCAAGACCATGCCTCAAAGAATCTTATACAAGCATTCAACCCTCTCGAACACAGAAGTTCTAACCAAAATTACTCCAAATCTGTAATATTTATGAAGACGGTCATATGTACCGAATTTTTGGTTTTGTTAGGGTTTTCAAGGTAAAAAAAATACTTTTTTGTGAATTTATTTCCCAAATCTGGATTGAGTAATTTTAGTCGGACCTTTTGTACATAATGGAGCACACTTTTGGTAATACAAGGTAATTTTTTCATGCAGAAATATTGAGGCATAAGCCAGTAACAGTGCTTTCCCCAGAACATCTTGAGAAAAAAAAAACACTTTGCGGTGTTCACCATAACTCGGCTGGAAATTATCCGAAAATAAAAAACCAAAAAAACTGAGTTAAACCATAATCAAATCTTCCCGCCCAACGTTATCTGATAATTTTTTTTGCATTCAAAAAATTTTGGCGGCCATCTAAGGTGTAAACTGTTATTTTCCACTAAAAATTTCGCCATTTTGTGGGTGAAAAACACCCTTAATGAAAAAAAAATTATTTAATAAACGTTGGGGGGCGGCATTTTATATGTCAAAAATGTGTTCAAAATTTGAAATGAATCGATCAAGTAGTTTTGAAATGACAGTGAACACGGACTTTGAAAAAGTAGTTTTGGAAAAACGCATTCTCAGCTGCACTTCTATCCCGACCGCCCTCAGCTGTTAGAGTTAGAGCGTTAAAGGCCAGGAGACTAATAAGAAGATAACTCTAAGAATATTACCTCCATTGGCTTAAGATTTTAAGGACATATTCTTGAAATGTTAAACAATAATATAAGAGAAAAAAAAATCGATTTTTCGAAAGTGAAAACCCCTACCCACCCTTAATATGATGGAATACTTATCAGAGCAACAGGTTGTCCAACTTTGAGATTTTTATTTATGTTCGAATTTGGGAAAGGTTTTTATTTAGAGGAACTTTTCACCTACATACATTCTCTATATGATTTTTAAAACTCCAAAAGTGCTGTCAAGGTATAATAATCTAAGCAACAGACTTTCCGTGGAACGTGAGTGTGCATTTAGAAATCTGTGTTCGTTTGAATATTCTAATAAGGGTCATAAAAAGCTTTTAAGCCCGTCACTAAGGCTAGATCTTTTCTCTTGCTTTAAACAAATTTTGAAGCTCTAAACAAGAAGCGGGTATTTTAAGAAAGCTCTCCTTTCTGAAATGAATCCTACTTTTTCAAATAGCTAAATATGATTCTTATACACCTAACCTTAAGGCCGTTTTGGTACATTTTAATTTCGGACCCTTAACATGAATAAGTTTTCCAAGATAATTAAATGCAAAATATCTTGGAAGGATGTAAAGGATATTTTAGGCATTAATTTTTGGCTGAATTTTTGTAAAGTAGAGTTGCCTTGGTAGTTTTGTAGTTCAGAGGTTCTTAAACATATAGGTAAGCTGATGGAATATCTAATGGAGCGCCCAAGCCTTTAGGAAACCCATTGTGCAAAAACTAAGTAGAGCAAAAATTTGAAATGCAAAAATCCACGTAAACCCTTACTTGAAGTTTTTCCTTTAACAAATTTAATTTTAATTCAAATTGCTCGTGCGTGTTTATAGCGCTCTTTGACACCCAACTGTTTGGTAGAGTGAGAGAGTGTCAGAAATATTTGTATGCAAACAGGAGACTATAAAAAGTGCTGCCAAGTACTGTCATGCTATAGTGTAAACTCAACTGAAGAGTTGGGAATGTTACAAGGCACATTTTTTTATAGAAAGTAGTTTCGAAAAACTCTAAAAAAGTGTATTTTATTGCAGAAAATAATTCCGACCTTGTTAAAGAGAGTAATAATTGTGTAAACATTTTTACATTCCTGGGAAAAATACTAAAATTTCTTAATTTTAATTTGCACCGTAAATAATAAAGTTCCGAAACATCTTATATGCGTAAGTACATAGTAAGTCTTGGCCTAAAACCCAAGCATTGCGAGCGACAGAACCAACAACAAACTCGCTGACATAAAAAGGGTTTAATTACTGTTCTTTTGAATACAACGGCTGTCATTAAAACTGATTTCGTTTGTTGTCTGGCTGCGCTGGCTGTCACTGATTGCATTGTGCGCGCTGTTTTTGTTGTTGTCAAAGTAGTAAATCTGTTTATGGTCATAAAATGTGTATGAAGGTTTATTATTACAGTATTTAAACAACGACGGGTTTTATGATTTTCTACCTAACTTCTCACCGCTTTCCTCCAATAAATCCGCCAAGTGTCAACAGCTGAAACTGCGTCAAGGGTGAAATCTCTTGAAACAGAGCAATAAATTTGTTTTTGAGGTTGAAAGGAACAGAAAAGTTAAGTTTTACTGTTGATTTGGTATGAGTATAAAGGAAGTATGTCGCAAGGGGGCAGAGAGGGCATGACACAGTGAAAGAATTTATTAAATTACTGAATTACCAGGCAGAAACCAACGTGGTTAGATACAAACAAACTCATATACATACATATATGTATATATTTAGACATATATATATGCATAAGTACATAATGCATGAATAATGCGCTGGCAATATTTTCATTATTTTTTTATTTTTTTTTTAATTTTTTTTATATTATAAAAATATAACTTTCAAAAGTCACCCATACTGTGTCAATCATAACGGTGACAATGCACAATTAACACAGTCATTCAGACAGTCATTCGCTTGCGTTTATCCCGTCATTACAACGTTCATTGCCTGCATTCTTTCACGCCGTGTTCATACCATCAGCAGCCAAACAACAGTTAGCGTTTTGCCAGTCATCAGCACTGTCGAACGTGTCACTACAGCGCTGGCGGTTACTTGCCATGCCCGAGTCATCAACAGGAAGCGGAAATCCCAATTACGCTGCCATTTAAAACGCTGCTGCCGCGGCGACGTATTCTAATGGTATCATTTGCTGCTGCTGCTGAGGATGCTACGACCGCAGCAACGCTGATGACTCGGCAGCAAAACCGTATCGGCTTTTCGAATACTGCGTTCAAGGCTTTAAGGTTAATTCGCTGTGGAGTTTTATGTATTCAATTTGGTTTTAATTAAATTTTAAATTATTATTTTTTTTAAAGAGCCTTGTGTGAATATAATGGCGCTTCAAGTGCATACATACAAGTTTTTATTTATTTATTTATTTATTAAATGAAAAATAATAATACAATTATTATCTTAAAGAGTAAGAAGCACTAGCTGCCAGGGCTTACGGCTTAATACAAGGTTTTATTGAAAATATATTTAGCTGAACTTCCTTAACTCGAATCAAAATAAACCACAAGAAAACTTTGAGTTGGAAGTATTTCGAGTTATGATAGGAAATTTGTATGAAATTTTACTTCTAGTGCCAATTCAAGAGTTCGAGTTATGGAGAATTTCGAGTTATGGGAGTTCAACTGCGTCAACTTTCTAAGCTAAGATCTAAAGACTAAATACATAAGTAAGAAATTACAAAGAAATCTTAAAACAAAAATTAAAAAAAAAAAAATATCTCAGAAAGAAAATTAAAGTTTAGCACGTAAAAATTGCAAAAACTAAAATTAAGGCGCAATACATAAAAATTACAAAAAAGTACATTTCGCAAAAAAAAAAATTAAGACATAATAGATTTCAAAAATATATTTTTCGAAAAAAATTAAAGGCAAAATACATAAAAAATTCCAAAAAAAATAATAATAATTAAAAAAAGTTTTTTTTTTAACGCTAATAAGGCAAGGAGAATTAAAAATATATTTCTTTAAATTAAAATTTGGTTATCTTTTTATGAGTTAAAAACGGACTATCTCGATTTTCTGCAAGACTACGGGTCTAAAAGAGAAAAATTGAATGGTAAAGTTGTGGGTAATAAAAAATTATCGAAGTTTTATTTTAACACCTTTTTCATATAACCTCAAACTTTATATGAAAAATTCAATTAACCAAGATTTTGGTTTTTAGTCTTCTCTTCTACGACAAAAATGGTTCTTTCACGAAATCTGTGTAAATTAAACTTTTAATGTCCCAACTACGTTTTAATTTTATTAATTAAAACATAAATTTTATCAACTTATTTTGACATAGTACTGCAAAAGGAGACTCTCATTTTCAACGCAAAATTATTTCATCAAAATAACTGATATTTTTAAAAATCGACAAGCTTTTTCTTACGTCGAATTAAAAAAAATATTATTAAAACTTAAAAAAATCAAGGCAAGCCCGAGTTTTTTAAAGCTAAGAAATTGTTATTTTCTTTCTTGTAAAAAATAAAAAAAAAAATTTTTATAAAATTTTGACTCCAAAAACTATTTTTTTTTCTTTGAAATGCAATGACATATAGTATGTATGAAAAAAAATAAATCCGAAAATACTAGCTTGACACTTTTGAATACTGTGCGATTTTCAAATAATTTTAATACACATGATTTTGATTTAAGGGGTATTCTAGTCTAGAAATCAAATTTTGGGCAGGTGCAAAAAAAATGGTGCATCCTGACATTGATCCTGACTCTCCTGGTGGTCTGAAAAAAAATCAAAAGAAATTCTTAATCAGTAAGGATTCTGTTATAGTCCCTACCTCAGGGAACACGAATAAAATGGCTACTGCCTGAAAATAAAAATCATTTTTTACGCTTTGTTTTGAAATTTCTGAAATTTTTTTAAATATTAAAAACAAAAATTTTGACACGATGCTGGTAGGAACGACAAAGGATTATATAAAGAAAGTTCACACAAAATCTCGGTTGTATAGAACTTGAGATAATGCCGGTACCGTGTGGAAAAAAGTAGTTTCGAGAAAAACGCGTTTAAAAAATTCAATACGGCCGAACCGGGCTAGGTACTGCGTCACTAAAGTAACTGTAGCTCTTAAAATAATTTTAATTTTTAAAACTCCTTTGGAGGATATGTGGTCTAGACTTTAAATATATGAAAAAAAAATCGAATTTTTCAAAATTGTAGAGTAGAATACCCCCTTAAATAAAAAAATATCGAAAATATTAATTTAAAATTAAGTTATGTATAAAATTTAATTATTAGTATTTGTAATTTAATTATTATGTTTATTTCCTAAATTCTTTTCCATGTGATTAAATAAAAGATTTAGTTAAAAAAAATTAGCCCACAAAGAATATTTTAAAATAGAAAATAATAATTTGTTTCTCAAAATATTAAAGAAAATATTTTACGACTTTAGTTTTAAACTTTATATAAATAAAAAAAATAACCAAAACTTAGTTTTTATATTTTTTTATATATTTGTATATATTTTTGTATAATTTTTTATATTTTCAAATAACTAATTTTTTGGGTTCTGATATATTCTGAGTCCAAAATCTCTATAATTCAAGTTATTTTCACTTTAATATTTTTAATACATATTTTTGAGTTTAAGTTTTACATTTTCATTGCAGCAAATGTATAAAAATAAATCAACAGTATGGACGGGGATTATAATAAACTGAAATAAATCCATATTATAAATATTTTTGCAAAACAATTTTGTTCTAATAACAACAATTCCGGCAAGCTTTTAATTAATCGTAATTGTTTACTTTTCCTCTTTAAACTAATGACGGCCAAATTAGTGACAAAACCAACCAAGCAAGTGTCAGATAGTAAAGAGAGTAGTACAAACATATATAAATATATTTTAATTAAAATGTACTAAAGCTGTGAAATCATCAACGGATTATGTATATTAGTAGTATTATACATGTTTAATGAAGCAATATTGTTGAAAAATCTGTTGAATTGCATGAAAGCTATACATGTATATATTTATATAAAAAATATATATACAAACTCACATATATATCTTTACGCATATCGTGTACATAAAATAATGTAAACACTAGTAAATATTGGCTTAAATAGTCGTATATAAGGCAAAACTATAGGTATATAGGTCAAGCTTGGACTGAATGATTTAGCAATGCGTGAAAATACATGTATATAGATAGTAATTATTTACATATATGTATATATTTACCCATCAATTTTTCTTGCAACACAAAGCAAGTAAAAACAAGTATACATATGTACACAAACATTATATATTGCAGCAATTTATCTTTTGTAGAAAAAAATATTAATTCGTAGAATTGTTTATCAGAGCGATGTCGCTAATAAATTTCTAAATGAAGTACAAATAAATACATATGTATGTAGCTTATTGTACGTGTGCATTTGTGGCATGATGGTCGATTGGCGTTTGCAACAAATATCTCACATAACAATGCTTTGCCGTTAGTAATATTAAAACAACAAGTTGTAGATACACTAAATTATGACATTTTCTAAAATCGATACGCACATAAATTAAAGGATAGCCTTAAATGGTCTTTGGTATAATTGAATGCACGTAAATTTTCGAGCGCTACAAATTGTTGGAATATTTTTAGCAATTTACTGAGAGCTAAATTTGAACATTTCAAATGTTACACATCATTAATGATTGATGTAGTCCACAATAATAAATATTAAATGCCGTAAGGCATGCTTGACAGTGTGCAATTGTACAACATTGAGGTTATAGAGACCAAATCATTCGTTTCGACAAGCTCTCACCAGCAAGTAAGGAGACATAGTAAGAAATAATAGCAAGAAATAAAAATATGAAGTATGTAACAAAGTATTTTTGATAAATTAAGTTGAAAATTATCAACCAATAATATCGATAATTTTTCAAAAAAAATCGCTATTTTCTATTTTCTTACCGTATAAAAGATCAAATGTTTAAGGAATGAACAAAAATTAAGAAAAATCGATACCGATTAATTCGATTATCAAAAATATCGATAATTTTCAAGAAATTTTAAAATGCTCCATATTCCTATAATTTAGTTGAATTAAATGTTTAGGGAAGGAATATAACTTAAGAAAATTCGATATCGATAAAATCGTTTATGTACACATTATATAGTATATGTTGTATACTCGTAGTATTAAAATTTTATTAAAGCTTGAAAAAATAAAAATAATAGCGAAAATCAACGCATAATTTTACGAAAAGCGATAATTTTGAAAGAAACTAATTAATCTTTGAGTCTAGTATAACTGGAGTAAAACTTGAAATATGTGTTTAATACGACTGGACTACACTCATTTTGGTGCCTAAGATTTTATACCTGGTTTTGGATATATTTTGTGAGTTGATACGTACGAGAAAACAAGTTACATTTTCCATATCAGTTCTTGTTCATAAGAAAGAAGAAAAAAACATCTAGTAGCGGGAATGTGGTTCATCCTACCTACTATACCGACTACTGATGCGCACAGAGCTGCACCAAACCAAAATTTTTTTTTTGTAGACCAGTGTAATATAAAGACATAAAGTAGATATTTTATCGTAAGCTGTACAGATATCGATAACTCGCCAAAAAATTAAATTTTTTCAACTTATATGTATGTATAGTCACGCCTAATTGTTGATATTCTAAACAAATATCGATACAACACTTTCAAAAGCATCGATAACTTGGATACTACACTGAAAATTATGCGTTGCGCTAACTTCTCCCGCAGAAAAAGCAAAACAAATACTTAAATCGGCTTTTTAGTGCAGTAATCGATAACTATTATTATCGAAAAAAGCAAATATATCGAAATTTAATTGTTAATTAAAAATAATTTTTAACTCTTATATCATCAGTTATCAGCAAGTTGGCAATAATCATTAAAATTATCGATAACATCGAAACAAAACTGTAAATTAGCGGTGCGCAGACTTTTTGTAATCAGATTGAGGAAAATTATTGAAAGTATTGCATTGAGAAAGCATTAATGTGGATATTTATCGACACCACAAAATATATCGACATTTTAATTTTTAATTCAAAATATTCGTTGGTACTTTTATCATGAATCTTCAGGAACTTGCTCATATTTACTAAAATATAGACTAAAAATATTCTTTTGTAAGAATTGAAATACATATTGAGAAATACATATATACACATATGGACATTTTTCTTTTTCTTAAAAAAGTATGTTTTACCTGTAACAGCAACTCAAAAAAAATTAAATTAAAGGTACTCTTTAATGAATAATTAAAACATATAGTACACATACTTAAGGTCACCACAAGTGAGAGGCCAAGTGAACTTAAGTATTTTTAATCGTCTTTATATACTCAGTTTTATAAGTTATCGATTTTTGTTTTTTAATAACTAAGTTGATATTAAGGATAAAATATCGATTATTTTAAGTCGATAACTAATATTATCGATAATAAATAATCGATATTTTTTCCTTTATATCAACTAAGTTATAACAGTTAACAGTTATTGATTTTTATGACTGTGATTCTCGACTATATATGACCGATAATAATGGTTATCGATTATATTAGTTATCGATTTTTTTAACTGTCATTATGTGCGATTAGTTGTTATGCACAGACTCTGAATGATTTAAAAAAGGATTACTTTCATTCAATACACACACAAAGCCAGTCCAAGCGCTTAGACACAAGCTTCAAATCAGCAGTTTAAGCACAGCAGCGCTGCTGGTTCGAGTGGGAGGCAACGGCAACCGAAGAATTTTTTTTAAGAACTTACCCATAGTGAGATCCATAGCTACATGTATTTGCATTATATGCATAAGTATTTCAAAAAGGAATTTGAGCCAGTTCAAATTTATCTTTCAAACAAAAAATGTAAATCCTTAAAAAAATTGTTCGAAGCACTCGCGCTGTTCGACGGAAGTGAACTTGTTGATTTTCATGCAGCAGACATCGCGACGCATTGCACACAACAACAACGCTTTTAAGAATACTTAAGCAGCTTGTTATTGTTTAATATAAGCATAGCCGTTGTTGTTGTTTATTTTCCATTGAAGGCAATAGGATACGTTGCAGTTAATTTCAGTTACCATAAATAAGCGCTGGCAAAGCGCTAGCCAACTAACCCACAAGCCTTGGAATTTGTATGGAGCAAAATTGCGAATGAAACGTCGAAGCGATGCGCGCAATTACCGAACAAAACAACACAACAACAATGTCGTTGAACGCGTAAGTTGTTTGATGTTTAACAGGCAGCTTAGAAGCTGGATAAAAAATCAAAAAAAAAAAATAAAAAAAAAATAAAATAAAGTTGGAAAAGTAATACAAAGCGTATCAACAATAATCCGCGACATCAGCAACATTAGCAGCATCAGCGTAATGGCTTAGCTACAATTTCAGCGCGTTGTTGTCGGAGCGGATCACCGCGGCAGCGTGCAACAATTTCTGCTGTTATTTTTCTAGTTATTTGCAGCTTTATTTTCATTGAGCTTTGTTTTTTTTTCGCTTGCCTTTGCGCTTTATTGTTTTTCTTTTTTCACTTTTTTATTTTCTTGATTATGGCTTATAATCTCACAGTGTCAGCAGCTACTCAACGCTTCGCCATTTAAATGAGCAACACAAAAGATTATGAAAAAAACAACCAAATAATGCTGAAGAATACAAAAACTGAGAAGTATCCAAAAACATTGAAATTTTCTCACGCTTTTGGCGCTGTACACCGCTGAAAATTGAAAAACTGACTCCAGCGAAAAAATCTCATGCTAATTTCAAGCAACTTACAAGTCTAGCTCATCTTCCGAGCGCATTTAGCTGGAAATCCGCGCAATTCTACACTCCCCACAAGAGCTAGCCGACACTAGCTGAAGCTGCAGACAATTTAAATGCTTAGCTAACTGTAAAAGTATTAATTTAGACAGCTCTGCGGCATGACGAAGCGCTTTTTTGTGCGGTCATCCGCTTTGTGTACAGTTAGTTCAATTGGTTTTCAGGCGCGGCTTAGAAAATGCACTTCGTTTCAGCTATTGTCTGCAATTTTATACGCTTCGTAAATGTAAAGCGTTTAGCATTTTATTGTTTTACAAGTACAAAACAGGGATTCTAAATTATTCCGATAATGTTTATAGAAGTACTTATTCGCTTATAGATTTTGGGCACTCCTCTGCAGAGTTTTAGTTTTTGAGCGGGTCGAGACTGGAGTACTTTCGAGTAATACTCCTTTCTGTGTTGATAAATCTAGATCCGTAAGCCTAACATTCTTTGAAATGTTTCCCTGTCTCTTTAAAAACTAATTTTGTTGAATGCCATGGAGTTTTTGTTTATGGCCGGGTATAAACTTGGATCCATAGACCCAACCTTCTTTAAATATTATATTTGTTTATACTTGTCTTCTGACTAACTTTGTAGTCAATCTTTGACTCATAGCTGAAGCACCAATTGAAACCAACAGCTTTTCTATTTAATCTATTCAAGGGGAAGCATCAATCTATAGTAATAATTTGTTGAACTGAAAATTAGATCTAGGGACTTAAAATCAGTAATAGAGTTGATGGCGATTCCTTATGACAAATAATAATAAAAATTTCCCACGTCTAAAGATATCAAATAAGTCAAACGGCATTATTCTTATATAGAGTCTATAAATGTTTCCAAATCTATCCAAAACTGCTTGAAAAAGGAGCTCATTTTATCAGTCTTATTAGAGATTAAAAAAAATGGTATCTGTGTTAGCATTTCCTAATAGATTATTAAAAGCTATAATTTTTCCACAGCATATCAGGCGGGGAGGATGAAAAAAGTTTGATAAACGTGATTCTAATAAGAACGCACCAAGACTCAAAGCAACTATCAATTCAAATTCCCAGCTTCACTAAACTTCTCGTTTTTTACTCTTCTATCTCTGTACCGTTCAAACTAAACCTTCCCGACAGCTTTCGTGTCTGTAGTTCATCTGTACTATAAATGAGGCAGAGATAGCTTTATTAGATACCGTTATCCAAGTTTCAAAAGCTGTAATGTCTCTTCGAGAGAAATCATACAAACAAAAAAGAAGATATTACCATCAAAGAGTTCAATAGGAACCCCACCAAATTTATTGCTGATGCTGATGCCAAAAAGGAGTGGTCGGAGCCAGATGAAGACGACGGTATAAGTTTCGGTTTCTTAGACTAAAATTCGCAACACTAAAGTTCAATCCAGTATTGTATCGTCCTTGAAACGAGTACTTACAACTCTTCTTCATAACTATGACTTATAAAAGTCTATTTCTTGAAGTTATCCGATGAAACGAGTGTCGGAATGCCATTTTTGGGTAGCTGAGGAATTGTATGAAAAACTTATGTTTGACATCTCCTAAAAAGGTGGCAGTTGTTAGTAAAAAATACCCATAATTTCAGATTTTACTAAACCAACAGTCAAAATGTACTTTCCTTTGGGTGGCCTTTGCCATTTTTATTAACTATACGAATAACCATATACCTGTGGACGAGAAGATCCCAAGAATGTTATGACGACACAAATATCTAAGAAACATTTTTTCGACGACCGATTCAGCTGGAACAGTTTGAATATACAATCATTAGCTGGTATGGTACGGTTAAGAATTAATTCAAGACAAGATTTGGGATTGAATATGAAACATTTCACTCAGATTGCTTCAGATAAAGGGGTTACATGGATTTCCTCGGGCCAAAAAACGGTCTTTCTTCAATATTTTTTTTTGCATATAAAAAATTAAATATTTTAATGAAATTTTTTTTTATATAAATGACTCATATTTAGTAAATATTTTGTAAAATTTTCAAAAAAAAAAAATCAAAATGGCAGTCATTACGACGCCATTTCCGACAGTCCCTCGGAAAAAAAGGTGCACCCGCAGCAGAACTTCTTTCAGGATCATCAGGAAATAAAAATAAAAAATACGTGTTTTAGTAAAGGCAATAAATTAGGTAAAGGAGGAAGGAGAAAAAATTAAAATTGGATTTTTTGCAGACGTTTTTATAAAAAAATGCAAGTTTCGATGAAAATTTCTCGACATTTTTTTTTAAATGGTTGTAATTAAAAAAAAACTCCTTCGTTCACGACCTTGTAAATGATATCTCGAAGACCTGTGTAAAATTTCATCAAGATCGGGTGAGTAGTTCGCGAAAAATCTTGACAACCGACTTTGAAACCATAGTTTTGAGAAAAACGCGTTTAAAGACTGCGCACAAGTTCTCAAAGGCTGTATCTCCGAAACTATTAGTCGGATCAACTTGAAAATTTAGGACAATATTCTAGAGGTGTTATAGAATTTAATAAAACAAAAAAATTTCGATTTTTTGAAACTGTGGAACCCATGTAACCCCTAAAGTCAGAGACAAGGACATAGATTTGAAGAGGAGCAAAGAAACAGAGAGATATACGCAGAGACGGAGGTTAAGAGAAAGGCGAGGACATAGATTGGAAGAGGAGTAAGGGAAGATTGAAAAAATTAACGACAGAAATAGAGAGAAAGGCAGACACATAGATTCAAAGAGAAGTATCATTTAAGTCGGAATCAAAATTATATTTTAGAGAAGACGTTTCTTAGTTGAACTAATTATCAAACCAAACTAGTGAGGTGTGGTAAATTCGCGTAATTTTTCAAATTTCTAACACATGAATTCTAATCAGTCATTCAAAAGACTTAAATTTCAAACTTAAACTTCAAAAATCTGCTAAGACTTCAACATTTGCGGTCGCAGTAGTTAAGTTCCAACAGTTTCAACCAAAAGTTCGTTACACCATTGCAGTCATAGTGTTGAAGTATGCAACAATGGGGTTAATAGAAAAGTGCGCCATACCAGGCCGGCACCACAAAGTTGCTGATGTAGACTGGCTGCTATGCGGCGTTGAGTAGTTGTCGGTTAGACGGCTGTTGTTATCAACACTTCAACTGTCAGTTAGTTGCGCGCAGTTAGCGCGCATTTAATGCTGAGTAGCAATGCGCTCAAGTGGCATTAAATGATCGAAAATGCGGCAATATGAGCTGCCAAGGCGGCAAAGGCATGCAGGCGAGTGGGCGTGGTGTGGACGAGTGATGAAGACTGCTCTGCCAAGTGTGGAGGCAACAGCAACAACAAGTGTATGCATATGGCAGCGGGAAAAGAGGGGGCAAACACGAAATTAGCATTAAGCTGTGGCAGGCAAGCAATGCTCATATTACCAACAAAAACACTGGCAATAGCAGCAGAGCAACAAATTAGCGGCAAATGAGCCGTCATAATTATGACAAGCCAAAGGCTGTGCAAACGTTTTCAAACGGAACTTCAATTCTTCAGTTTTTCGTGGCTCTTGCTGTTGGCGTCGTTGCAACGTTCATGCAAATGCAAGCGCTTGCAGATAATGCGTTCGTTGGCTGTACTTGCCACAGCTCGTATGTTAGGCACTCCAATTGCAGTGTGCATGGTATTGAATGTTGTTTTGGGGTGCTCAAGTGTTGCTGCAAGCTGCTGCTGCTGACACAAATTAACTGGAATGAAAGCAATTCCTGTGGTATGCAAGAAATAAGTCAGCAAAAAAATAATTTGAAAACCATATTAAAGTTGAATCGTGGTGTAATTGTGCTCCCCAAAGAAAAAAAAAGAACACAAGAAAAAATCCTATAATCAACTGGGGCACTTCAGTGGCAGACATTAGAGATTAAAACACAGAAAATATTTTGGTGTAATTATTGCCGCAGCGTATCTGCTTTGATTGTCATTTTCAAGCAGCGTACAGAATTTCTTAACACTTCTATAATTTTCCAGCTTTTTGTGGCACATAATTCCATTTCAGCTAAACTTATATACACATAAATGCGCACATAAGCGTTTGGCGACTACTTTGTAATTAGAAAACCAGCTGCTCGGGAAAGGCAAATGAGTAATGAGTAAAACAGAAGTTTTAGCAATTACATATTCTAGGAGGTTTTTTTCAGTACAATTTTTTCTAATAATTAGTTCAAACTAAGCTTAAAATAAAATTTTTTTGTAGGTAAAATATTTATTAATTTTTTTTTATTTTAATTGTGAGTTATTTTATTTATTAATTATATTCTATCTTATCATAATAATTAATTTTTAATTTTTATTTATTGTTAATATTTTTTTAACTTTTCTCACTCTTAGTTCATAAATTTTTTATTTTTTTTTTTATTTTTCAATATTGTTTACTCAAAAGTAAAGAATTTGTAAAACTGTTTTCTTTTTTATTTTTGGTATATTTTATTTTTTAGTTTTCTTAATAAATATTTATTATAATATTTTTATTTATGGTTAATTTCAGATCTGATATAGGCAAGCAATGTTATTTTGTATTAAAAAATTATCCAATATATTAAGATTTTTGTTAAAATTTTATAAAAATAAATATTTTTTAACTAGTAGTTTAGTAAAAAAAAATTATTTTTCAATTTTTTAATTTTTTATTCATTTTTATTTTTTTTTTTAATATAAGGAATTTGTAAAATTATTTTTTCTTTTTTATTTTGGTATATTTTAATTCTTACTACTCTTAAATCTTTTTTTATTTATGGATAATTTTAGGTCCGATATATGCAGATATTGTTTTTTTAATAAAAACCTATTCAACATATTTAGTTTTTTATTATTTTGTATATATAAAATAAATTTAAAAATTTATATTTTTAATTTTTTATTTATTTTTACTCAAAAATAAGGAAATTTAAAATTTATTTTATCTATGGTAAAAAAAACTTATTTTTTAATTCTTATTTTTCTTTATAATTTTTTCTTATTTTTTATCTTTTTTTATATGGTTAATTTGAGGTTTGTTACATACAGACAATTTTTTTTATTTATTTTCAAAGTTATCTTGTCAAAAAAAAAATGGTTTTTAAATTTTTATTGTTTTATTTATTTTTCAATTTCGTTTACTCGCATATGAAAAATTTATAAAATTATTTTTTATATTATTATTATATAAATATTTTTAACAACAGTAAATTATACTAAAAGTGTATTTTTTAAATTTTTAATAAAATTAATTTGATACTTTTTTAATAAAATACTTTTTTTTTTAATTTTGCAAGACTCTTTTACTCAAAAAAAAAAACATAAATTTGCTAGTGTCTGTGGTTATTTTGTAAAAATATTTTTTAATAATTTTTTCCTTGAATTAACTTTTCGATTTTGTTTACTCAAAAATAGAGAATAAAATTATTTTATTACTTGTTTAACAATAATTAATTTTTTAATTTTGCAAATCTCTTTTACTACAAAATAATGAATTTATATGTTTTTTATTTTGTTTTTGTAAAACTATTTTTTAATTGTTTTTTTTTAAGAATATTTTTTTTTCTTTTTTCCAATTTTTAATTGCTAAAAAGTGTGCAAGCAAAAAATTCCCGTCTTTTTTAAATTATTTTCCCCAAAACAATAAAAATGTGGAAATTTAATAATTCGCACAGCCGTCATTGTCTGACAAGTGTGATGAATGAAATTTAAATTAACGCTCAAGCACATTTCCAGCTTATATATTATACTATATACACAAATACACGTACATATGTAAATACACGCTGTGAAAATTGTTTATTACGCCACTCAACGGCAATCAACGAGCGAATGTCGGATGGCAGCTAAAGCGGCACTTTGGCATTTGTGGCAGCCACAAAATTCTTTTACCCAATGAAGATATAATCTACTGCATAATCTAATCTACATTTGGCAAAATTGTCTGTCGCTCTTCTCGAGCAGTTTGAAAATGTCTGTCTTATGATAGCAAGGAAAAAGAAATGACGAAAACAATCAAAAATTGTATGCTTGATACACACACACAGAAGTATTTTTTTATTTACAAGTAAAGAAGTGTTTTATGTGTGTATGTGTACTTGTATTTAATTGTACTTGAAATGCAAATAAACATTAAGTTTTATTGACCGCATGTGAATATATTTGAAATGTACATTAATGGTGAATGTCGTGCAACAATGTACATACAATGCTTTTTGACATTGATCTTGGCACTTTTGACAAATAAAATAAAATTTGTTGAAATTTTACCAAATGATATAGTATCCGATAATATTCCAGTAAAAACTTTATGGCGCTCAAACTCTTCTCAGCCCTCGTAGCATGATATTTATAATCCTACAGGTTTCACATTAGTTCGTTGTTGACTAAAAAGAAGATTATCCAAACAATATTCCGGGCAAAGTTTTCATCGTGATTCTCTCCCAATTTTCTGAGATATAATTACTTTAAGTCCTTCACCGCTAGATTCCTTGTAATAATAATGCTGAGCACAATATTATGTTTTAGAGTCTAAAGGAACTATATTTTTTTTCCTTAACTATATTTGACTGCAATAGTAAGGTAAAGGTTCAAGGTCTTCATAACCGACATCCATATTTATATTCCTAGAGGTTGATCATAATAACATAAAATAAAGTCCGAAAACCAGTACTGTGATCGGTACATCTATACTGGACGTTAAACTGCGCGCGTCGAAGAATTTGGTGAATTATTTTTTTTAGGTTGATAGTACTGTCACTCACATTTACGTCAAATTTCATGAAATATTCATTAGTGTTTGAGATACGTGTCGTTTTGTGAGCTACTAAAAGTGAGTTTTTCGTCTTTTGCGGATACGTTGAGGATGGTGCAGAAAGCTTTTGGTGATGAGGCTATGTCTAAAAAAAATGTTTACAAGTGGTATAGTGAGTTCCAAGCCGGCCGTGAACGTGTCGAAGACGAAGTGCGTCCAGGGCGACCATCAACGTCAACCGACGAAGCTCACGTTCAACAAATCAAATATTTGGTGTTGAAAAACCGTCGATTAATAATTAGAGACCTTGCTGATGAAGTTGGCATATCGAAAGGCTCAGCCAATACCATTTTGAAGAATGTTTTGGGCCTCAAGCGCGTCAAATCTCGACTGGTACCGAAAACATTGAATTTTTTAGAAAAAAGGGTTCGCGTTGAAGTGTGTGAAACGATGCTTTCCGACTACCAGGGTGTCATGAAACGCATTATAACTGGCGATGAGACTTGCATCTATGCTTACGACCCCGAAACAACCGATCAATCGAGCGAATATCGTGCCAAAAGAGAGCCGAGACCAAAAAAATCGCGCCAAAGCCGCTCAAAAATCAAAGTCACGTTGACTATTTTCTTCGATTATCGTGGTGTTGTGCATTATGAATCCCTTCCAACCGGTCAAACAGTCAGCAAGGAGTATTATTTGAACGTTATGTGCCGTTTGCGTAACGCTATCCGCCTAAAAAGGCCGGAATTGTGGAAAGACAATTCTTGGTTTTTACACCACGATAATGCACCATCCCATACTGCCCTCGTAATTCGTGATCATTTCGCCAACAACTCAACCGATATCGTTCCGCAACCACCGTATTCAGCTGACCTGGCGCCGTGCGACTTCTGGCTGTTCACCAAGCTCAAAAGACCGCTGCGGGGACACCGTTTTTATACGATAGAGGAGATTCAAGCCGCAGCGAAGACGGAACTGAAGGCCATCCCGGAAAGTGACTACAACCAGTGTTTCGAAGATTAGAAAATCCGTTGGCATAAGTGCATTGCATCGGGAGGAGATTACTTTGAAGGGGATGAAATTGATTTGGAAGAATAAGTAAAGAATTTTCAAAATAAATACAATGTCACCTTATTTTTTGGGCACAGTAGTATTCAAATGCATAAATGAACTAAATGTATTTCGAATTTTTATAATGTTTATATTATATAATAATTTTTGAAATAATTAAAAAAAATAAAAAATTTTTTAAGTTTTCAAATTCAATAAATTAATCAAATTTTTTCCATTTCTTCCAGGTATGTGGCTAAAATCTTTGAATGTATAAATAAAATAATATAAGTTTCAACGTAAATTTCGGCTGCTTGACGTGAGTACTAGCTTATAATGCATTTTATATATTCGCACATACTCATGAGCAATAAAAATGCATGTGCACTACGACTCCAGGTATTTATAAAAATATGGAGGTACATATGTTTTTACTATTTCTGACAGTTAATGATTTGTCCACTGATTACATTAGGAAAACACAAACGTGTCAAGTAAGAATAATTACACAGCGTAAAGAAGAAATCAAGGAATACTAACTACGAAATTAATTAAACCCAAGCAAACTTAATTTCGATGCCACACACACACATTTTTCCTACCACCAGGTGACTGCGAACAGTAGTCAACCCTTTTTTGTAAAGTTGGCTGCATGAAAAATATTTTAACAAAAGGAAAAAGAGGAATAGAATACTTGTAGACACGCTTGTTGTTGTAGTTGCATATTGCGCATGCAAGTCAGGGTAATACTGTCAGCTCTGACGCCTGCGCTGGCTAAGCCGCAGGCCAAGTATTGCTTGCATGGCAAAGAGGCCAATTTGGTTGGCCACCAAAAGAGCCACCGGACGGCGGCGGTCAGTTTGGAAGAAGATTGGGAGAAAGCTAATAAAACGAAGACGCATTGGAGGGCGTCCAGTTGCACGAAGGTAGAGCAAAGTAAATCAGCGGAACATATGTATATATGTTGAAAGGTTTGCCGTAGCTCAACGGTCAGGCAGGCGGCCAAGTGAGTAAGAGCAATAGCGCATGATTTGCATACTAAAATCCAGAGAGGAGTAGGAAATGGAAAGTAGAAAAGAAAATGTTTTGTTAGAAATGAAAATCGTTTGGTTCAAATCAAACATAAATGTCAAAGCGATAGAACGTACGTCCACGTGCTGCGCAGCTATATATAACAATATACATTAGGGTGTAAGAAAAAAATTAGTTTTTTCTTCGATACCATGGAAATTTAGTCAGAAATGACAAAGAAAAATTCGTGTAAAATTTGCGCTCTTAATATTAATATTCTTAGTTGGCGCATTGTGATTTTTGATTTCCTCTTCACAGTAATAACCTCTTATTTTGTTTGGCTGTTTTGTGCATGTGTACAAATTATTGTATGGCGAACACGAAAACTTATTCTTGTAGACAATTGAACGATCTATAAAACAGTTCTACACTATTTTTTGCTAAGTCGAATAGTTCAAAACTTATTTGAGTTGAAAGTCCAACTTAAGATCGTAAAATATAATTTTTATGGCTTTTTACACAAAATAATGTCTCAAAATCGCAAATGGAGTCTCTTGCACAACCTAATATAGATATATTTATGTACTGTATGTACGATTTATATATCTATATGCGTGTTTATACAACCTCATAGCAGCAGTTAGCAATAAAAAAACGGCTATAATAGAAATCGAAATGGTAGAATGGTTGGTAAAAGGCAAACAAGAGCTGAGGTTGCATGCGACATTGTTATGCAATGCTACAATGCAATTCAATTTTATTTCAAATTGAAATCGAAGTGCATGAAAATAAGAAAAAAGGAGTAAAGAAAAACAAAGAATCACTGTATAAATAGAAGTGTATGGAAATGAAATGGGTAATTTCCAATCATAATAGCGCTGGTGGAGCAATGAGCGAAAACACGTTAAAATTAAACGAAAAAATTGGAAAAGAAAAAACTTCCTTTCAATAAAAAGGAAAATAAGAAAAAAATAAGAATATAACAATAAAAGTACTTGAATGAATAAATTTAAGTTGTTTAAGTTTAATATTGGTATATCAAACCATACAAGTTTCAATAAAAGTTATTATAAGAGAAACAAAACTAAACTTTTGAATAGCCGTAGCTTCGAGTTATCAGAACTCCGAAAATTCCCAAAATATTTATGGGAAATACTATCGAATGAATAGCCCTTGACTGGGTTCGTTTCTCAAACGTAGACTCAAAGTTCATTGAAAAACTTGGTTGGTAGGTTATAAACGGAGTAGCAAGACCGCCAGACCGCAGGCACTTCGCGCACTCAGGCCATTATTAGGCTTTTTCCTCACCCGGGTGGTAACCATATTAAACGCTATTCAGAAATTCAGTAGATTTGATAAAAAAAACAGCTGATATTTTTCATCCATAAGCCATCTCATAAGTTTAATGATCCTGGAAGTTATTCCTTTTCAACCGGCTGAAGTATAGGGAATTAGCAAATATAATTTTCTAGCATCTCACCATCCTCTACATTCCGAAGAATTTACTTTATACATTTCAGAAGGTTGGATCATACGTAAAGGCCAAATTTATGTGCTGTGATGACCTTACTAACTTCCCTTTTGCCTAGTAGTAAAAGCTGTTTGGTCTGTCCACTATCACCACTGCCCGAAAGTAACTTTGGGGTATACCCTGTGTTGCTAGTGCACTAAGGTGTTTCTCTAGGGTTCACTGCTTCAAAAAACCCTTCAAGGAGCTAAATGGTCTAAGGTAGCTTAGAAGAATCTTTTAGTTTCCTTCTATTCCTATATACATAACTGAAAACACATATGATATTATCGGTGTTACCTACTGAGAGACTAGCTATTACCTGCTTGCAGTATTTACCGACCTAGTATCGGCGCTAGAGTTAGTCTTAATAGCCGATTGGTTGTCCACTAGAAGGTTTATGGAATTGCGGATTGGAGCAGTAGCCCACTTCGCACCTTTTGTTTCGTCAACAATGTCGGTCTGAAAGACTGAATCTTAGTTTGAATTTATAGAAGCGGCCCGAGCCTGCTCCTGTTTCGCCCTTTTGAAAATTTCAGCGATGAAACTGTCATTCACAACAGCAAGTGACTACTCTGACTATCACTTGCGCTACCTAAAACATTTCTAAAGAGTGCTCCTTGTCTAGATAACAAAAATCACCTCATCCTCACACATCCAAGATCACATTTATTAGCTTTGCCTTGGCATCGCTTTCAGATACGTCTTTACTTAGGGACCTAGTCATACTTTCGTTCAAACTAGAGCTGCCTCGCCAATGTTTCAGCTGGAAGACCGTGTTCGTAGGGCAGTACTGAACGGAAAGCCATCAACTGGTAATACGTACAAAAGGAACCCTCTCTCTGCAGTATTTTTTCATTTGGATGTATATATACAAGTATAGTATATACTACTACTACTAGTATATATAGTATATAGTCAGATCTAGTAGAAAATAGACAATAGTTTCGGGTATTTATATAGACCAAAGATCAGTTCGCCTACTGCAATAGATACATCTGTCTTCCTGTTGCTGATTTGTCGGAATCGCCGATATCAGACCACTATAGCATATATGTAGCTGTCCTAAAAACTGAACGATCAAAATCAAGCTCTCGTATGGAACATTTTATAACTATGAAAATTTTTATTGGTAAAGTTATAGTTTTTTTCTTTTTAATAATTTCGTTCAACTTTAACCACTGTGTGTCTCATTTCCCTAGCAGACAGTAGCCAAAATCATGCTCACGCTGCGTTAATGGTGGTCTAATCGCCACTGACATACCCAATCAGCTTAAATTCTAAACCAAAGGCGAGTTGTTATAAAAAATCATTGACCTTACACGAGCCTTTTTAACTGATCGACAGGAGTAACGAAGAGCAAGCAATGTGAGAGAAAAAAAAAGTATTTACTTTTATAACGAAAAAGATTAGTAGCTGTTGAGTGGGGTCAAATGACTGTGTGGCATATGAATGATTAAGTTACGAAGGTGAATGTTGCCGAGATGCAGTGAAAAAACGCTGAAGCCACGCACAGCACGCTGGCGACGATACTGAAGCGTTAGTTTTGTTTTTACATACACATATATATGTGTGTGTGTGTGTGTGTGATAGTGAACTAAAGGTAGTTGTGCACTAGCAGTGGTATATATGGTATGTACATACATACATATATTTGGTTAGAAAAAATGTAAAAGGAAAGAACTTTCTTGCTAAATGCCAACAGGGGTACGCGAACTTAATCCAATTAGTAATTAGTTACGTGCAACACAGTCAACACACCAATACATATGCGTATATGTATCGGTATCTAACTGTACTTATGTGGCTTACAAGCCGTTACATTGATTATATAATTATTTTGTATTTATTTACCTGTCCACACTGGCATTTCTGCGGCTGTGTGCGTTGACTTGCCGCCACAAGCTTTAATGCCGCGCAACAGACTCAGCTTTTATTTAACTTTGCCAATTAACGCTATACCAAAAACATATTTATGTATAAATGTATATATATTTATAAAACATACATACTCGCATGCCAATATGTGCACCTCCTGCTGTAGCGCAAAGTTTTTCTTGGAAATATCAGTCAGCAAGGTAAACAGTAGAGCAATAAACATGCTTGGACAGACACTGCCAATAATCATTTTATTTACCTATGTAGGTATGTATGTGTATCGAAGTCACAAGCAGGTAGTTATAAAAGCAGCCCGATTGCTCATACAACAGCAGGCCTATCGTAGCAGCAGGCTTGCATATCTACAGGCGCACACACGTGTCCCTCGCATTCTTGTTGTTTCCTTTTGTTTCACATTCTTGCATTGCTGTGCCTGTGCCTGCTGATTTCATTATAATTGTTGCCGCTACTATTATTGTTGCTTGTTGATTTCCTGTGTGCCTTTTTTGTATGCATTGGATGAAACGCTTGACTTGCTCCAAGTGAATTCCAATGAAGACCAACGCGCTTGGCGCATGGCAAAGCAGCTATCTACATTCATATATATCTACCTTTATATATATATACATTATAAATATATATAAACACACCTCGATATATATACACATACATATGTATACCCATACTTCTTTATGGTCAGTAATCATCATGCATACCAGTATTTGAAGGAAACAATTCAAATGAAACAGTAATTTTTTGTGTCAGCAAGCATCTGAAGAAAGGTTATAAAATGGTATAATAATTGAACCAAGATCCAAAGTGTTAATAACTGCCGTTAATATACATATTGTAGGCAGACAACTTTGTCCTTCATAACTTCGTTATATTGTCAGCAGAGAACTTTGTTCTTCTTTACTTTTGCTGAGCTGTTAGGCAGAGATTATTAAAATTTACTTAATTTTCAATAAATCGCACGCTATCACCAATTAAATTTGCCTGTTCTGAAAATCGATGTCATCATAAATACACATATGTATATGTAAAGCAACATTTCACTTATTAGGATACCTTATAATGACTAAGGGGTTGACAAAATTTTTTTTTTTCTCTTGACTTTCAAATCTCAATATTTTATTCTTTAAGGGGGTATTCTACTCTAGAAATTTGAAAAATTCGATTTGTTTTCATATATTTAAAGTTTAGACCCTTAAGAACATATCCTGCAAAGGATTTTTAAAAATTAAAATTATTTTAAGAGCTACAGTTACTTTAGTGACGCAGTACCTAGCCCGGTAGGTAGATAGACTCATTTTTTTAAACGCGTTTTTCTCGAAACTACTTTTCTCCACACAGTACCGGCATTATCTCAAGTTCTATACAACCGATTTGCTTGAAATTTTGTGTGATACTTCTTTATATAATCCTTTATCGTACCCACCAGCATCGTGTCAAAGTTTTTGTGTTTAATATTTTAAAAAAATTCAGGAATTTCAAAAAAAAAAACGTGTTCCCTGAGGTAGGGACTATAACAGCATCCTTACTGATTAAGCATTTTTTTTTATTTTTTTTTTCAGACCACCAGGAGAGTCAGGTTCAATCTCACCAGGCTGTGCCATTTTTTTTTACACCTGTCTCTCCCCCCCTCTAATTATTTTAATTTTTAATATTTTTTTGTAAAATTTTTTTTTCTGTATTCTTAAGATATCAATAAAAACACCATAAAAAATGGATAGTAAAAATATTTTTTTTTTTTTAATAAAATTCGAAAAACTGCCCAAAATTTGATTTCTAGACTAGAATTACCCCTTAAAGCATGAGCTTACTGCATATATTTTAGCGCCAACAGTACAGCTCCACCTATTTTCAGCTTTTTCGTGCTTTTCCGTATAGTTTCTATCACTAATGGTAAATAACTGTTTTGATAATTTTCAGACCATCTATCTTTTCTTGAACTTTTGAGAAGTGTTTGCATATTATTCATCGCTTTAAGTATTCAGCGCTTTAAGTGTTCAGTATATCCATCATTTCTTTGAACTTCTCACAGCCTTATTGTACATACTTTTTTTCAAACTGTACAACATCATTATTATTTTTTTTTTTTTTTGCGTGATATGAATAACATTTGAGCGAATTTTGTGGGAGGAATCTAAACTTCTTCATTCATTTAAGTAACTATAAAGCTCATATTACAAGAAAGCTTGAAAGCTTTCAATGAACTTAAGTTTTTGGTATTGAAGCTTGAAAGCTTTTACTGAACTGAATTTTTTGCTATTTTTCCTAAAATTTAGAATTTAATATGCCACTGAACTACAGAAAAGCTCGAAAATTTTCAATGAACTTAATTTTTTTCAAAAGCCATATTTTTAAACTTAAATTTTATGTCTGATATGGGCAACCTGATAATTTTCTAAAATATAATATTTTAATCTAACGGTTTCACTAATAAACTACTTTAATTTTGTATGCAGTATTCAACATAAGACATTTTTCAAGTTATTACCAAATTCCAAAGTTTTTTTTTATTTTAAAAAGATTTTCAAAAAAGCTTGTTTAAGTCTTATCAAAATTTTCTAATAACCCAGACTTTTCTTAATATGTAAATCTAGCAGTTTCTCCAGTGTTTGAATTCTTTGATGAAGTATAAAATATGAAAGCTTTACAAATACTACAAGTAAATTTGAAAGCTTTCTTGGTTTTAAGGTGTAAAACTCACTTAATTTAGAATTATAAAAAGTTTTTCACAATCCATTACAGACTATAGCAATTATGTTTTATATATTATTTTAGCTATTGTAAGCCTCCCAAAAATATTTTTGAAATGTTTGATGAGAACAAAAACTTTCTATATAAATACAGATACTATTATTTTAAATCTTGTCATCTTAGAGGTTTTCCACTGTAAGATTTTCTAACAAAAACATGCAGATTTTTAATTTTTTATATCATAAAAGCTTCGCAAAGCTTTCGAAAATCGGAGTAAAGCTTTGAAAACCTCCAGTAAGTTACTGGAATGCGTTTCAAGTGATTTTTTACTAGTTCATATAATTTTATTGAATAAATTTTTAAAAAATTTCTTACCACAAAATTTGGTATAAAAAAAAAAATTAAAAAAAAATTAATCATATTGCAAATTCTCGGTTTTTAACAAAAGCTCTAGAAAAATACTCAAGTACGTTTTAAGCGACTATTTTTTATAAATGATTTAAAAAAAAATGTCACTAGAATATTTATTAAAAAAAAAAACTTTTAAAAGCTTTTAAAGCTTTTGAAAATCAGATTAATAATTTAAAAAGCTACAAATTCTTGGTTTTTAACAAAAGCTCTAAAAAAATATTCAGTTGCGTTTTAATCCACTATTTTTTTAAAAAAGGTTTAAAAAAATGTCACTAGAATATTTTATTTTAGAAAAAAAAAACTTTTAGAAGCTTTTAAAGTTTTCGAAAATCAGATTAATAATTTATAAGGCTACAGAATGATACTGAAATGCGTTTTAAGCAACCATTAACTATTTTATAAAAATTTCATTGAACTCTTTTTAAAAAAAAATTTACTATAATAATTGTTATGAAAAAAATTCTTAAAAGCTTTTAAAGCTTTCGAAAATCATATTAATGATTTATAAAGCTACAAAATGATACTGAAATGCATTTTAAACGACTTCTAACTGATTTATAAAATCTTTTATTAAAACACTTTAAAGAAAAAAAAAATTTACCAAATTATTTATTACATAAAAAAAATATAAAAATTTGCCAACTCTGTTCTTTTGTAACGAAAGCAAAATCAACTAATCTTTGCTAGACTAAAAGTATTTTCTCAAACGGTTTTTTGTTTTTGCAAACTAATTTCAAATAGTGCCTTTTAATTTCCATGTCATTGCATTTGTACAATTTCTTTGCTCTACGAAGCCCAACACACTCCTTAAATTTTCCTTACACTATTTCAAGCTCGCCTATCTGCAGCTCTTGCATCATGTTCCGCGTATCCATTCCTCACATTTGAATTACAAATTTTTGCCAAACTGAAATCTGCATGCATACAAATCTTAAGCTCGCTAGCCGAGCCAACTGCTGACTGCAGCGCGCAGCCATTGTCAGGCTACTCAAGTGAACGCTTGCAAATTTCAGCAAGAAAACTTTCATTTTTTCGCACAAAACTCTACGCGCTACACGCTCCACAGCAGCCCTACGGTCAGTGGGCGAAAATAAAGGCTGCAAATTGAAAGGAAGAAGCAGAAAGAAAGAAGCGCCAAGAATACCCTATTATACGCGTATCTCGCTTTCACAAGCGATTCTCTCGGTTATTTGTGCCTGCGCTGGCTTGTTTGTGACTGCTTCCTCCTCTATGTGAAATTTCTTCGAGCTACCTTTTCAAACGATTTCGTAGCTACGAATGTTTTCTTTGTTCGGCAGGCAATTTTTGCTTTCGTTAGCATGCAATTTATACGTTGCAAGGCAATAAAACAACAACGCATACAAAAACAAACGGCAGTTATAGTAACTAACAACTATTAGTAGTACTATGAAAGCACAAAAAAATAAGAAAATTCAAAAAGGAAATGCAGTACAACAACAATGTGGTGTGTTTTACTACTGTACTTCTGCGTCTTTCAATCGCCTACGCTTTACGCAGAGTGCAAGTGTACTCGTTAGCCAAATAAACAGCTGCATAATGAAATAGCACTAGTTACTTATACACACACACACACACACACTACTATACCTAGTTGCAATTGCAGCGCTAGTTAATTTAACAAATTTTCTTTAGCATACTTCGAGGCGTTGCCGTCAACGCTCATCCGTTTGTTGTCTTGCACTAGTGCAGTTTTAGTGTTATGCAAATTTATTGGAGCGTGAAAATGTATGCAGCGACGGCAGCGGCGTTGCGACGCCGTTGTAGCCCGGACTCAAAAGCGTGGCGAGCCGTTGAGTGCCGCCAATCTCAAAGTTATATGCCGCAAGCTTCGTTTTTTTTTTTTGTTTTTTTGCAATATTGTTTGAATCCTTTCTTGGCGAATGGTACTTACGTCGTTGCATTCAGGCAGCGTCCACGCCGTTTCCTTTGCGTCCATTCTAGTCCAATTAGTCGGCAGTTGCGAGTCGGAGCGCGTAAATAATTTCGCCAGCGAGTCGGATATGATTTAAGTGAAAGACATTGAGTAATGGCATACACAAACAAGCAAGCAAGCAATTACTGGCAAATACAGTCAAATATAGAGACACTGCTACTGTAATACTGTACATACAGCCGACACAGTTGCAGCTTTGCTTTCTTTTCTTGGATTTTCTTTTATCTTACTACGAGCTTTTCAAAACAAAAGCTTTCTTTCACAACTTTGTTTTCCGTCAAAGCAATTATGCAACGTTTATAGCAAAACATTTAGGTGATAATTGAATAATTACAGCACAGCAAGAACGCTGCATGAAAAATTGCTTGTATTTTTGCCTTTAATCCATTCGAACATAGATTTATGCCTTTTTTGTCACTGTGATATCAGTTTTTGTTATTATTTGCATTCTGTTAGAACATTAAATTTTAGTTGCAACCGTCCACGTGAATGAGTTTTTTAATACTTTTTAAAATATTTTAAGAGAGCTTTTGAAAAACCTTTTGAAAATTAAAAAAACGCGGAAAAATAATCAACCAAAGTTTAAAAATCGGATTTCATAGTCGTTAAGAGCTTTCAAAAAGCGTTTCATAAGAGCTTTTGAAGAGCTTTAATCTAAGAAAGGAAGCAAAAAAGCGATTAACCGTACTTGTTGTTAATACCACTAAAACAAATTTTAAGTTGCGAAAGGTTTTTTAGCATAGTTGTTAAGAGCTTTCAAAACGCGTTTCATAAGAGCTTTTGTGTAGAGAACGACAGTCGAAAGCAATGCTTATTGTTAAAACCACTAAAACAAATTTTAAGCAGAGAAATCGTATTAATTTTGAAAAGTTTTCTGCTGCAAGCGAAAGCTTAAATGAATATCGGTTTCTAAGCCCCTCGCTTTCTCCAGTTCTTGGTAGCTTTAATTCATCGGTAGTGAACTAGTCCTAATAAAGAAATTTAATGCTTTAACGTAGATTTAAAAATCTTTTTTACTTAGAAAGCTTTTGAAAGCTTTTATTTTCTTTTAATATTTGAGAACATTATATTGAGGCATTTGGATTAAAAATGCTATAAAACACTATTCAGCATAACTCGCTTATCGCATATGTACGTAATAAGGCTTTCAAAGTAGTCTTAACTGTGTAACATCTAAATGTTTTATTACTGAACTTCTTTTCTAATTGCATTGAATATAAAAAATATAAAACATGAATCACTTATCGTTATGATTAAGCCGTGTCAATCATTTGTTTCAAGCTGGCAAGGTTACAAAATTTTAAATATATGTTTAATACAAATTTAAAACAAAAAGCTTTATTGAAGTCTAAGAACTCAGAAAAGCTCTTCGAGAGAATTTCACATTGTAAAAGCTCGTTTAAAAAACTTTAAAAATTATTTACGAGCTAAAGATAGATATTACAAGTGAAAGCTTCGAAAACTTAAAAGCTTTCGAAATCCACTTTGGTCATATTTTAATTTTTTTATAAAAAAAAGTGAAAGCTTTTTACTTCAAAATGCTCTTATCAAAAATTTTAATAATCACCTTAGAATTAAAGCCACAAATTACAAATGATAGCTTCGAAAACTTAAAAGCTTTGGAAATCAAGTTTTGACTAACATCAAACATTCTTCGAAAGAAGCTAAATTTCAAGTTAGACACAATTCCTTATTAATATAGGAACGAGACCCGTCATTGATCCAAATTACATACGAATATTTTTCCTTTCTTCATTTCTAAAAGCTCCTTAAGCGCTATTATCCTAGTTCCCCTTAAAAAAAACTTTCGCTGAGTACTTTCAACTCTTTATTTTGCTTACTTTAGCATATTACATTTATCAAATTTTCATGCATAATTTCACCAGCAAATTTATTGAATAAAAATCTCAAATTGATTGCCTTAACAATGGCACAATTGTGCTGACGATAGAGCAAAGAAGAAATGCAAGTAATATTGAAGGAAAGCGCAGAGAAAAAAAATAAGACAAGCACCACAACGGTTATTACAATTTATGAATATACATGAAAAATTCACTAATCGCGCGGCAAACACACAAATCCAGAAAAAAGGGGATCAAGCTTTTTTTTTTTTTGGTTTAAACGCTGAAAATGAGAAGATCAAGCTTTTTATAGATTTTAATACCAAGCTCACAATTTTTAATGCTTTCGAGGATTTTAATCTATTTACACATCGCTGACCATGCTTTATGTATGGGTATATACCGTTAAGCAGCTTATCGCATTACCAACATAGTAAAAATATAAAAGCTGTGTATGGAAACTATATTAAAAAATACGACTGATACTAAAAATTAATATATATCCCTATTCCTAATAAAAGCTTAAGGACTCTTAACTACAAAATTTTTTTTCTAAAATCGTTTTTAAGGTTATAAAAGCTTAGATTCAGGTTTTCTTCAAACAGTTCGTTTAAAATTTAAAAACTATTAAAAAATGTTACAAAATGATTAATTGATTAAAACGAAAATAAATCTCAACCGCTGAGCTTTAAGCTTTATAAAATTACCCTCGTTCAGTTATGCAAATAAAGCTTTTGGCAAACTACTCTTCACTTTGGCATTTATATTATTTAAAAAAAAAAAAAAAATATTCCCTTGAGCTTTTACTGGCTTACACTATCTATAAAAAATTGTGCGTACAAAAAAATATGTTTACTAGGCAAAAGATGTTTTCCTTTAGCTAAATTTTATTTAATTTTTTGATATTTTTCGATCTTTATTGAAAGCTTTCTTGAATTCTATATTGAAAGCAATCTTCAAGAAATAAAAATATTCCAAAAATTGATTTCCGAATCCTTACGCTCTTTTCGTGTTTCCTAAGCTTAATATATTCTACTTGTTAGCTCGTTGTTAAGCTTTCTTCCTTACAAATGAACTTAAAGAGCTTTGCTAAAGCTTTGATTTGTTGCTAGCTTTGATATCTAATATAGGTTCTCATCATAATTAATCTTCATAAATTAAAAAACTGTGTTTCTAAATTTTAATTATTAAGTATCCAAAAGCTCGGTGGCAATATAAATTACATTAAAGCTAGCCAATTATTAAAATTTTGACTGAATTTGTTAAGCATAGATTTCAAATTTTCAATTAAGACTAATCCGCTCAAGCTTTCATGTGCTTTTCCGAGCTTTGGCTCAAAATTGTATGCGAGTGCAGCTTTGCTTTCTGAAATCTTTTCTGAATTTGTTAACCATAGTTTTCAAAATCTCCATTTAACCAAACCCTCGTAAGCTTTTGTGAGTTTTTCCGAGCTTTGGCTCAAAAATGCATGGAATTGCTGTTTTGCTGCGTATATGTAGTCTCTTGAGTTTAACTTTAGATTTCAAAATATAAATTTCAACCAGCCCTCTCAAGCTTTTATGTGCTTTTTCGAACTTTCAAACTCAAATGAAATTACGGAGAATTTAATTAAAAATGTTTACTGTTCAACAAACTTTTCAATAAATTTGGTGCATTTGTTTTAATGCAAGCTAAAGCTTTGCACATCTCAGAATTTTCGTGCACCAAGCTGTCTTTGTTTTGCAAATATTTTATCTGAGTAATACTCTTAACTCTCTTTATTTTGATGATTTAATTTATTTCCCTCACTTTGTATGCATGCAAACAAATGCATTTTTCACAGCCGCTTTTGAATTCCTCAATCCTGCTCAGCACAGTGAAAGGAAAATAAGCAAAAAGCTCAGCAGCTGCTTGTTGTTGGCTGATAACTCTTTCTTTCTTTGCCTCACATTCACCTAAATATTTGAGGAATCTGCTGATTTACCTTATTTTCCAATTCACCTTTGAGTCACAGTGCGCGCTTACCTGCATTGCGCACGCAGCCGACCGCCAAACGGCGAAGATTAATGATATTTACCTTAGTTGTGTGCCAGCAGCGGGTAAACAGCCAGTCGACAGCGAAAAGTGTTAATCCATAAAAATGCCAAACGCTTACCAACACCATACGAGCGGGTGCGATATGGAGCGCGTGATAAGACAAAGCACACACACACGCCAAAGTCAATATTTAAGCCAAGCTCAGCTGCAGCTGGTCCAACAATCTTCAAGCGGCACCCACAGCTCGCTGTAAAGACAAGTTTTAAACGGAAAATTGATTTGTATTTGTGTGCGCTTTAAGGTCGTTCACATATGGGCTTAAGCCTACACACTCACAAAGTTTAAATTGTATGTATGTTATATGTGCGCACAGTCCTCATTTTGGCTTCATTTTAAGTTAGCCAAATCAACTCTGGCAGTCCGTTTGCTGAGTCATGAACAGTAACAAAAAAATCCTCAACCAATTTGGCTTTGTTGCTAAGCTGCTCTGACTCAGCGTCGCTACGAGTGTCTGCAGGCTTTTACTGGCCGCAGTTTTAAATGCTAACTGTCAGTTGCTGGCTCCGCCGCATTTTAATGCCTGCCATATTTGTTATCCGTAGTTTTTGATTGTCTGCCGCGCCGCCAATTTTACCAGTTTCATTTGGAGTTTGACTGCCGCTAAGAGTTGCCAATATTTTTTCCTTTTTCTGTTCTGTTGCTGTTAGCCTTGTTAAACTCTTTTACTGCATGACTATCGCAACGCCGAATTTTTGACCATCTGGCAAATGAAATATTTTTTTGCAAGGAAAACTTGAAAATGTTCCAAGTCACTCAAGAAGTACTTAAAGCTAAACTATAATTAAATGGAGTGGTTTAACCGTAAGAATTCTCTGAAAATTACTTTTAACTGTTTTCCCCCAAAAAAAAAGTTTGAAGTATTGATTGCGAATTTTGAAAGCATTATTGAATTTTTCGTTAAATTTTAATTGGACTTTTGAGTGCTAAAAATCTTGCAAACATTTTTTTTCTGAAATTTTCAACTAAAGTCTTCTAAACGCAAAAACCTTCATTTATTTATTTTAAAACCCCAGTTATTATATTATACAACTTAATTTTTTTTTTTTATCGAAACTCTTAACATTTTCTTGTGACAAAGTCCATCATCACTCAGTGTTTCAATAACATTAAACACTACACTACAAAATTGATAGGAAAGATCCCAGAGGCATTGACATTGTTTATTTTGCCAATGTAATCGTTCAAAGCATCAGCTGATCAACAATGTTGATAATATGATCAAACCTTTCAACAGCCGGCTTCTTAGTCTATGAATAGTTTTTCGTTTCTTTTCAAATGAATAGAGCTAGCGTTGTCTGACATAGTGAAAGCATGACTTTTTTCGTTTCTTTAATCGAGATTTAATGGCATGTAAAGCACAAAAGTCAAGTTGAAAGTGAAGTGTGTGAAAGAAAGCGATTAAATTGCAAAACAACTAATAATTCAGTTGATTGGAAAGAGGCGAAATTATAATTAAGTGTTAGTTAGCGTTCAATAAAGGAAGTAAACGTGAGTTTAATCAAGAATTTGAGCTAACTCTTATTCACTCTTATTACCAAAATCAGCGTGTAGTTTTCTACCATTAATTTAACAAAATTACTTAGGAGCAAGTTCAATGATTTTTAAGTTAAATTTATTTGTATGTTAAGATATAAATTCCATGTTTACTGTTAATCTTCTTACCCAATTAATAAGTGGGATCATCTACCATGCTTACCAAACCGCCATTGCCCACAGAGCTATGCCCTAAGGTGCTATATATTAATACTCCTGCAGTCGCCCCGCCGATTTTGCTGCGCAGTTTTTAGCGAAGTGGTTCATAGGCGGTTATAGGTTTAGCACTTGTTCAAGAGCTGCATTTGCAATGGTTCTTAAAGCCGCCATTCTACACAGCGCAGCGAATCTATAAACCCTTTCCATCAGCTTCCGGTAGGTGGATTTTCATACACTTGTACACTACTCCATCGTAGAGCACAATTGTGCTTACAATATCTATGTATGTACAAAACATAAGGAAACGTAAAATATATAAGGTTTATACATTTCGATGTTCCCCAGTTTTTTAAAGAAAAAACACATAAACTCCAAATTTAATGGGGTATGTTTATTATCATCCGAAAGAACATTCTTTGACAATATTTTTTGGAGATTACCTCTTTCCGCGGCAACGTTTCAGATGGTCCATCCGCTGAGTCCAACTTTCGATGACTTGTTCAAGCATTTCGACTGGTAACTGGCGAATAACACGCATGCTGTTTTGCTCCAAGGCCTAAATCAAAGTGAGATTCTCCGCATAGACTTTAGACTTTATATATTCTCACAGAAAAAAGTCTAACGGAGTGATATCACATGCTCTTGGTGGCCGCTCGACTGGCTCAAAACGCGAAATTATCTGCCCACCGAAGAGTTCTCTTAATAAATCCATTGATTGATGCAATGTGTGCGAAATGGCGAGGTTCTGACGAAACCAAATGTCGCCGAGTTCACGGGCTTCAATTTTGGGCATCAAATAGTCGGTTATAATAATGCGATAATGGTTGTCATTAACAATTACGTTCTCACCGGCATTTTTTTTTTTTTTTTTTGAAGAAATGTGGCCCGATGATTCCACCGTCTCACAAACCACACCAAACCGTTTTTTTTCTGGATGAAATGACAGCTCTTGAAACTCTTCATGTTGCTCTTCGTCCCAACTGCGACAATTTTGTTTATTTACATAACTAGAATGAATGCGCCAGAAATCGCTGAACAAAATTCGGCTCGAAAACTATATTGTGTTGCAAATAATTGCAATATGCGAAACCTTTTAAAAATTTGACACAAATAAAAACCAATTTAACTGCTGTTGCATGATTTTTAATATTTTCTTAAGTTTTAGAGAAGAGCAAATAAAAATATTAAAAACTTATTTAAATGTATTTCGGTTACTAAAACAATAAAAAACAAATATTGCTGTCCAATCCTTAGATATCAGTGGCAAACTAATTCTGGATATATATTTTTTTTTAGCAAATATAAATAAATGTTGTTTGTTTGAGGCTCAGTAAATATGAAAATAATCAAAAAAGAATAAGTTTGTGCTTTCTGCTGACATTACTTGTTAAATTTTCCTTGGCTGCAATTATTTTATATCAACTGCTTTGCAGAATTTCTGGCTGTGGATGCCGTATTTCAAATAATTTTTTTTTTTTTTTTGAATCATCATAAAAAAAATCACCAAATAAAAATATATGCAAGAAAGTACAATATTTTTTGTTTTGCAATATTTAAACATTTGTATTTATTTATTTATATAAATATGACAAGAATTAAACAAAAGCACTTTCAAACGTATTTGTAGACAATAACTCAATATTTCACTTTAGCTTTCCTTATAGATTGCCTACACTTGCATAGTTACTTACATACAACAAACCCCATCAATTTTGCCCATAAATCATGCAAACCACTTTCCAGCTAAAACATACAAGCATATTGTCTGTATGTATATGTATGCAGTATAAAGTTTATATATACATAAGTGTGTATGTATGTCTTTATGTGCATACATATTACTTTCTTCCAAGCTATTAACTACACTTATGACCAGCGGCTGATTGCCAAAGACCAAACCCCTTCCATGCTCAACCGCTGCACTTCCCCCCACTTTGCGCACGCTGCGAGAAATTTTGCTTTTCCAGCACATTTGCCAATTAAGTGCTGCACTTGTGCGCAAATTTACACCAGACGTTGGTGACTTTAGGCGGATTTCGGATTTTTCATTACATTTTCGCCACAAAAAAAGTCACTTTTACAACTATACAGACATTTTCTAATTTTCAATTTGCCATTTAGGCGATTACACGCGCACATACAAATGTACATATGTATGTATATGTAGTTACATGCATTAACTTAGAGAAATTGGTTTGTCGCTTTTATAGTTCTTTGCAGACATTTCAGTGTCTGCCGAATCACGCACACACATAGAAACTTGTGTGCTATTAATTTGCTGCCAAGAGCATCAGAAAAGTTAGCTCATCCCCAAATGCACATCCGCGCGCTAAAAATGCGCACTTTCACCGCTGCAGCGCCTGCGTAGCCATAAATCAGCGCACTGACGCACCGACTGCATAGGCGGATGGTAGGGGGAAGTGCATGCGATAATTGTGTTGTACAATAGTTGTTTGTTGTTTGCTGCTGGCAGGGGCGCTGAGTGTGTTATTTTATTCGAAACGCAGCCCTCAATACTATGCGCCCCAAACTTTTGCCAATGCCACGAAAGAATTTGTAGCTTGTGATTTTTTTTTATATTTCATTAGTTGTGGTGGGGGTGGTATGAAGTCATCACTTTCAATGTCGTCGCGCTGTTTGTCGCATAACCTATTACCCTAACCTATTTACCCACAGCAAACGCATGCTCTTACCACTCTCCCTAGCAGCAGTAAAGTCTCTGCTCCTTCTCCCTAACAGCATCCAACCCTCACATACACTTTTCACTCGTCGTAATTTTGCTTCAACGTTGCTTTCGTCGCAGTCGTTTACCGTTAGATAGTTAAATTTACAATTATCAGCTCTTAAACACTAACAGTTTGCCACAGTTTGTAGTTGCTATTCCGTTTGCCGCAGTTTGTTGTTATTATTGTTGTTATAAGTTAATGATATTACCAGCATGACTGTGTGACTTTGCGAGCGCATTTAATTACCTTTTTGCGTATCAGTTTGTGTCACTCCCTCTCAGCAGCTTCCCGTCGTTCGACGCGCACTATAAAATTTTCTGCGCTTAGTGTAAACTACAACCCAAGCAACAAAAATTTCAGCGCTCAAAAAACTCAATTACTACATACTTATGTATATGCAACAAGAATTTTTTTTTTTAACTGGAGCTATTTCGTATTGAAAACCTTTTAAGACCAGATTGAATAATTAAAATGTAAAGAAACTAAGTTATGTTCCTGTGGTAAACTCTAGTTTACGTTTCTAGATTGTGAGCATCTTTAAAACATGACCCATGAGATCTCTCAAGACAACGCGGAAAAGTAAACTGCCACTAAGAGAGACTGAATCTGATGCCAACGCCACAGCGGAGTTAGTTTCTAGGAACATTATCTCTGCTACTTTCTTCGACAGCTGAAGCAAGCACAAACTGAAATTTCTTCATATCAAATCCTGTCGAAAAAAACCCAAATTGTAAGCAATTTATAACAAAATTCACCTCAGTTTCTAGTATCCACCTCTTTGAGGTGGAGGTGCAAATCAATTTGTGGTCTTGTGGTCTTAGTAGAGTAGATCTTACAAAAATCTTTGAACTAAACACAGATGTTCTAAAGCCAACTCCAGCACATCTTTCTCATCATATTTTTTCTGCTAAAACAAAAATGAAGAAGCGAATAATTTCTAATAATCACCCCAGACCTTTGCTCTCTATAAAAGCAACGATTTTTTATGCCACTGTTGAAACTATCCCAAGAAGTTTGAGGTTAATAAAAAATCTAACTGCCATATATATATTTTGGATGTCTTTTGGGCTATCGATCCAGTCTTTTCGTACATCATAAAAGCCGTCTGAATTCATTTTTCCAATAAAGTTTTCCACTGTGTGGTGTGGAATAACCATCGGAATATTTAACTTACACAACGTTCAGGAAGTGAACAACCCCATAAGTGTCACCTTCTCGGTGACTTGAAGACCAGCCACCCTGTCAGGGTTCTCCTCAGCTTAACAGCATCTGAAAGTGTCTCAAATATGATCATGAATTTCTGCTCCGGCAACAAATAAAGTTATTTGACCACATACTGATTCATCAGAAAATCTGTCGCTGCATATATCCTGACGTTTGTGAATAGAGATTATTTAAAGGGTAAAGTTTGACCAGAAAGAGATCAGAATTAGTCGCAAAGAAAGAAATCGCATGGTTCTGTCATATTGATATTTAGTTTTTAGTTAAAAAATGTGGAACCGCGGATTTCTTGAACGCATAGCCTTCAGAAAATACTTACCTTATATTAAGCAATTCTCGTTATTTTAAAAATATAAATCGTTCTCAGTTTCGCTTACTGGGCTTCAACATGTTCACTTCAACTTTAGCGCTCCTTCATACTCCCTATATAATAAGTAAGCTCATACATATAACCTTCTTATCCCCAACTCTTTTATCTTCCACTCTTCTTCGCTAAGCAGCAAGCGAACATTTAGTTGGATTTGTTCTAAAAATGTTCCACACTTTCCACCACTACTAGTCACTAAGCCCACCAACCACTTGAGTATGCCCACAAACAACTATTTCGTTGGCTTTTGCCACACCGCCTCCACTCAGCAGCCATGAGTGGTGCTACAAATCACAAAGTTCCCACCACTCTGATCTTTGCCTTACGCTCTAAATTTTATCAGCGAATTTTACAAATATTCCACAGCGCACTTTTGCAAATTAAAAAGGATATCATTTGCTTTCGCGTGGATTTTATTTATGAGTAAGTTTTCTCGAACAATCATGTATGTAAGAGCTTACATTGCTGGAACCCTGCAGGAAAAGGCACCTCGAAAATATTTTCTAGATGAGTTTGTTATGCGAAAAGACCCTTATTCTGCCTCGCTTCATTACTTTTCTGCTATATCTGAACTAGTTCGAAAGCCAGTAGTTCCAACTGTTGGAGTCTGCAATACCTTAGGTAGGACTAAAAAAATAAAAACCGGCGGACTTTCCGATTTATTCTCAATTTTCATATTCTGTCCAGTGTGATTTTGCTTTTTTTAGATAATTGGGAGCTACGAAATATCAGAGGAAATTTTCTAACGGTTCTTTGACTTATGTAGAGAGCTAATTCACTGCTGACATACTCGTATATGTAACCGAAGCTCGTTCTTATTTATATCCATTAAAACAGTCCTCGGACGTCATTGAGCTATTCGGCAAATATTTTCTAGGAGACGTAGCAGTTCATTCCTTTTTTGAAAAATTTGTTGTTCAGCTGGTGGTGCTTTCGTAGTTCACACTGCCATGAATTCGTTGTATTTTTACAGCTCCAATTTAGTCGTACTAGTTCACATCTTCCGACTGGGTACTATTTTACACAATTCCCAAGTGTACAGTCTACACTATTCTGTGCTGCTTTCTTTCACTACTCTTCCATTTCGGTTGTGCTTTTCATATTGAAATTTAATTATGCTAAGTAGTGTGGCGTTGCCTTCGCTGCTGATTTCAATTTATTTTTCCTGCAGTGATTTAGCAGGGACTTACGCCGAGTTGCCAACTACCAACGTTCAACCGCACTGGCGCCATCCGTGGCTGGTAGATGACAAGCGACTGCCAATAGAAGCATGCGGAATTAGGCAGCTAATGTGTTCAACTGCCAAAAATAAATTTAGATGTTAGTTAAGCTGAATGCAATTTCAACGCTTGACTTAAGCGTCTTGGTTGACTCATCGAATTAGTATTTACTTAATTATGAAATTTCAAATTTATCAGCATTTCAATGCGCTAATTATAAGAATTTAGTAATGAGGGCAGCAGTCGATGAAAATATTCGTTTAATTACTTGATATTTTATTATGAAAATGATTGTCGAAAAATTCAGTCCATTAATATCTTTCATTATGTGATTATTAATTTTTTTCAGACAGCCGTTTGATTTAAGCAATTAGCTAATAGTTCACATCTATGTATATGGTATATGTATCTGTCGAAAAATAGTAATTGACTCAATTAAGTAACTGTCTGAATAAATGAGTTCATACAGAAAAAATTCGATAATGGACTTAATTTAAGTAATCTGAAGAATGCTCAACCGAAACAATTAACAGAGAATAACTCACTTTAACATACTTAACCACAATTGGTATTATCTCATGGTCGATCTCCCTAAGTAAAGCAGGAAGAAAGTTGCCCTCTAATTTATTTCCAATAATTAAATTGATCTTTCTAATTACTAATCTCATATTGTTTCAAAAACTTAAAAAAAGTGATTCGATTTATAAAACTGTAGATAATTGAGTTCTCTACATCGATCCACTTTTGTCATAGAGAGGATGAATTTATGGGGATATTCAAGTCTAGAAGCATGAATTTCAGATACTTTTTAAAGTGTCGTAAAGAAAAGGCAATTAATATTTTTACCATCCATTTTTTTTATTAATTATTTCTTAATTTTAGAAGAGTAGAGAAAAAAATTAAAAACTAAAAACAGTAAAAAATTTCAAAAATTATGAGCTGACGAAGTGGGAGGTCTCTAAAAATTTCCACGTGACCATACCCATGATTTCAACCCTCCTAGTTATCTGAAACCACAAAAAAAAAAAAGATTATTAATCTAGAATAATGTCGCAATGGCCGGAACTACGAAAAAGTGGGGAAAAAATTTTTTCACAAAATGGCAACTGCCTAAAAAAAAGTTTTTTTGGCTATTTAGAATTTTTTAAAAATAATAAAAATAAAAATTTGGGGATGGGGCTAGTTCCAACCATAGACAAGCCTATAAAGAAGACTCTATAAAAATTTCAAGTAAATCGGTCCAGCAGAACCTGAGAAATCGTGGGTATCGTTCCGAAAAAGTCAGTTTTGAGAAAAACGCGTTTAAGTTTTCGCGTTCCGGCCGACCCAGTTTGGATGCCGGGTCTACGAAAATAATTTGATTTTTGAAAAATCTTGTACACATATTCTTGAATATTTAAACTTTGAAAATATAAAAAAAAAAAATTCGATTTTTTTTAAATTTTAGACTAGAATACCCCCTTAAGGATATGAGCCCTTCTTTCAATAAAGATTTGCATAGCGAATAAAATATCTACGGCTTTAGTCATATCAATCATGGGTAGGAGAGAATGTAAAGATAATTCAGTTAGCGGTTGTTGAAACCATAAAACCTTACTCAATGTTCTGAAGAACAGCAGGGAGAGTCAGGTAATCGCCACTGGAGAGAGTCCAACATATCTGGTATACGCTATATGTCATTAGGCATATTGGTTGGTTATTGCTCTTAAACGTATGAGACGAGTCTACATCATTTCCTCGGTTGTCAGTATATTCGAATTTAATGTTGAAAGGAGTACCCAACTTAGAGTAAATAATTCTTCGCAGATGCTGCTGATATATACAACTAGTGTCTATTCCTGAATCTCAGGCGGTTTTTAACTTTTAGGGATTTAATTATGTATACAGTGTTCGAAAACAAATTTGTAATGCTCAGCTAGGTAAAGACCTCAAAATGGTAAGCGTGGTGATCGTTACAGTGATCGAAAGTAAACTACGTCGAAAGATTTATGGTATTTCGAGATTTCCTTTCGACATGAAGGTACTTTAATATACATATTCCTTCAATTAATATGGAATTTAGTACCTAAAAAATACAAACATAATTCTACTCACATGACTAAATATTTTAACAACAGAAAAAGTAGTTCCCTTTACCTTTTCAACAACTTAGCTTTCAGCATGAAAAACTACCGCTCACTAATAAATTTATCATGAATATCCTGCGAACCTTTGTAAATTGAAAGAATTCAAATAAATTACTCATATCCCATATCTGTCTCTGGCCAATAAACCTTAATCAAAAAGTCGACTTTCCAATTAGACAATAGCAATAAATTTCGCAAGAAAACTGTATTGAAATGTGTATTGTAAGCGCGGTGACACTTTTATTTGAAATTTGTTTTTGTGTGTGCGTGTCCGCAGCAGTTCCTTTATACCACGGTTTATCGCTCCATTTCTGCTCAGTCTGGGAATGTAGGTTTGTATGTGAGCCTGATTGCGCCCGCCGATATCACTTATAAATGCCACACAAAAGACAGTCGGCAAGCGACGCGTGCCGCCAATATAAATATAAATGCAAACGAATTGCGCGCGCACACACTTACAGAAGTGTTGGGACTTCAGCCCTATAAGGAAAGTTGCTGGAAATGAGAGGCTAATAGCTATATACCATAGTAGCTATTAGTACATATGTATATACCATAGTAGCTATTAGCCTCTATATTTAAAAAGAATAGAAGTTTTAATTAGTTAAATGAACGGGTAATATCTGAGCTGCTACTTTATAAATTAATTCACTTTACCGCAAACCAGTTGCGAACTAGTCCGAAAAGATATAGTTGGTCACTTTATATCAATGCTAATAATGTCTCAAAGTAACTAAAACTAAAAAAGTATATAACTAGTATGCAACTAGTCCATAAAGACACCATTAGAAATTTAATTTAACATACTGATTAGGTCCCAATGCCTAATATTTTATACATATTTATTCAAATTTCCAACAACTTAGTGTGCAAACTAGTTCCCAACTACGCCATAAAAATATAGTTACACTTTTTTAATTAAAATTTTGGCTTGTGTTTGAAACCTACATTCAAAATACATTGTAAAAGTGCAAAACAGTTTCAAAATCTATTTCAGTCGCAACAATTCAAATTTTCAACTGATTGTTGCTGACTAATTATAAGCCTATTCACAAATAGTGTTGATTGCTATATTGGGTATATACTTAGTAAAAGCTTTCACGCACGCTAACAAACGAATATTACTACTATTTATAAAAAAAAATAAATATTTCAATGAAGACTGCAAAAGCTGCAAACTAGTCTCCAACTAGTCCAAAAAAGTGTAGTGTGGTATTTTTTGAAAGAATACCCTTTCCTGTTTAAATATTGTATTTTATACATGTTTTATCAATTTTGTAACTAGTTACCAACTAGTCCTAATTATTACAGTTAATTTTCACGATTCGTTGAGTCGCGGTACATATCAAAGTACTATATTCAAAGTATATTCAAACATTTCTGCTACCTTTCTCTCCTTTGCAAGCGCAAATAGTTAGGAAAAACTAAACTGAAAATGGAAATAAAGTAGGAAACAACTACAACAACAAACAAATAAGTACACACAAAAACAAAGCAAGCAATTTTGAATCAATAGCTCTTTAAGGAAAATTATGATGATTGTGCGGGTTGACAGGCTGACAAAAGCGCGCATGCGGGTAAGGGGTAGGTGTGCGGGCTAACGGGATTGCAGTAAGAGACAACTCTACTAAAGTAGTTTTATTTATTATGCGCATACATACATACATACACATTTGTTTGTCATTTAATGCTGTTTGTCTGCGTTCATCTTTATTGCTTGTCAACGCAGGAAAATTGCTTTTTCAGCTTTTTGCTTTTGTCTCACAAGCGTTTGTTGGCCTTATTGTTGTAGCTTGCTTTTTTCGCCATTATTATTATTGTTACATGTCTACTTTCTCCTCGCATGTGTCCTGCTGACATTTATACCTTCATGTTGTTGCTCGGCGCCCGGCTTGTCCGCCTTAGTCCTCCCTCTCTCACTTGCAACAAACAGTGACTGTCCGCTGCGCGTTGAGGTGAGGCATCATTAATTTTCTGATTTATTTATGCGTATTTTTTCGCCGCGTGCGTGTATTTGTATTTTCTTCTTTTGATAATTCCTGTTCCGGTGTGTATGTTTGACAGAAAAATTTGTTGTATTAATTGTCTGCTCGTCGATTGCGGGTGGGTGTAGCGCGTTTCACGCTTTGTTGGCGGTGTAATGGTATTTTGTTGTTGTTGGTATTTTTATTGTTGTACGTTTTTATCATGTTCGACACTGTTTTCTTACAAATTATTGCTGTTACAGTCGGCCATTAAAAGTGAGCACTTAGTGGCGCCTCATAGCAGCCGGAACAAGTGGCCACACAACGCTGGTAAAAATAAACGTAAAATTTATTTTTAAATGGAAATCAGAGAATTATACTTTTTGGAGAAAAAAATATTTCATGTGGTAGAAATATGTGTTTTGCAATTTTTTTGTGAATCATCATCATTGGTCACATGATTTCTTTTTTCCTTTACAATATATCAAGATTAAGAGAAAAAGTAATTCACATTGGTATTGCCAATATTTTTTTCAAAATTGTAAATCTTGTTGCTATCAGCTTACAATGCAACTCTGTCTATAATGCTCATGTATTTTCACCTCGAAATTGAGAAATTTTTTGTTTAAAATAAAATTCCGATCGATTGCGCTTTATTTGCATCCGAAAAACTCCAAAAAAATAACTAAACCTGAATCTTTAGCACTAAGCTTCACAACCTCTTTTGAATATATTTTAAAAATTAAGTTTAAAACAGCTGTCAGGCCCCAATCTTAAGAGTATCGTGAATTAAACTTATATTCTTGAACATATGTCTTTTTAAGAAGTAAGCTTTTAAAAATTATTTCTTAACTTAAAAGCTCCTATTTTTATCTAACCACCAGAAATACTGTACTTTTTCAAAATCCAAAAGCTCAAAGAAAGCTTAAAAGCTTGCTACTTTAGTCACAGCGGGTTTCTTAAGACCCTTGGGAACAATAATAAAGCCATTATAGGCACTATGCTGCAAGACCCTTACTAAATGACATACTTGTGTAAAGTTCAAAAGCTTGAAAAAAGCTAAATCATTGTTACTTTAGTCACACGGCGTTTCTACGGACTCCCCGAAACTGTTATTAGCTTGTTATAGGCACCTTTCTGGAACTCACTCGCTAACTACCGTACTTGTGTAAAGTAAAAAGCTCGAAAAAACTTAAAAGCTTTTCTTCTAATCACGACGAATTTTTTAAGAACCTTGGGGACAGATACATATAAGGTTGGTTATGGAATTCTTTCACTAAATACCGTGCTTATGCAAAATTCAAAAGCACGAAAAAAGCTTAAAGCTGCAGAAAGTCAGACTTCAATTGAAACAAATTTATTCTAGTGACCCTAGCCTTAAATTTCGAAAAGAAAAATTTCAGAAAAACTTCTTAAATTTTTATCAATTTTCTTGCAAACTGTCTAAAACACATTTTCCACCTATCTCCAAAAGCTTTTGAAAACTTCACTTTGACAAATCACAGCTGCTGAGCGCTTCAAATAATCAAAAAGAATGGCGGTATCTTCAAAATATGTCAGTCCCTAGAAGATACAAAAATGATATGTATTGTACCTTAAAGCGCCCAAATTAATATAAATTATTGAAAAAATTGTAAGAATGATCGCAACAACTGATAAATGAACTGAATTTAAGATTTCCATTTACAATTCCCCACCGAATTTCGGCACTGCGGCCTTTTCCACCAATCATGCTTCCAGCTGTGTTAAATCATTAAGCGCATGAAAATCTTTCGAAAATGAAAATTGAAATAAAAGAAACACAATTAACAATTAAACGCTTTGCTGTCTGTTTGTTGTTGGAAAAAAGGCTTAAGCGCTAGCAGCAGGCTGGCGAGTAGATATATCGCTGGGTGGCACGCTGCTGTGGGCCAATTGAAGATATATTTATGATATTGTTGGGTATATATTAAAGCAATAAAAATAATGCTTATGTGAATGTACTTCCATACACATTTACATACATTCATAGAAATGTTTCTGTGCCAGGAAAATGATTATGTTGCCGCTTATGATGTGCGCGCTGTTGCTGTTAGCATTTTGCTGTTATTATCGAGCTCATCTATTGATGATTTGTTGTTGCGTTTAGTTGCCCAAGGGCAGCTTTCTAAATTTATTCGGTTTTCTTCTGCCTATTTTCCAATGGGCAAATGAAATGCATAAATCATTCGCCTTATTGGATTGTCAGTTGGGAATGTGAAGGAGGGTACAAATGATACACACCATTTTTTGTATAGAATTTTCAGAGGTCATGACTGCTCTTTGGTTGATAATACTGTAGCAAACAAGAAAAGTAATAAACTTTTTCAAATTTTGCTACTTTCTATATTATTTTGGAACAATTTGGTAAGGAGAAATTGTTCTCATAAATAAGTATCTTAAATTTAAGGGTTTCCTGGTATCACAGTTAAAATAAATAAAAACTTTATATATGAAAAAAAATATTACAAAAATGAGAGGTTTTGTTTCTTGCTCAAAATTTTGATCAAAATTATCTAGAAAAAATAAACATTTTTTTAATTTTTCGTAATTTTCATCGATTATATTGATAATGAAATAACATTTTTCTCGTACGCAAAAATTAGATTTTAAGAAAAAGTAAAAACTTATTTATATAAACATAATTTTTAGTAAAACAAAGTAAAATCTTTAATATCCTTAAAAAAAAATCACTGTTTTAAAAATATGTAAATTTTTGCCTTTAAAAAATTAATTATCAATATTTTTTTTTCTTTGCGTTATTTAATATATTTGTAAAAATATTAGAAAAAAATAGGTCTTAAATCAAATTTGAAAAAGAAAAAATATAAAATTTGAAACAACAAAAAAAATTACATTTTAAGGAACAAATTACATTTTTATGAAAATTAGAAACAAAAGTAAAAAAAATAATATTATTATGTTAATATATTTATTTATGGTAAAAACTATAATTTTTAAAATTAAAACTATTTTATTTGAACTACTTTTTCCATTTATATTGAAAATATGTAAATTTTTCCGTGACAAATGACATTTTTGGGAAGAAAATAGTTTTTGGAAATTTACTGAGATATTTAATTATAAAAAAATTTAACTTTATAAAATTAAAACACTTTGTTTAATTAAAGTTAATATTTTTTATTTAAACTGAAAATTTATTTTTTTTTAATTCAAAATATTTAAATTTTTTTCTGACACAAATAACATTTTTGTAAAAAAAAAACTCTTCTGGAAATTTATTGATATATTTATTTTTAAATATTTAAATCTTTAAAATTAAAATATTTTCCAAATTAAAACTAAAACATTTTTAATTTAAATTGTAAATTTAATTTTGTTTTGAAATGAAATTGAAAATACTTAGACTTTTTTCCGAAACAAATTAACTTTTTATAAAAAAAAATTCAATTTTTTTTTTTAAGTAAATATAAATTGAAAATATTTAATTTTTTCTGCCACAAAGTATATTTTTGTAAACATGTTTAAAAAATTCAAATTTTAAATAGTTGAATTATATTTTTTGTTATTTAATTGAAAATATATTTTCCGAAACTTTACATTTTTGTAAAAAAATATTTTCTGTCAGTTTATTGATATACTTATTTATTATTATTTTTTTTAATTTAAGTCTTTAAAATTATAACAAAAAATAAATTTTTCAATTTTAATTGAATTTTTTTTCCGACACATATTTTTGTAAAAAAAAATCTTTTCTGTCAATTTATTGATACATTTATTTTTAAACAATTTAAATCTTTAAAATTAAAATATTTTTGTAATTAAAATTGAAATATTTTTACTTTAAATTGTAAATTTAATTTTGTTTTTAAATGAAATTGAAAATACTTACACTTTTTTCCGAAACAAATTAAGTTTTTATAAAAAAAAATGTCTGGAAATTCATTGATATACATATTTATTTATAGACAGACTTAAATTTTTAAAATTCAAAAAAATGTTTAATTAGATTTAAAACCATTTTAATTTAAATCTAAAATTATAATTTTTTAATCATTTATTTGAAAACATTTAAGTTTTTTCCGACACAAAAATGTCATTTGTACAAAAATGCTTTTCTTGCAATTTATTGATATATTTGAAAAAATGTTTTTACAAAATTTTCTCTTACAGTTTTCAATACAAAATTTCAATAAGCCAAAAAATAATAATTCTAAAATTTGTATTTCAAATATTTTTGATTAATTTTAAACAATTTTTATTTCCAAATTTGCCAAAACTTCCAAATAACATCGAAATTCTTTAAATGCAGTAAATAGCAATTAGTTTTACTTAAGCCCCGCTTAGGCCGCACACATCGCATTTTTCCAAAACAAACATGACATGTTTCCAAACAATGCTTAATTACGCTTTAAAATGCTTAAAATATTTTTAAAACATGCAACAACTGCGCTTACAATGCGTTAAAGGTCGGCTGTCGACTTTCACGACACACACGCACACAGCTACTAAGTAAAGCACTGAAGGCTAGTGGTGATGGTACAAACGAAAAAAAAATTCAATAAATTTCATGGACACACCCCAGTTTGTAATGCGAAAGTTTAAAAGCCGGCATAGATTTTATTTATTGACGCATAAAAATTAATGCCACTAACATATTTTTCTAATTACTGCACATTTAAGCTTATACGACGCGCTTAGTGTGCGCCTAAACCAACTAAACGAGCACTAAGCGCTGCTGTGCCGCAGTGGTGCTGTTGGTGCTGATCCGCCCTAATGCAGGCTTAACCCTCAGTGCGGCTGCCTGGATATAGAATAAGCAGTGTTTATGTATTAATGTTAAAATGCATATGTATGTGGTGCTGCACCGCTTTCCCCCACATTTCATTCACAAATACAATACTTAACGCTGTCTGTCGCCTGCGCTTACAAATACAAACACAGCTGTGCGCATTCACAAAACACTCAATGACATTCTATACTCCCATATAATAGCTGATGAAACGCGCATTACAACAACACGAAAAAAGCAACAAAAGCAAGTTGTAATACTAATGATAATAAAAGGACGCGCGCCAACAACAAATTCGTAGCCAAGAAAAATACATTAAAATGCTAACTGTTCATGTTTACATAATATGTCAATTAAATTTTCAGAGCACTCGGTAGATTCGGAATCCACAAGCCATTTCGGAAATATGCGACAAATGTGGTTGTACTATTAGTAGCAAAGGATAATAGAAAGGCATCCCTTTTTTGGGTAGCGCTAAGAAAAACATGAGACAGACGACTGCTGGCGCTAATTGTGCGGAGAAGAAGGGGTGTAAAGTGATACTTACGAACTGCATATGAACTTAGAAGAATAAGTGACCCTACATATTAAATACGAACATAAGTACATACATATGTGTATATTTTATACTAAGGGTTAATGTGGTGGCAATTTGTTTATTTAAGGAAATCTGCACTTTACTGTGTTATTTAATAGTGATTCTCCAAGTAAATGTCTTCTGCAAAAACTTTGTTAATTAGAAAATAAAAATAAATAGTTTTTTCTTCAATAAAACCTTTACCGGATAGCTAGAAATTAGTAAAAAAAAAAAAACAAATATCCTTTTTACCCAGAGGCACGACAATAACGGAGTGTAGGTCTTCCACTTCCTCTGCTACCCTCCTCGGGTACTGCGCCGAATACTTTCAGAGCTGGAGTGTCTTCGTATATCCGAACAACACGACCTAGCTAGCGTAACCGCTGTCCTCTGCCTCACTGGAGGATGGAGTCATGTGAAGACGTTCACGCAAGTGAGGATAGTTCTCTGGTCGGTATTAACTTGAGAGTGGCCAGAAATGATTCTTGTACATATGGCGCAAGCAGCACACGACTTCCGGTCATTGACCAAGTATCCTCTGGGTAGCCTAAGAACATCCGTTTGAAGGCGAGCTAAAGTCAGAAGGCGAAACATTCCCTCCGCAGACTTGTGCGCTGATTTTGGGACCCGCCACGTAAAAACACGCACCCAATGAAAAATAGCAACCAGCCTCAACTATTTACTACCAGGGCATTTAACGATGCCTATTGTCCCAAAGCCACCATAGTTCTAGCTAATTTTCTCTTCTAATTCCGTCTCTCACCTCAGGCCTGATTGCGCATCCAGGTGGCAAGCTACCGCGACTGGCTTACCATTCTTAGCCGGTAACCGCGGTAGGAAAGTTTTTTCCTTTGACTTTCCGTTGTCCGAGGCAAGGACCAACCGGGTCATTGTCCGATTTCAAGATCAGTTCCGACCTACTGCCATCCACCTCCGTTTCGTTTTTGTCGTTTTCAGTATTAAAGTTGATTGGATCTCCACTCAGAGCCGCTAACCAACTACCGGCAGGTAGTCGTTTTTAATGGTCCCTAGAGTATCTCTCCTAAAAGACCAAGGCGACGCGCACCCTTATGGGGTAAGTGTCGTCAGCTCAGTGTTCAACCAAATCTAAAATTATAGTCCGAGTCGAATCTGAGATCAAGTTCCGTTTGGAGTTTTCACATGTCGGGAAGGCCACAAAGCATGTAGCCTACACAGAAACCACCGCGCGGAGGTAAACTACCTTATACACACAATAATATAAATCCACAGCGAATTTATAAAATATTTCCAGTATGTTCTTTTCAAAAGTTAGTTTAAAAATATGAGATATGTTTGAAACAACTTGATAAATAATTAATCACTATGGCATATAGAGGTAGGGATTTAGGATCTTAAGCGTCGAATGCTGTTAGAAATTATATAACGTAATCAGCTCGCAACATTATCTTTATTTTTAATCCACTTCCTGGCAGCTTAACGAATAACACAATAAAACAAAAAGGATATTTGTGTAAACACAGCTAAGCCTCGCGTAAAGATACTACACAAACAGCTGTGACAAAAGAAAATTTGCAGCGCTTGGAAAAATGTCAAGGGACAGCAGTGTAGCATAGACACCCCGCTGACTAAATGCTTGTTGCCTTTTGTGCGCTTTTTATTGCCACACATTATCATTTCTACTTTTTCCTATTATAATTATGATTATTACCCAAAATCCATCCAAAATCCAAGCGAAGCGCGAGAGGCAACCGAACGCCACTCTCATTATTACTTTTTGCTTTAAAGAGGGGAGTGCTGGAAAAAAAAAACTTAAGAGACAAATAAAATTAATGCAACTTAGTGTTGTTGGCTTCCTGGCGCATGCTTGTGTAGATCTTGAAGAATCTTGCCCGGTGTCTGCTAGCTCTGCGGCACGTCGCATTTATTATAATTTTTGTCGCTACTTTTTATAAGTCCCTGTAAGCTGCGCTAAGCAAGCGACAGCATGCACCAACCATAACAATAACAAATAAGAGTGCGCAACAGTCTGCCGTCCAAATAATGGGGTAGACTATGCGTGTTTGCGGTAGACCAGCGGCGGTGTGAGCGCTTCTTCACTTGGTTTGTGCAACAAATCCACATTAATGCAACACACACCATGAAAAATTGGTGTTCCTCCTCACATAATTTCAATTCACTTGCGTCTATTACGCTTTTTGGCGCTTCCTGTGCCGCTTGAGCATACACATAATTTCAATTCACTTGCGTCTATTACGCTTTTTGGCGCTTCCTGTGCCGCTTGAGCATACGCAGCGCTTGCAATTATTTTAGATTTGCGAAGAAAATAAGCAAATTGCCAACTTCTTCGCCGCCACTCTATGCAATTGTTGCAGAGTCAATGCGAATTCATTCAAGTGCACTTGCGCTGCGTAAAAGTGTGTGCGTGAGTGCGCAACAAATTGTGGCACGTGTCGCTTGTTACCGGAATTATTACTATTATTTTTATTATCTTATAACTTTTATTACTTGACTGCTGTGTTGCGCATAGCTACACGTGTCCCATTTCGTGCGTAATATAATTTTTTATATTATTTTTCTAGCAAATTTAATTGCAGCAGCAGGCGTGCTGAGCGAAAAGCACTCTCAAAGCGACGAAATTGCTTGAATGTTGCAATTTCAATGAACAAATTTGACTTTTAAGCAAATAAATTTGAAAAACGTAAAATCTTCGGTTACACCAAAGCTATAATAATCTTCACTAGCAGAAAAGTGTTCATACAAGGCCTTTGTTCTAAACGTTCAGTTTGTATGACAGCTATACGCTATAGTGGACCGATATGAGTAATATTTGCGGTGATTGTATCGATAGCTGAGGCAATAATCCTTGCAAAATTTTGTGGTGATATCTGGTCAAATAAAAAATTTGTCCTTACAAGAACTTGGTTCTGAATGTTCAGTTTGTATGACAGCTATACATTATAGTGGACCGATATGAGTAATATTTTCGGGGATTGTAACGATAGCTGAGGCAATAATCCTTGCAAAATTTTGTGGTGATATCTGGTCAAATAAAAAATTTGTCCTTACAAGAACTTGGTTCTGAATGTTCAGTTTGTATGACAGCTATACATTATAGTAATATTTTCGGGGATTGTAACGACAGCTGAGGCAATAATTCTTGCCAAATTTTGTGGCGATATCTAGTCAAATAAAATATTTTTCCCTACAGCAGCTACAGTGGCTCGAAAATTAGGAAAAAAATGCCGTGTTCAAAATATCAAATCGATATCTCAAAAACTGAGGGAAAGAATTCTATTTAATACAACAAATTTTTGTAACAAATATATTTATATATTTTATTAATATTTGCCAACTCTGCTTAGAATGAAAAGTGCTCCCTTTAACACCAATCGTCGTCCAAGGCCTCACAAACAGCATAATCCGCCCGAACCTTACAGATTTCCAATATTTTCTTCAACTACAACATACTTTTACTAATTTTAAATGTTTTTACTCATGTAACATAGACACATATACCATACCCAATCTTATCGTATGACTTCCTCTCGTTGCCTGACATTGCACTTGGCCAGTTGCAACTTTTGAACTGGAAATACTTGCCGCACCGTCTACACTGTTTAGCGCTGTCTAATTTTATAAAATTTTTCAGCTATTTAAAAATATTTCGCAGCCCCCCAAACACATAAACACACATACATACATACATATGTCAACGCAACATACCTACACATACAAGTAAATATATGTTTTTGTAAGTATGTGCATAGCAGTGCATGACTTGCTAGCGTTTGCCTTTGTTGCAACTCGTTACTTTCAAGTGAAACCAAATTATGCGCATCCACTTGAGTGCCACACACAAGTACATAAATTAGTGCGTATGTATGTGTGAAAGTATTGCCGTTGCAATTTTTATTTTTAGCCAAGTTTTAGTCTCGCTTAGCGAAAGGGGAAAGGCTAGTCAAACAAGTTTTAGCCGCACTGTCATGTTGCAATGTTGCAAAGTGACTTTTTTCTGCGCCACCAGTACAAGCAGCTGGTTGGTACACCAAAAAAGGCATGCAAAGCAGCTGTTATAGACTCTGCAGGAAAAGTGTTGAAATGCGCGTTGGAAAATTTTGCATTTAAGTTGATAAAATTGATTGATATTTGAAATAAGAGTATATAAATAAAACAAAAACTGTCCAATTTTTTAATAACATTTAAAATAATACAAGTATTATATAAGTAACCAAAAAATATAAACAATTTCAAATAAATAAATTTTTTTTTTAAATAATGTTTGTTCTGTTAAAAACAAATAAAAAAGAATTAATTTTTATAACTTTGATTTATAAAACAAATAATTTTAAATTCCGATATGTTTTACCCGAACAAAAAAATTAAAATGCTAGTATTTAATTAACAAAAGTAATGTATCAAAACAAGTTTTTCAAAAATTAAAAATATATTTCAAATAAATTTTTTCAAATAATAATTAAAAAAAAAAAGATTGTGGAAAGGTTAAAATCACAATTTATATACTTTTTATAAATATGTTTACATTCATAAGAAAATAGTTTAAAACTGAGAAACTTAGAACCAACAGGATTGCAAATAACGCATTAAAAATAATTATATTAGTATTTCCTTTTAATCTGGTTTACTGTATAAACCCGAAAACATTAAGTACAAATTTTTTAATTTTTCATCCCAAATAATAGATTGAGATATGAAATAATTTTAGTCCCGAATACCGATATGAAAATTATGTATGTAATATCAAACATCGGATTACAAATTAATTTTTAATTAATTAAATTTAATTACAAATTTTAATTTAATATATATATTTTTAATTAATTTAATTAAATTAATTTAATTACAAATTATAATTTAATATATATATATTTAATTAACTAAATTTAATTAATTTAATTACAAATTTTAATTTAATATATATATTTTTAATTAATTAAATTTAATTAATTTAATTACAAATTATAAATTAATTGATGAATTTTAAATTTAATAATTAAATCAAACAATTTGTTTAATACATAGAATTAAAAATTAATTAATAAAATTTAATTTAAAAAAATGTAATAACAATTTTACATAATTTTTATTTTACTAAAAGTTATATTATTTTTTTCATATCATTAATTAATTTTTTAATTACTTTTTAATTTCTTATTTGATTTTATATTTTTTCCATATCGATATTCGGACCAAAAACTTTTTCCAATTTTTCAATCTGGTTTTTGGGATTAAAAATTTAAATTTTTAATTATGTCTTATGGACTTATTAATTTGATTTAATTAATTTTTTAGTCTGAATACCGAATTCAAACAAATTTTGTAACAACAATTAAACATAAAACAAAAAAAAATATTTTAAAAATCAAATTTTTTTCTTTTGCTTACATCTCTTATATCATTTTGGCTATGTTATATAAAATTGAAAAAAATATTTTTTTACAGTTACAAAACCACACATATATTTTTTTACCCCCTGTCAAAACAAAAATAAGTCTACCTTTAGAACACTAAAAAGATTTTCCTATATACATATGTATGTACTTTTGAAATCGGAAACCATTTTAAATATATTTTGCCATATTCAACATATTCAGAGTGTAAAAGCGAAAAAATTGAACACATACATACATATATGTATTTCATCAATAACATAGTATAACTGTATACTGCATATTTTATATACATACATATGTACATAGCATTCATTCCAGCCATAAAAATATAAATGCAGCAATGCAATGCCATTAGAATTAATTAAAGTTGAAATACATAGACCCGCATATTTCTGTAACTCACAGCGCGACAACATATTATATGTACATATGTATGTATATACTTCCATAACACCACATAGCCACTTCATAATGTATCACTCCTCTACATTCATACAAACATACAGCCACACTTACTCGACATACTCATGCGCATATAAATCAACTCTGACAAGCCGACACAGATCACAGATGTGCCACAAACAACAGACTCCAAACCATCGATCACACGATGATCGTGCGGAAAAAGGCTTGACTGTCTGAGAAGGTTTCACATCATTGCTCAAGTATTTGGAATTACATATTAAGCTTTTAAAGACCGTGGAAAAATTTCTTATAGAAATTTAACTGTAGACATTAATTTGAATTATGTTTTTACATTACACGGGAATATGTTTTACAAATTGTGTTTAAGTGATGCTGGGAATTCAGTGTGCGCCTTTAACATATGTAAATATTTTAATGCTGTTTTCAGGCACAACATTAGCTACTCCTTTAACTTTTTCAGTTCCTCTATATCTGAATAACCAACAAACTTTGGGCAATATCAATCTTCTTTAAACCTTCTTACTACTAGAGATTATTAGTTGCTTCTAGAAATTCGTTTTTCTTGATAAGCTTTATAGCAGCGATACACTTTTTATTCGTTCTACTTATGTATGTATGTATATACTGCTCCAAGATTTGTCTCGTATTTCTAAACAGAAGATATAGATATTATTTTCGTCTTAATTTACTATTACTATACTATTTACTATTCATTCTTCTTTGTGTAACTCAGCTCAGCACGGTTTTTTGAAAATGTTTATAGCCACTACCTCAACCCGTCTTATTGATTAGGCCGGAAGCAGCTTCACAGACAATGATACTTAAGCACGCTCGGTCTCAATAATAATAATACCTTCGCTCTCCGCATGTTCTTCTTTTAACTCTCGTAAATCAGATCATAGTTCTCTTTACTATTGGAAGGATGGAGTACTTTCATCTTTTATAAAAACGAAACCACAAGTCGTTAGTATCCAACATTAAAATGAAGCTAAAAATTATTGATTGAACTCTACAACATGTGAAGTCGGAACGAATCGTGAAAATGATAACGAATGATCTTGACAAGGGTGTTTAGCGCTTGATTAACTTCACATGGTCTCTGAGTAAAATTGTGGTTGAGACTAAATCTGTAATCATACTAATTTGGTCGTTCTTCCTCTGATTGATTCACATTTCAAATAATCGGTTGTCAAAAAAGTCTTGCGTTATTTTTATTGAATCAATTCGTGTGACACCCACACATCGAGCTTCTTTGTGACTCCAAGCTTCTTCAAATGGTTTATAACGGTTTGATGACTACTATGCCGGTCTCTTTCGACCAATTCAGCGATTTTATCGCAATTTTCTACGACAGGCCTTCCGGAGCGTGGCGCATCTTCGACCATCTCTACACCAGAACGAAAACGTCGAAACCATCGTTATGCGGTGGAAATGGAAACTGTATCGGGTCCATAAACTGCACAAATTTTATTGGTGGCTTGAGATGCATTTTTGCCTTTATCGTAGTAGTACTGTAAAATATGCCGTATTTTCTCTTTATTTATTTGCTCCATGTTTGCGACGCTATAACTCACGAACGACTTAAAAGAAACGACAATCAATCAAACAGGTATTAGCGCGTGAAATGAGCTTTCCAAGGTATAGCATGACCCGATGCGACGAATAAAACTAGAACTACGCGCTTTCAGCGCCAACTAGCGAAAATACCACAAGGAAATCAAGGAAGTTAACCCTCTCTTGTCTTGCATTTCATTTAAATTTTGTCTTTCGTTTTCAATGAAGAAAAGTTTTTTCACTTTCATGCCTATAACTATTGAGGTTAGGTTGAAAACCCCCTTCTATTCATGCTAGCCACTTTTTTTTAATAGATTTTATTCATTACAGCATTTATTCAAATAAAAATTTGCTTTTACAAACTTCCACACCCACAGAGTAAAACTTTCTCAGCTACTTGCAACACCCACATGCAACCGTGCCGCGCCATCAAAGAGTCAAACAAGCAAATTTTCGTGAAATAAAAATTACTGTTTTTATTGCCTACCACCACACCTGCATTGGCATGCACTTTCGCACATAAACAATGAAATCGCAGAAAATTAATGCAACAAAATTATTATTAGCTTTGCAAAGCCGGTAGTTTACCCTAATTAACTAACCACTGTAGACTTACACATACTTACATATATAACTGAGTACGCACGGAAAAAATTGATATGCAAAAATCCCACATTAAAAATAGAGTGTGGCTAAATTGCAATTGCAATTGCATATAATTTCAAAAAAAAAAAAAAAATCGAAAAATAGCGAAACGAAAGAGGAAAGGCGAAAAGGAAAAATAAATAATTTGTTGATGAAAAGCGAAATTTAAGCTTCGCCTGACTTTTAAGCGCATAAAAATGAAGATAATTGAGTTAGACACAACTTATGATGCATACTTATTGCATGCACTGTATGTCTTACATGTATGAATGGCATAAGTTGCTTGATGAGTGGGTATACATGGCAGTAATTTGAATGACGCACAACTTGTAATCAACATGCAACCATGGATAGTTGCAACTACAGGCATATATTTACATATATAGTCATACTTGTAGACATTTATATACATATGTATATATACATGTAATGCATACATACAAACCTAATATCTTTAGAGTTGTTGTGCATAATGTCGATGATGAAATTTCCATGCAACACTGTTGGCTTGAGTGCATGAATGAAAACGAAATGCTATGTAATTTCACTGGATTCGCACACGCACTTATAAATGTACATACATATATATACATATACACGCTTGCATAAATATCTACTACTTTTGTCTTTTCTCTACTTTTTCCGCGCACGCCTTAAATGTGTTGCATACTTTTATAGGAAGAAAAATTTTCTGCAATTTCGAAATTACTTTTTCTCAAAAAAGAAAAAAATAGAAACAAAAGCAGCGTTTGTTTTGTTGCGTAATAACACTTTTTTGTTGTCAATTTCTCTTGTTGCAGTATAATTTATGGCATGCTATAATTTCTGTGCTGCTGTAACTTTACTGCCGCTTGCTTTGTGGCCTCAAATTATAGTAAATTAGCTGTAATGTGATTTTGGTTACTTTGTTTTGTTTACAGTACGCATTTAACCTGCAATAATTTGTTGTTTTTGTCACTGCAGAACATCAAAAAATTAGAAAATACGTTTCATTAAAAAGGGACTAACAAAAATTAGCTTTCAAGAGAAATAATTCATTTAAAATTCAATATTTAAAATCTTCTTAAAATTTCTATAAAAATTTAATATTGATAGAAAACAAGAAAAAACGTTAACTTCGGCTGCACCGAAGCTAATATACCCTTCACAGGTGCATTTCTTTTAGTAACTATGTGTTCAGTTTATATGGAAGCTATATGCTATAGTTAACCGATCTGAACAATTTCTTCGGAGATTACATTGTTGCCTTAGAAAATAATCTATACCAAATTTCGTGAATATATCTTGTCAAATGTAAAAGTTTTCCATACAAGAACTTGATTCCGATCGTTCAGTTTGTATGGCAGCTATAAGCTATAGTCAGCCGATCTGAACAATTTCTTCGGAGATCACATTGTTGCCTTAGAAAATAATCTATACCAAATTTCGTGAATAATGCTTTATTTATTCTTCCAAATGAATTTCATCCCCTTCAGAGTAATCCCCTCCCGGTGCAATGCATTTATGCCAACGGATTTTCCAATCTTCGAAACACTGGTTGTAGTCACTTTCCGGGATGGTCTTCTGTTCCGTCTTCGCTGCGGCTTGAATCTCCTCTATCGTATAAAAACGGTGTTCCCGGAGCGGCCTTTTGAGCTTGGTGAACAGCCAGAAGTCGCACGGCGTCAGATCAGATGAATACGGTGGTTGCGGAACGACATGGGTAGAGTTTTTGGCGAAATGATCACGAATTACGAGGGCAGTATGAGACGGTGCATTATTTTGGTGTAAAAACCAAGAATTGTCTTTCCACAATTCCGGCCTTTTTAGGCGGATAGCGTTACGCAAACAACGCATAACGTTCAAATAATATTCCTTGTTGACTGTTTGATCGGTTGGAAGGAATTCATAATGCACAACACCACGATAATCGAAGAAAACAGTCAACATGACCTTGATTTTTGAGTGACTTTGGCGAAATTTTTTGGTCTCAGCTCTCTTTTGGCACGATATTCGCTCGATTGATCGGTTGTTTCGGGGTCGTAAGCATAGATCCAAGTCTCATCGCCAGTTATAATGCATTTCATGACACCCTGGTAGTCGGAAAGCATCGTTTCACACACCTCAACGCGACGCCTTTTTTTCAAAAAATTCAATGTTTTCGGTATAAGTCGAGATTTGACGCGCTTAAGGCCCAAGACATACTTCAAAATGGTATTGGCTGAGCTTTCGATATGCCAACTTCATCAGCAAGGTTAATCGACGGTTTTTCAACACCAAATCTTTGATTTGTTGAACGTGAGCTTCGTCGGTTGAGATTGATGGTCGCCCTAGACGCTCTTCGTCTTCGACACATTCACGGCCGGCTTGGAACTCACTATACCACTTGTAAACAGTTTTTTTAAACATAGCCTCATCACCAAAGGCTTTCTGCATAATCGTCAACGTATCCGCAGCAGAAAATTGATTCCGTAAACAAAATTCAATACAAATTCTTTGCTTAACAAATTTCGACATCGAAGAAAACGAAAAACTCACTTTTAGTAGCTCACAAAACGACACGTATCTCAAACACTAATGAATATTTTGATATGAAATTTGACATAAATGTGACTGACAGTACTACCAACCGAAAAAAAAATAATTCTCCAAATCCTTTGACGCGCGCAGTTTAAATTCAAATTTCACCTTAGTTTTTGGACGCAGTGGTATATTTATTATATTTATAGCATATTTTATAGGATCCCCAAAGTTTTGAGAATTTTTTGAAGTCAACACATTTTTTAAAAAATTTTTATATTATTTCATTAATATAATTTTTGAACTGAATTTTAATAATTTTCAAAATTTTCTATGAAATTATATCTTAAAAATTTTATACTGAACTTAAATTTTTTTTTTTAATTATATAATTAATTGAATTTCTATGGTTTTTTATATTTTTCAAAGAGAATTGTTTTCCAAGATCACGACTACAGTTTACAAAGAATTATATAATATAGTTATATAATGGTATATTATTATTATTATTATTATCGTCACATGAAATGCAAAAAAATTTATGATAAAAAAATTCGAAATTGAGTGTTTCATTGATTACGACTTCAACTATTACTACTTCAAATTACATTAATATAAGTACATAAGTATGTCCAACATATTAAGGTTCTGCTATCAGATCCAATTTAAAAAATATTTAAATATTATTTCACTCATGTTCCATATTTGTTCCATATTATTAAGTGTTTCATTCTTTCCTCTGCAAATTGCCGAAAATTTTCTTGCGTCACTTTGCATTTTAGGTGACGATATAAAAGTTTAAAAGAATAATTGTTTTATACAAATAAATATATGAACAAAGTAACCAGTTTCCAGTGAAATCGAATTTTAAGTATTTTGAATTGAGAATCTCAAATAAAATTTTTTTATGAAGCCTCATATGAAGTTGCATCTGTAACTTGACAATATCAATGGGGTTTTCAAGGCGAAAAAAATTATATTTAATTAAAATATCTTTCATTAATTTTTAGTTTTAAAATTCCTGTTGTTTTATTTATTTATTTTTTTTTTGAACACACTTCGAAGTATGCTACAATTATTATCATTAAAATATTTTCAATTAAAATCCAACTACCAACGAATTTTTATTATTTTTGTTTATGGTAATAAGCATGTTAATGTTGAGTATATTTTTATGAGCTTAATTTTTCAAACAATTCAATTTTTATACGTTTCTTCACACCATCAACATTTATTTGAAAAAATATATTTATACACAACTTAGTAAGCGATTTTAAAGCAAGCATTAAATTGTCTTTGTGGCAATTGTTATTGCATTATAATACCACAAACATTCATTACAACAAAAAAATTAAAACTGAATTTTTTCATAAAAGTACTTAAGCATTGGCAGGCATTGTTTCCAAACACTTTTTACACAAAATTAAAAATAATGGTTGCCATCATTAAAATCGTCAAGCAATTTTCATAGTTTTATTTTATGTAATTATACACCCATTGTAATGCTGCACAAACGCTTTTGTTCGTAAAAAAAATCTTGTTAGCAAATTTTTTTACAACTGTAACATTTTTATAGCCACCATTCAACTTTGCTATTGACTAAAGCACCTTCGGAACAAAGCACCGTCATACATATGTATGTTATAACAAAAAACCCTTATTGACCACTCACTAAACAATTAGAGTGGTGCTGCGCATGCGCACTTCCGGCAATTAACGTTCGGTCGTCCGTTCGTTCAAGCCCAACTGCTGCATTGGCTAACTGTTGCTCATGTACGACATCGATTGCTACGCTTCGTGGTCGCACATTTGCGCCTACAGATACGCTCACTTGCAACGCTGACTGTCAAACACCTGTCAAATCACCGTTTTAAATGTCGCATTTAGGTGCACAATTATTCGCTTGAATGCACGCAGTGACTAACAGTGTAGCTTATAGTTGTTGCACATGAGTTAACGGTCTGGTATTGAGCGGAAGTGTAAAGGCCAATGCGCCAAATATTCAACTTCTGCTATTTTTTACACAAAGCTATGCTTGATTTGTGGGAGATTTTTGTGGCTTTTATTTTTTAAGCATTTTAACTAGCATTGAGATACTAATATATGCATATACTTATGCGAGTATGTGTATGTTTAAGTATTATATGGCATAGTGGCTGCACAATTATAGCATACATTTAAAATTAAAAAAAATTATTATTGTAAAACAAAATTTTATAAACAAACATAATTATAAAACTATTTTGAAAGGCTTACCACTTCCGTGTATAAAATAAATATTTATATGCCTTCTCTCTTGTGTTAATCCATCTATAAACAGGTCTGTATGTGAAAATAAATTCACTTCCGCTGCAGCAAAATAAAAAATTGACATATTGAGCGGAATATATGAATAAATCAGTGGCAATGTGTTAAAAGAGCATAACTTCAATTAAGTTAATTGCAAAATATAATTTATTTTGACTAACAATATACGAAACGCGTTTAACTATACAATACACCCACAACCTTCAAACTTATATATAATTAAAAATACATAACATTTACGAACACCAAATAAATAGTTCAACGCTAATTTTATCTTATTCTTTCTTATCTTTACAGGTGAGCTGGAAAAAATTCAATTACATCTAACAATAATTAAAAATTTCCTGCATTGAGTGAGTAACAATTTAGTTAAGCCTTCAAATTTAAGTTAGAATTTTTCCCATGGTATCAAAATTTCCTAAAAAAATTGGCACGATCTGACACGGAAAAGTCGCTTATTAGAGGGATTTCATATACGTGGCATAGAAATTTTTCTAACCATTGACTGTAACTTCATTTTTGAACAAATATGCTAAAATAGACCACCGCAAAGAGTAACTTTTTGAGAATGTTAGGTCGTCTCAATAATGACTTGTTTTTTTTTTTTTTTGTTTTTTTTTAGGACGTAAGGAGGGTTTAAAATGCCTTCGCATCATATAGGGATCATGTACCCACTAAAACACTCCCCCCTTCTATCATGGAATTTTTTTCCGGGACCGCTTTCGCATTACTTCAGGGCAAGGTTTCCAAGATGGACTCATTACAGGTCAATTTCTACTCTCCCTGCGTCCAGGGATGCCTAAGATTTTGTAGCCAGCATCAAGCTATTTGGCTCGTCTTCTATTGGGAGTCCGCGTCTACCATAGATACCATTTTTTCTAAGAGATTTTCCGCACTTAGTTCTCCGAGTTTATTTTGTACAGTCCTTCGTGCTTCTTTCCACCGGCGGCACTTGAAAATGGTATGGTTTGCATCGTCTAGTGGTTCGTCTCCATAAATACATGCTGGGCTTTCTGCATTTCCCATGTTGTATAAGTATATTCGGAAATACCCGTGACCGGACAGCATCTGTGTTATATAGTAATTCACCTCGCCGTGTTTTCTACTGTGCCACTTCTATATTTCTTTTAATGACTTGTGGATTATCATCATCTGTGGACATCTCGTTTTCAATTCTTGCACGAGTTGACTTTTGTAAGCCTACAAACAAAGATCCTCCCACATAGTATTTTATAAAATGGATGGACACGGCTCCAATAGAAGCGCAGGCTGGCGGATGGACTCATTCGGGTCTTCTACAGTACTCTGCTTCCAGCAGCAAGCGTCTTCTTTTTAGGAACTCCCTGGGATAAAAACTCGTGTCACAAAGATCACTTATACTAGACTACTATACATCATCTTATTTAAATGGAAATCAGAAACTTTTTTCAGTGAATTCCTAACTGTTTTAATGGTATTTGAGTATCACTAGCGAACCAGAACCAACCTTGAAGACGCATTCTAATAAACACGTGTATGAACTTCTTACTATAAATTCAAAACTTATTATAAAGCGAATTAAGGAGCAAATATTGTCAATAAGTTCATAACATTCTAAAAAGTTTGGCGAAAACAGTAGTATAAGTATATTGAGCTCTTAAATGAAAGCACAACCCATAGATTCATTGGAGAAATCTAATATCCTTTAACAAGGCTTTGAAGATTGTGAAAACAATAATATTTTTTTTTTATATTTGTGAAGTTTTAAAAGCTTATACTTTTGAGATTAGCACATTTCTTTTTAAATTAAAGAATTTACTGTCTAAAATCTAAATCAAAATATGTAAATTGAGCTTTTAATCAACAGATTCACTGGAATAATCTAATATTCTCAGCAGAGTTTTGAAAATTAGAACAATCGGCATTGAGACGAATTCTGAAAATCGCTTATATCTAAAATATAAATTATTTAGTTCATATTTTTTTTATTAAAAGGATCCACTGTTCAAATAAAGTTAACGAGAATGTTTTCATAATGAAAAATTAGCTGAAAAGCTGGAAAATTAGCTGATTTTTTTACACTTCATTCAAAAAAAGATTTTCTCAGGCTAAATTTCTCGCTGTTGCATATCTATACTAATATTATAAAGAGGAAAGATTTGTACCTATTTTTGTATGTTTGTAATGAATAGGCTCAAAAAGTACTGAGCCGATTTAAAAAATTCTTTCACCAATAGAATGCTACATTCTTCCAATTTGACATAGGCTACACTTCATTTTGAAAAAAATTAGGGATCCTTGGTAAAATTTGAACAATGTAACCGAAGAAGTAGAAAAATGAGTCTTAAAATGTCTTTCGTCGAATGCGCTGCCGAAACTATTAGCGATAGAACAAAATAATGTACAACAATATTGAAGAACATCATAATATCTACAAAAAACTCCGCGGTAGCATATGTCCAACTATTGTAGTTATGTCACTACAACAACTTTTTTCATTTTAAACAAGAATGAAAATGGTATTTATGTGTTTATATTAATCCTTATAATTGTCTACCCCGTGCGATGCCGGGACGGGCTGCTAGTTCTTCATAAGGTAGTATCTGATTCATACCACTCTAGATTCCAAGCACTGAGTTTGTTTAAGGAGTTAGGTGGATTTCAGAGGTGCAAAGAAAAGGTATTTTTATGATTTTTTTTATGTAAACAATCATACACAGTTCGAACCAAATCGGTCCATAACTTTTCGAGAAATCGTGTCCACCAGCTTCAAAAATGGAGTTTTGAGAAAAACGCATTATACCTGCTGTGCGCTACACCGTCGTGGCCTGATGGGCGGAACTTCCGACGGGTCTATCTGTTAGAATTTTATCCGGATCGATTTAAAATTTTGGGAGAATATTTTACTATATATATTGTACTATTTAACAAGACAAAAACAATTCAAACCCACCTCATACATTTAAGTAAGTATATCGAAAGCAAATACTGTTAGCTCGACAGTCGGCAGTTTTTTCATATTTTTCGTCATTTTATTTTACTAAATAGCATAGTTTTTGGGCAAACAAGTTGAGATTATATCGATTTGTTCTCAAAGTGACTTCAAATTGTAACGGGTCTTTGTTCAAATGTCTAGTAAGCACACATATTCACGTCATACCCACCTGTCCTACGGTTAGAAAAGCGTGGTATACACGCTCCTAGTGAAAAGGTACCCGGAACCCTTTATGCAAGAAATATGAGAATTATTTGCAGTAAAATATGAAAATTTTAGCACTATAATTTTTTGTTAAAACTTCCTGCTGTCAAAAGCTGTTAAATTGTGTTGGAAATGTCATTTGATAATTTGCAAATTCCGTAACTGGAGCAAGTTGCATGTGGCATGCAACAGTGCATCTGTATGCACGACGCCGACAAACAGCACTGCAATTCGGTGCTACGCCTGGTTAGTCATGGTTATTAGAGACACAAACTTACAAGCGTGGAAATATACTATGAATGTGCAATAGAATGCAATACTGTGTGTATGTATGCAAGCGTATAGACTTTCATTTAATTAAAAGTGACAATTGCAACGGTTGTTGTGAGCAACCTTCGAATGCAATTGAATTGCATTTTTTCAAACACCAAATGCCAAGCAATAGTAATGAAAACAATAACAGACGAACGTGAAGCAGCTATGTGGCAAATAACAAAGTGTAGCGCACGAATGTTGCATGCAACAATTAAAAATGCCGAACATTTTTGTGCTCATTAATAGTTGCCGAGGGGGTGGTGGGCGGTGCAATTGGTGGAACGAGCAGCAAAAATATGGAAATGTATGTACGTGTATTAGGGTGGGCCAAAACAATATTTTTTTTAGATAAAGATTAAAAAAATGCTGATAAATTTTGAGAATCTAAATATTACTTTTTACAAGTACCGCATTTTTATACGATATTTTCACGATATTTGAGAAAAAAAAATTATTGAAAAAATTTTTAATCAATTTGATTTTTACTAAAAAAAATTAATCTAATTCATTTTTTTTGATAAAAAAAAATTTTAATAAAATAATCATATTCATAATAAATTTTATTAAAAACTTTTTTTATAAAAAATATTTTTCGATTAAAAAATATTTAAAATTTTTTTCACCACCCTAGTGGATGTGTATGCGTGCATATAAGTACATATGTTCATAACAATTGTAGCATATTATCCAATGTGGCAAACGAATGTGAAGCCTTGTCATCATGTATAGCCCAGCGTCCAGCTGCTAAACTAACGGTGAATGGCATTTATTGATGCTCGAAAGGGTGGTATGACAGCAAATAAACGTAAAAAGAGTATATGAAGGCGTGTGGAAATTGGGTGGCAACGCTTCAATAGGCGCAAGCTTTATGAAATGTGACGAGTCTGTTAAATTTGCGTGTGCATGTGTATGTACTTATGCATACATATACAAATACTAGCCGAGTCGTTGCAAAGTGCAATAAGAAACAAGTTTCGTTATGTATTTACATATTTATATACAAATAAAAAATGTTTATAAAGGGTGATTTTTTAAGAGCTTGATAACTTTTTTTTTAAAAAAAACGCATAAAATTTGCAAAATTTCATCGGTTCTTTATTTGAAACGTTAGATTGGTTCATGACATTTACTTTTTGAAGATAATTTCATTTAAATGTTGACCGCGGCTGCGTCTTAGGTGGTCCATTCGGAAAGTCCAATTTTGGGCAACTTTTTCGAGCATTTCGGCCGGAATAGCCCGAATTTCTTCGGAAATGTTGTCTTCCAAAGCTGGAATAGTTGCTGGCTTATTTCTGTAGACTTTAGACTTGACGTAGCCCCACAAAAAATAGTCTAAAGGCGTTAAATCGCATGATCTTGGTGGCCAACTTACGGGTCCATTTCTTGAGATGAATTGTTGTCCGAAGTTTTCCCTCAAAATGGCCATAGAATCGCGAGCTGTGTGGCATGTAGCGCCATCTTGTTGAAACCACATGTCAACCAAGTTCAGTTCTTCCATTTTTGGCAACAAAAAGTTTGTTAGCATCGAACGATAGCGATCGCCATTCACCGTAACGTTGCGTCCAACAGCATCTTTGAAAAAATACGGTCCAATGATTCCACCAGCGTACAAACCACACCAAACAGTGCATTTTTCGGGATGCATGGGCAGTTCTTGAACGGCTTCTGGTTGCTCTTCACCCCAAATGCGGCAATTTTGCTTATTTACGTAGCCATTCAACCAGAAATGAGCCTCATCGCTCATCGGACGTAAAGCGCGAAACACATTTCGAACCGAACACTGATTTTGGTAATAAAATTCAATGATTTGCAAGCGTTGCTCGTTAGCAAGTCTATTCATGATGAAATGTCAAAGCATACTGAGCATCTTTCTCTTTGACACCATGTCTGAAATCCCACGTGATCTGTCAAATACTAATGCATGAAAATCCTAACCTCAAAAAAATCACCCGTTAAGTAAATACATATGTATTTTGTATTTTATTAATATTTACACCAATTGCTGTTGTTAATTGGTTGATTTGCTGTCAATTGAGAAAGCTGCGAGGCGTCTAATATTTTTAGTTGAGAAACTACACTTGCAACATAGAATTTTTTAAATATTTCTTTTATATGTCAGCAAGCAATATGTATGTAAAAAGTGTTAAATAGCAAATACATACATGCACAACAATAGCCAGTAATTATTTTTATATAAGCATATATGTATGTATGTATTCCTATATTCATATACCTACATATCCTATCGTAAATCCATAATTCTCTACATCGGTTATAAAATTGCTCAATATTACTCATCATCCCATCATTTATTTATTATTGTCAATTTCATTTCATCTTAAATGATTGCATTTAAATTTCGTTCAACTTTACATAGTTTGTACGCACTCAATTGGACGAAAAAATATGCACGCTTGCTGCAACAGCAGCATCAATCAAATTGAAATGTGGCATGAATTTGTAATTGCTTTACTTTCATATTGCTGCGTGAACTCATATTTTAATAAGTGATTGTCTGTTTATTACAACCAAAAAGTTTAATTGCATTGTTGACGGCCGGAGGGTTCAAACGCTACAATAAATGTACATATTATATAATATATGAAATAACGTTACGCATTTATAATTTGTAAACTCTACAAATAAAAAATCAGCAATTGCAAACGCACAAACAATGTTATTAAATGTTATTTTTATATGAAAAAAATTAAATATTTTTCACAATGTTTCTAAATATTTTTCGAAACTTTTCAAATATTTTTCAAACCTTTTTTAAAATTTTTCAAAAAAACTTAATCAAAATTTTTTTGCCAGTTTTTTGTTTTAATATTTCCAATTTTTCAAAATATATTAAAAAAATTTTCAAAATTTTCAAAATTTCCAAATGTTTCTAATAATTTTTCGAAACTTTTCAAATATTTTTCAAACCTTTTTTAAAAATTTTCAAAATATTTTTAATATTTATAAAAATTTTCTTAAATATTTTTCAGAATATTTAATCAAAATTTTTTTGCCAGTTTTTTCTTTTAATATTTACAATTTTTCAAAATATTTCAAAATGTTTCTAACTATTTTTCAAAACTTTTCAAATATTTTTCAAACCTTTTTTAAAATTTTTCAAAATATTTAAATCAAAATTTTTTTGCTAGTTTTTTGTTTTAATATTTACAATTTTTCAAAATATTTAAAAAAAAATTTCAAAATTTTAAATATTTCACAATGTTTCTAAATATTTTTCGAAACTTTTCAAATATTTTTCAAACCTTTTTTAAAATTTTTCAAAATATATTAAACAATTTTAATATTTATCAGAATTTTCTTAAATAATTTTCAAAATATTTAAATCAAAATTTTTTTGCCAGTTTTTTGTTTTAATATTTGCAATTTTTCAAAATATTTTTAAAAAAATTTCAAGACTTTAAAAATTTCACAATGTTTCTAAATATTTTTCAAAACTTTTCAAATATTTTTCAAGTTTTTTTTTAATATTTACAATTTTCAAAATATTTTTATCCGTATACATACATACATATATGTATATTCAAAATATTTTTAAAGATTTTTCAAAATTTCACAATGTTTCTAAATATTTTTCGAAACTTTTCAAATATTTTTCAAACCCTTTTTAAAATTTTTCAAAATAAAAAAATTATTAATTTTTATCAGAATTTTCTTTAATATTTTTCAAATTATTTAAATAAAATTTTTTTTGCCAGTTTTTTGTTTTAATATTTACAATATTTCAAAACATTTAAAAAAATTTTTCAAAACTTTAAAAATTTTTTATTTAATTAATAACCTAATATTTAAAATTTTTCAAAACTCTTCAAAATATTTCAATCAAAATTTGTTTTCTATTTTTTCTCATCTTTTTTCAAAATTTTCAAATACTTAAATCAAAATTTATTCGTTATTTTTTAGTTTTGTTTTGATATTTTTCAAAACTTTTCATACAAGTGTTAGTACAATTACATTTTTCTTTAACAATTTCGTCTTCATTGTTTCGTTTTTTATTTAAAACACATTTAGTCTCTTCAATCAGTAGAAAATCTTCCTCAAGCACATACATAGTATGTACATACAATATACATATTAGTGATTCAAAAAAAAATTTTTTTTTCGATTCGTACTCGGAGAAGTAGGTTCCTAGACACCTCTAAGAAAGCCTCTCAGTAATGCTTTAGACACCCGAACTTCTTTGAATTCCTATTCGAACCGAGTCCTACTCGGGTATTAGTGGGACAATTACACTAATACAATTTGGGACTGTGCTCCTATTATCTTAGTACATACATATAACTAAACTCTCGGTTATTTTGGTGAAAATTTTAACGTCTGTGAATGCAGTTGTTCATTTTCTTGCCTAGAACTTAGTACTGTTAATTTCAAGAGCTTTGTTATTTGAGTTAGTTCATTACTTGTATATGCAATGAATTTTTTTGCACTAATAAAATTACATCAAAACTGTATGAAAGCTTAACTAAATCGTGGTTCAAAGCACGGCTAGTCTGGGTGGCAACGATCTTACTCCTTGATCTTCTTGTCGAAGATTTTGCATAATTATATCACTTATAAAGATTTCAGTAGACATATTTTATATAGAGCAAGCATACTCGTGTGGCTGGAGTACATTATTGTTCTACGGTGAAAGCTATGAAAAAGCTCTCATATTTGTGCTCGAAAAGGTTAAGAAAATTCAAAATTATAGACAAGCAATGAAGAAAAAAGCAAGAGAACACATACATATGCATATAAATATCAGAAAATGGCTAAGAAAGTTCGAAATTATATACTATAACTGAAGAACTAAAGTAATAACACTTATTGTGGCATGTACTAAGTGCAAACGTCAATAACAAAGCAACTAAAATTACAGCTATATAGATTAAATTGATAGAAAGCTTTTAGCTCGCTATGCTTTCATAAATCTTGATTGCCATTTCGACCGACGAAGTTGCACATTAGTTCACACACTCCTAGCAAATAAATAACAAAAACAAATGATGCGCATAAAACTCATATGCAGCTTCTTGGAGAAAGCGCTGAAGAAAAGAAAACTCAGAAAAATAATTAAAACTCCAAATGTGTCTACAAAGAACATATGTTTTCAAATTTCTTTCTATAAATTGTCAACACATGTATACAGCAACAAATTACACGCCTATTTTGTACTGAGCGTGTGGCAAGCAATTTGGTACTAATGCCCGTGTGTTTATGGCAATAATAAAATGGGTAAAAATAGCGGAGAAGAAAATCGAAATTAATTTACCAAAAATGACGAGCATAAATTTTCAACACCTCACAGGAGCGGTGGCGACTGCATCAAAGAAAGCGGGGAAAATTAAAGTGACACAGAAACAAAGTGAAGGTAAGATAGTGTCCATCAGCGCTGCAGCGGCGGCTGTCAAATCAAAGCAACGCTATTTCGAGCAAACCTCAATTATCTGTCTGCTGTTTCAGCCACACTTTTCCACTTTCCCTACAGCCTCCAGCGGCTGTGTACTGAGTGCGCTGAGATTTTTGAAACAACAACATTCCACCGCCGAGTAAATGTCAAAAAAAAAATATAATTTTTTTGTGTTGCATACTATCACAAGCAACATGTGAAGTTGTCAAACTATTTGTTGGCGAAAAATTTGTGAAACCGTAAGAATGCTAGCAGGCGCCTGGATATTTGCTCGAAATGCGAGCGCTTAGGTGTTGCTGGCAGCAAAACTTTTTGACACGTGTGAAAAAGTTTAGCTGTAAATTAGAAAAAGTGAATAAGAGAGGGAGAAAGAGCGCGCATAGTGAGTGGAAGTTGATTTTAGTCTTGAATAGCGGCAACTTAGCGGCGTAGCCCTGCTTAGGCATGCAGGAAATCGTAAATGTCCGTGACCTTAAGACGTAAGCGACTGCATACGTGCTCGCGCGCGGTGACGCCCAAAAATAGATTTTTATTGCGCTTTAATGCTGTGCATTATAAATATAGTAAATGTATATATGTACATATGTAACAACGCAAAATTGTATGTTTCGAGTTTGTTGCACTATGCGGCAACAACGCTGTGTTTACTGCGCCGCCGGTACGCCGAGCAGCTGTGTGCCGTGTGTCGCGTGACAGCTGTGCTATAATGTCAAAATAGTGACGACACAAGCGCAAGATTTTCACACTTCACAAGGTAGCGAAGTTGTTGTTGTAATGGAGCGTATTTAAAGTTACTCTTAGAGTCAGCAAAGCAGCAGTGTGATGTAGTTTATACAGCCTAGGTGTGAATAATTTGTGCTTATGTTGGAGTAGCATACGTCTCATTGACTCCAACAAACTGCATTAAAGAGAGCAATTAAGTTACATGGAAATATGTTTTATGCCCCTCTTCAAGCAATCAGTTCATGTAATGAGACTCAAGAGATTTGATTTTCATGACATGGTAAAACTTGAGAAGACTGTTTGGGGATTATGAAACCTTCTTCTTCTTCTTTACTGGCGTAGACACCGCTTACGCGATTATAGCCGAGTCAACAACAGCGCGCCAATCGTTTCTTCTCTTCGCTACGTGGCGCCAATTGGATATTCCAAGCGAAGCCAGGTCCTTCTCCACTTGGTCCTTCCAACGGAGTGGAGGTCTCCCTCTTCCTCTGCCTCCCGCGGCGGGTACTGCGTCGAATACTTTCAGAGCTGGAGTGTTTTCACCTATCCGGACAATTTAGAAACCTTATGTATTTTAGTACACCTTTGCCTTGCTGAGAGTTTTTTGCGAAGTATTCTTTTGGGAATATGTGTACTTATATATGTATGTCTAAGTCATGTATATCAGAACGATCTTTTAAAAATGTGCTAACAACCGCTGAAGAAGAAAGGGAAAGATCTGGGACAATTCCTGCCGAACCAAGAGTTCTCAGGAAGCCTCGGTGCTCTGCAATAATTTTTTGCGGATTTTTTTCTCCAACAACAAACGTTCCTGAACTCCCGAAATTGTTCGAAATTGTACTCGTATTAAAGTCAAAAATATCAATATTAAGGAAAAACATTTTGCCAAAGAAACACTATGTTGAATTTTGAAACCTGCCTCGAACTTTCTTTTAACACAAAATCTGCCAGATATTTCGTACAAAGATGAATCAAACTCTCTATTTTAAGATATGAATCTACGAAGGATCTCTAACTGATTTTTAAAACATTCAATATCGGTCGAAATTGCAACGGTCGTCTTTTGGAATTGGTTTCAATATGCTGCCTTCATTTATGATAAAAAAAAAACTTAAAAAAATACAGTTAGAGAACAGCCAAAACTTTAGATATTTTTAAATTTTACTAATTATTTAGTAAAATTTTACTAAAAATTCCTGTATACTATATACATATAATATGAATAAACAATTTAACCCTTATAGCATTGAACAAGCTAATTTCTGCTAAGATAGTTGGCTGCTATTAAAAATAATTCTTGTAGAAATTAACTGCTGGAAATAAACGACTCAATTTCAGTTATGTTATAGTAGATACTTTTTCATAAACACTTAAGCGTTTTAATTATTCATTTCAGTTAAATTGCACCAAATGTAACCCTGATAATATTTCAAAATGGCAAATCGTGTGAATTAAAATTAATTTAAAATGCCAAATCTCTATCAACATCTATTGTTAAAAACCAATCAGATTTTAATCTCCTTACTTTAATTTTATTTTCTTACCATCGAATGCCATTAAGAGCAGCTCAACTCAAACTAAATAATTTTAGCTTCACTAAGAATTTTAAGCGTTGTGCTACCATTCCGTATAAGCAACCGAAATTTAATTGACTGTAAAATCCCTCAGCCACTTTCTGGCTTCCTGTTTAATGGTTAGCGTTTATATTTCAACATTTCCTCCTGCGATGCGGTTCCCACATTCCCAAAGGTACGGATTGAATTACTTAAGTTGCTAAGCCAAGCAAATTTGGGCAAGCGATATGTGTTAGTGTTGAAGATGGTCCCTAAATACTAATACATATGTATACTTGCATGTACATATGTACACAAATATATATACATATTATTAATTGAGTATTCTGGTTCACACACATTTCGTTTATTAAAATTTACTCACTTGTCCTTTTTTAAAATTCAACTTTCGCTTCCTATCGCAGCCAAATCCCCTGTCATCTAAAAATATGCCAATTTTCACTTAAGCGATTCGTTACCACTTCACTGAATTTCACAAAATTTTCTGATCTATTTTAAGGGCAACCAAAAAGCTGATTGAAATTGCTGCATTTGAGTGAAGTTGTGCAAAAAAAGATGAAAAAAAAAATTATTTCAATGAAAAAAGTCAACAAGTTTGAGTTCACTGATTTTGAGGTTAATTTTAGCTCGACAATTAGGTTAGCGCTGACAGGGAAGAGTTCAGCTGTATTAAGCGTCTATTGTTTAACTACTTTTTTCCAATTGGCTGCGCAGCTTAGTCGTGCCAGAGTTTTTTGGCGATAGACAATTTATTTTGACCAAATAGTTGTTTTAAGTTTTAATTAAAAAATATATTTTGAAACTGTCAAGGTTTTGATACCTGAGCTATATTAGCGAACAATGTAAGGCGTAAGAAAAATGTAAAGATGTAGATACCGATGAAGAAAAAGATAAATATAAAAATATATTTCAGGAGAGGGATAAGGATTAGAAATAAAAACTAAAATAAAAATAAAAACAAAAATAAAAATAAAGATGAATATAGAATTAAAAATAAAGAAGAATATAAAATTAAAAATAATAATAGAGATTAATATAAATACCTATAAAACCGTTAGTTCCTATCTGTTACCCTTTTGAAACATCTTAGATCGCCATTATCTAGAGATTTACAGAAAGTCAAAGATAAACACAGATATGAAGTTACCATAAAGATAGCGCTAAATTGAAAAATAAAAGCAAAAGTAGGGATAAACATTACTACAAAAATAAAGATAAAGTTAGAGATAAAGGTTAAGATAAAAATATATATTGGTAAAACCCTTACTTTTGTCATAAAAACATTAAATTAAAAGTTTAATTGGTGCATGACATTGCTTCGACATTCGTCAGTTACGTTGTGGAAATGGATATAATCTGACAACAACTATGTCTACCTGTCATATATAAAAATAAGAAAAAACGTTAACTTCGGTTGCACCGAAGCTAAATACCCTTCACAGGTGCATTTCTGTTAGTAACTACTATGTGTCCATTTTGGATGGAAGCTATATGCTATAGTTAACCGATCTGAACGATTTCTTCGGAGATTACATTGTTGCCTTAGAAAATAATATATACCAAATTTCATGAATATATCTTGTCAAATGTGAAAGTTGTCCATACAAGAACTTGATTCCGATCGCTCAGTTTGTATGGTAGCTATATGCTATAGTTAACCGATCTGAACAATTTTCTCGGATATTACATTTTTGCTCTAGAAAATAATCTATACCAAATTTGGTGAAGATACATTGTCAAATGCGAAAGTTTTCCTTATGAGAACTTGATTCCGATCGTTCAGTTTATATGACAGCTATGTGCTATAGTGGTCCGATATCGGCCGTTCCGACAAACGAGCAGCTTCTTGAAGAGAAAATGACGTTTGCAAAATTTCAAAAGGATATCATAAAAACTGAGGGACTAGTTCGTATATGTACAGACAGACGGACAGACGGACAGACAGACGGACATGGCTAAATCGACTCAGCTCAACATACTGATCATTTATATATATACTTTATAGGGTCTCCGACGCTTCCTTCTAGGTGTTACAAACTTCGTGACAAACTTAATATACCCTGTTCAGGGTATAAATATATACATACATATATTTTACTTGAGAAAATCAAGCCCTATTTAAGTTATAGTTCACGTCCATGAGAATTGCGTTAGTAAAAAATAATAGTTTACAGCCGAACTTAGCACTTCCTTACATGTACAAGGTATGTCGCAAAAGAAACAGAACTGTTAAAAACAAAAAAAAAAAAAAATTAATATTTTTCAAAAGTTATATTTTTTTATTCAAAGTAGTTTCCTTGTGCTTCGATACAGCGTTTAGCCCGGTCAATTAGCATTTCAAATGAGTGTTTAAGGTCATTTTTCGGAATGCTCTTGAGAATATCGGTCGTCGCCTTTTGGATGGCTGAAATGTCCTGAAACCAGTGTCCTTTCATGGGCATGTGAAGTTTTCCAAATAGGTAAAAATCACAGAGTGACAGATATGGTGAGAAGGGTGAGTGATTAATGGTTAATATGGAGTTTTATGTCAAAAAATCACTGACAAGCGTCGACCGATGACACGGCGCATTATCGTGCAATAGGCGGCAGGACCCTGCCACAAGAAAAAATACACTTCATAACACCAAAGTAAAACACAGCATTAATCGTTTGGCCAGGAATTATAAGAACAAATCAACATTGTCTTTATTTTTGACTTCTGAACACGACTTTTTTTCGGTGACTTCTGACCGTCACAGAGGTACTCACGACCTTCTTGGAACCCCACCCATGCACAATACTACGGGATAGGCACTGATCACCATAAACGTTTTTCATCATTTGAAATGTTTCAGTAAACGTTTTCCCAAGTTTAAAACAAAATTTAATATATGCAATTTGTTCAAAATGCATTTTACGACCAATGACCAAAAGCTGCTGTCACTTTTTGATCGATAACATCGATTGTAGTTATCCAATTGTCTTAAAATTTTTACAAAATGTCAACAAGAGATCAAACTTTTTATTTCATATACCCACCAATAGTGGCGCCACCAGAAACAGTTATATTTAAAAACTTCTGTTCCTTTTGCGACAGACCTTCAGACCTTGTATATAATATACTAAATATATAATATTTTTTCGATTTTTGTTTTTAAGTTTGTGTTTGCTGTAAGGCATATATGCATTTTTTTAGAGCATTCTGCTTTTTACACAATATAAAAAACGCGCAGTGTCATTTAAAAATAGTTTGAAATATGTCAGACTAAAAAAAATGTATGTATGTATTTGAGGGACGCAGCTGACGCATTGGTGTATGATTTATTACTTTTATTATTTTTTTTTAATTTTTTTTTGTTTTTTATACAACATTATTTTTAATTTTTTTTTTTTTTTTTTTTGATATTATAATGTTATTTTTTTTTTGGTTTTTAGTAAATTGAATTTTTATAGCAAAATTTTCTTTAATAATTAAAATTTTATTTAATTTAAATTTTATTTAATTAAGATTTTATTTAATTTAAATTTTATTTAATTAAAATTTTATTTAATTTAAATTAATTATACATAATTTGTATGTTTTGTTTATGCTAATAATTTACATATTTATTTTTTAAATTTAAAAAAATTTAACAAATCAGTTTTTGTGATACTATTATCAGAAAATCGCACATAAACTTACAAACACAAGTAAAAACATACTACTTAGATATTTTCGAACTCACTGTGCTATTATTAACGCATAGCTCCATTTTTGGGTACCCAAACAAAGCATAACTCCGCATTTCCTGCATATTTATGTTATTTTAATTAGCTATAACAAGTAAATAAACCCATAAAAGAAGCTATAACAAGTGCTTATACATTTTCCTCAAATTATTACATGCCTACTTGCAGTTATAAATGCCAAGCGCTGCTTATTGAACGCTGGCATGCAACTACATACTTATACATGCAGCATAAAATTTATTACAACATTCCAACATTTGAACAAAACATAAGCAAACGTTTTCATTTATTATTTCAAAATAACAACTGAAATTACTTTATATTGTCTTTGAAAATACAACACTCGAAAACTTCTCAATTAAAACGAGATTAGTGCCAGAAAGCTGCAACGTAAAGACCACACGCATACTAGAAAAACCACAAAAGAAATAATTTTCATTTAAAATACATTTATTGTGAATTGCATACAAAATGTTCAGCTCGAAAATCAAACATAAATTAGTTCATTAACAATCAACGAGCACTCAAAAATTAGAAAATCTGGCTAATTGCGGCTCAAACTACTTCACCAACAAAGTAAATCCTTTGATTTTTTTCACAAAAAACCACAAAATCAAAACAAATAAAGCCACAAATCGTGTACAACTATAATTACGCAACATAACCTCAATAAGGATTTTATTACATAACCACAAATATTATGCCATGTTAATCACATTTTAATTACGCTCAATTGCATAGCTCAAATAAACAAAATTTTGATTTAATTCGCTACAGCCAAGAAAAAAACGAATAAATTGAACTACAGTACAACTCCTACAACAAATACATAATACGAAATATAAATAAAATTGTTATTTGTGCGTCAGTGTAATGAACCTTTGCCGCCACAAGTGCAATTAGTGCGCATTCAGCAGGCACTTCATTATTATTATATGCACAAATATATTCACGTATGTGTGTGTGTGCATGGCATACAATTTAAATGCAGTTATCCTGCACATTAACTACGCTTGCTTACCTGCCTTGCTTGCCGGCGGCGGCAAGTAACCGTTCGCCATTTCCCTTTTCCTGTACATTTTCTTGTTTATTTGATTTTTCCACCTCAATGTTTATGGCTTTTGTGCGTTTCCAGTGGTGATTTTCTACCCAAATTTCGGTTATTTCCGATGAACCCACTACTATGCAAACCACTGTGGCGGCAACAAATGGGGCGTGGCAGTTTATTTAATTTATTGTTTGCTTTGCTTAATTTCCCAAGCTTTTGTGTATGTAAATGTATGTTGGTAGTGAAGTACAAATGCAATTAAATGCTTAATTTGTTGTGCAACTTAAAATTATGGTCAGCTGCAATTACATTGTTGTGGTTGAAATGTGCCATTTGCTCACTCACCCACTGTAAATACACGTTAAACATTAACTCTTTGCTACTTTCGTATTGATTTGATGAATTTGTGGCAAAATGTTGCAATTCTTTGTACTTAAAATGGTTAATAAGTACAGAAAATGAAGTTAATTTTTATTTAATTAGATTATTTAGATATTAATATATTAATAACAGATATATATATATTTTATTAATTAATATATTTTTCACTACTACTATTATATAACAATTTATTTTATTTTTTATTTTATTTGTTTAATTTTTAATATTCTGAGAAGAATGTGCTTGTTCGTCAGCAGTAGTAGCTCTGTTTTTTCTGTAGCGCGCTGGTGGTTACGTGAGTCGAGAAATGTTTTCGTCCGAATCATGACCTGATTCAACTTTCTTCGTGCTTCCTTTGTCTCTCGGGCTGTGATTTCTGCGCCTATGTCGTCCGCTTAGCCGATTCAATATGATTCGTCTGGCATAACAAGTTCCAATATTCCGTCATGACTAATGTTTCACAGCTCTGGGCCTAAAACGGACCCTTGTACTGCTCCTGATGTAACTTCTATTTGTCGTGATCCCTCTCCAGTCTGGTTAAACAATTTTATGTTACTAAGATAGCTCCAGACTACAGCATTGATGTAATTGAAGATTCTAATTTGTTTCTAAAGCGTCGATCATGTCCGCCCATCTCGCGAAAGTATTTCGACAAAAGTATTCGCCTATATTGGGGCATCTACGCTGTTCGACTTCTACGCTACATAAGCTGACCTCCCGCATCTAAAACCGTGCTCCGACAGTTTCATTGATAGCCGCTTGCAGTCTAAGTTTAAGTAGTACTTCATAGAGTTTTCGCGCTGTATCGAGCAGGCATAGTGGGCGGTATGCTGATGGCAAGCTGGGATACCCTTTTCCCTTGCTAATTAGGACAAGTAGTCGTTTCTTCCATATTTAAGGAAGTTTTTCAGCTTTGAGACAGGCGTTCTACATGTTTATGATTACTTTGGGTCGTTCTGCAGTGATTGTTTTGAGTATTTCTGCTGGGATCCCATCCGAAATAGGCGATTTGTTAGTTTTGAGCTCGTTAACGGCTAGTTGCAGTTCTTCGAGGGTGAACTGGGGGATTTCCGAAAATCGTATAGCCTGTTCTGCTTGTTGACTCTTTTCTGTGCGGAAGTGAAGGGTGTACTAACGATGTCATCCATTTTGGCAGCGTTTAAGTCAGGTGGCTTGATTCGAGCTCCGAGTTTCTTCATAACTATTTTATATTTTTTGTTAACATCATGGCGTAGTTGCTCCCATTTTTCATTTTTGCTTGCCTCGGTGGCATGCTCCTTTATCGGCGCTTTATATTACTCGGCTGCATCTCTGCGCCTAGATCTCGTGTATGATTAGCGGAAACAAAAACGCTTAATTTATTTAGTAAATTTAGTATTAATATGATAACTTTAATTATGTACATATATAACCCCGCCTTCATTACAAAAATTCAACATAAATCAATAATCGACTTTCGATACATTTGGCACACACACGTTAAATGCCATCAGCTGTTTCAAATTTAATTTGTATTTTCGTGCATTGAACGCATTAAACAGTTTGTTGTTATTTGTACTAAATATCGTGTATTGTCTAGTTTTAGAACAAAATTTGCTTGTTGTATGGCTTTCGGCATTAATTTGTTAGTTGGAACCAACAACATGCATAACAATTTGCATTAAAAGAACAATGGACGGGGCTTGTACTGCGTGTTGGTTCCCTTTTGCGTTGTTTATGTGGAATATTCAAATATTAATTTGTGGAGTCTAATGAATTTGTAGTTAAAACTAATAACAGCTGTTGTAGTATATAATACATATGTATGTACATATGTATATTTTACGAGAGTGTAGTGGAGTTTAAACATTTCCTTCAAAGTTTCAAATAGCCAAGTTTTCCTGCTGGTAAATTTGAACAAGTTAGATAATGCTAGCTTTAGTAAAATGCACTAAATATTTAAAAAATATATCGTATGTAGATTAGCAAAACTTTGCATAGTAATCCCTTAAAAAATATTAAGTAGATTAAAAACTACGGTATAATCACGAAAAGAGCCCTCAACTCCCTTTCGCGGCAAACAGGTATTCAAAAATATTGCAAAATATTCTCTAACCGCCCCAATATCATCAACAACCGCATATTTTGTATTCCCTTGTCGGTTTCGCAACTCTGCATTTGCTTGCCACACGTGCGCCCTGTGAATGTGTTGCACGCATGTCAGCGTTTAGTGTGTCGTAACAGCCGCTGTGGGTGTTGAGAATTTGTTGCACGCCTCGGCTGAGACTACAATGCATTGCCGGTATGTTGAGATATCTATAAATACATATACATATGTACACACATTAGTATGTATGGGCATATGTGCTTCAAGCGGCACTTGCTGTATGCCTCTTCATGCAATTTTTCACCACAAGCATTTAACTCATGAGAAAAATACAAATATTTTAAATATAATTGCTATTGTGCTCGAAACTTTGACTGGAGAAACATAGCGGAATAAATAAATAAATAAAAGTGAAAATAAATATGTACACACTTATTATGTATGTGAGAACAAACACAGCAGTGACCTTAACCTGAAAAGCGATACAAGTGTTTTCATTAACTGATGGTGTTAAGGCGTGAAAAAGTGAAGGGCGACGAAATTTAAATATAATTATGTATATACATACATACATATGTATATTATAAACGTAAGAAATATGCGTTTTTAATAAAAACTATTTACAAAAAATAAAATAATAAATATAAGAAAAAAATTTCAAAAATAATAAGGATTTTTGAATATTTTGTGACCATTATAAAAATATTTTATAAATATTCATAATACAAAAAAACATTCTTCTTACTATTAAACAAAAAACATTACTGCGAATGAAAACTGGGTTTTGTATAATTTATATTTTATAAAAAATTCATTAAAAAATAAATTAAATATTATTTAACAAGAAAATAAAATAAAATAAAAATAATTAAATAAATATTTGTAATAATAACAATAATTTAAATATATTTTCGGGCCGACATAAAAAATATTCTATAAATATTCATAATCCAAATAACATTATTGAGGATTATTGGTTTAGATAAAAGATATTGAAAAGTTTTAAATATATACAAAATGCATTAAAAATAAATTAAATAATATTTAACAAGAAAATAAAGGAATAATAAACACTAATAAAAAAAATAAAATACAAATATCTATAAAATACATACATAAATAATAATAATTGAATGAAATTAGTTTATTTCAAATGACATAGGCTGTTTTCATCTATTTTTTTTTTTTTTTTGTTTATACTTAGATTTAAGTTATATATATAGCTCAGACATAAATATATGACAATTATAAGTTACTTTTCTTAAAACAACAAAATTACATATGTAAAATATGGGTTTATATAGAGTATTATTATAAATAGTTCATAAAAAATAAATGTATAAGACTCAAAAGCAAATAAAGGTAAAATACTTAAATATTCCAAATTTCAACAAAAAATATTTTAATACAAATAATAAAAAATAAAAACAAATAAATAAATAGTAAGACAAAAAATAGAAAGAATAAAAAAAATTGTTCGCACTTAAATATATTTACTGCTGATTTAAAATATTTTTTTATGCATTCTCTTAACTAAAAATGGTTTTATATGAAATATTTTTTATAAATAAACGGAAATAAATAAACTTTTATAGTTTAAAAAGATAATAAGGAAAGTTATAAAGTTAAATTTTTCAAACAAAAGAATAAATCAAATTTGTTGAAGAAAAAATAAATAATTTTTTTTATTAATTTAATAAAAAAAAATAAAAATTAAAAAAAATAAATAATTTTTTTTATTAAATCTAATTTTTTTTTTAATTTTTATTTTTTTATTAAATTTTTTTTATAATTTTTTATATTAAATTTTTTTATTAAATTTAATTTTTTTTATTTTTTTTTATTTTTTTTTATTTTTTATTTTTTTTATTAAATTTTTTTTTTAACTTTTTATATTTATTTTTTCTTTTTTTATTAAAAAAATTTATTAATAAATTTATATGTTTTTTTATTTTTATTTTACATGTTAAAAAATAATTATTTCATATAACAAAAATCGGTATATTATAATACTATATATACAATGTATATTATACATATATGTACATAAATACGAAAACATTTCCAAACCATTTAATAATACTGTGCTTAAAAATATTTTTTATGAGGATTTAAAATTAACATTTTTAATTAAATTTATTAAATATAATATTAAAATATTTTATTAAAAATGTCAACTAAAAATATTATTTTAAAAATATTTCATTCTTCGAAGCATATCTAAGCACAATAAAATCACCAAAACTGCAGCAATAAAATTTTTTAATTAACTCCGCCTTTAATGCGCTGTCATCCAAGACAAACATTAAAGTCACTTGAGAAGTACATAATATTAGCAGTTTATTGCGAAAAATTATTAAGTTCATGCAAAAAATTTGTTTACCATTATACAGGCACTAACAGGCCATTTCCGTAAGTGCTTACGCCTAGCATTGCGGCAATGTAAACAACTGTCGTTGGAACAGAGCAAAAAGTTTCGCAGCAACGCGGCGTGTGTTCGGCAATTTATTCTGATTTTCTTGCTGTTTATTTATACGAATGTTCCACATTTTGTTATGGCTTTTGACAAATCCAACAAATGAATGGCATGCTGAAAGTCGAAGAGTGTAAACAAAAATCTTGCGTATAAATATGTACAGTTATAAAGACGTTTTTATTTGATTTTGTTTACACATTCGCTCATTTTGCCGCCAATGCTCATTCAAAGCGGCATGATAAGACGCTTGTATTTATAATTTTGTTTCGCAGAAAATCAATTGAGAGGTTGAATGAAAATACATATGTAAATCTAACTATAAACATTTTATTTTTAATTTTTTTAAAGCTTTTTTGCTCTGCGTCTCAATAAACTCAACATTTTATTGCAAATTAAACGATTTCCGGCTGCCTTTTTTCCAGAACTCCAGGCAGTTGGAATCCAAGCTGTTGTATGCTCGGCATAGCAAAAACGCATACTTTCATATATAATACTCAATTTGAGTTTGAAAATCCACAAGCGCATGCCAATCAAATCTTCCAGCGTTTTTAATACAAAACAAATTTTCAAGCAGCTTAGATTTGCTACGCTTTCTGCAAGCACCATCGATTTGGCTAAATCTTCAATTTCTTTAGCCACACAAATTGAAACCATTCCAGCAAAGCTTAAAGCACTCATATTTCCAGAGCATTTTCCATATTTGCATCCAATTGATAAGCAGTATTGCGAAATTTGGAGAAAAAATTCAACTTTTTCCATCAGCCAAGAGCATTTCCAAAACAGTTGCATACATCGAAAGGAAGTGCTACGTTCAGCAAAAAACCGAAGCAACAGAAAGAAAAAAACAAGAAAACAAATGGCAACTACCTACTCCTGTTGACGTGCTTGTGCTATGCGTCATTCTGCCAGGAGCCAGTTTTTTGGCTGCACCAACGAGCTAGTATTGTTTTCAAACTTGGTATTTTTTCATGGCTTTGAGTACACTGCAAAATTTTGACATATTTAAAACTGAAAAAAAACTAGCAGAAGCTATACTGTTACATATTAGAAGGCAATGGATTCAAATTTCTATATTGCATTAGATTTGAATTGTCGAAAAATGTAAAGCTGATGAGCGTGCGAGAAAGGATAGCAAATCTCATCAACATGGGCTTTCCCCTATCTTAGTTCATATGGGAGTTGAATTTATGGATCGCGCGAAAGCTCGGCAAGCTTTGGTCAACAAAAAGCACCAGTTGTGAAAGCTTTCTGACACAGAGTGGAACGTAAAACGCAATTGATCTACCAGTTTTTAGCCAGCTTCACATCGCCGCTAGGATAGGTGTCCTAACCTTGAGGCTAAACATTTTGCAGGACACAATTTGACAAAATCGCAAGAAGGAATATGAGGTGTAAACATCTAGACACTTTCTTCTTCACTACCAAAACTAAGCATGCCGGTTGCCATACTTTTTACGAACCCGGCAAATTAGCTGGGATTGATACTATTCGCTTCTTGACCCCACAACTCAGTACGATTTCGCTCTTGTGTCAAAACTTTTGAGAAGTGAGAATACAGAGTTGCTGTTTTTACCAGCACATTTATTCATAACGGTTCATTCCTCTCGCCTTCAAACAATTTCATCTCACAAAACCTCGAACGGGTTTTATAAAGCGTGTAGGCTGTCAAGAATTTTACGAACCCTCGAAGTTGAAGCCCGCAACCATCAGAGCTACACAATTCCTTTATGTAGAAGTATGAAATAAATGGGAGTTTAATTTATATATTTACTAAGCTTCTCTTCTTATGAAAATATCTGTGTGAGTTAATTTTTTTCCGTGTTGGGTCCCAAACCCAGCGCACAACCCTGGGGAGGTATGTTTCGCCTTCTCACTTTAGCTCGCCTTCAAACGGATGTTTTTTAACAAACCAGAGGATGCTTGGTCTAAAACATTGCTTAAGCCATATGTAAAATAATCGTTTCTGACTACTCCCATTTGAATGGCGCTCAGAGAACTTTCCACACTTACATGTACACATGATTCCATTCTCCTGGACTTCTATCCGGTACCAGCTAGCGTTATATTTGCAATCTTTCACAAAAGTTCTACTAAAGTTTTCGCACAGTGCACCTTTCCCCACCTTTTTCCACAAAATTTACAACTTGCGAATAGCAAGCAACTAGCAAATCTCAATGCGCACGACGTACGTTCTGTCGTTTGTTTGTTTCTTGGCATGCCACACATTTCAATTGCAACTCTGCAACACAAACATACAATTTTTTTTCGCCTGCTTACTGATAGAAGCGCCGAGTGCCATCATTTTTCCACATGAAAGCGAGTACTCTGCGGAAATGTCACACACACACACACACCTAGTTAGGTAGAGCATACAGATTTTGAGAATATTTCCGTTTCAAAACGAAAAAAATTAAATTCGCTCGCACAACAAAATAGAAAAATCGAAAACTAAAAACTTACCACAATTTCAATTTCGTCGATTTTCAGGCACTAACGAAAATTGTAATTTGATGAAAATGCTCGAGAGCAGAAAAATAACAGCCGCAATTGGGAATAAACAACAAACATAAAAAAATGCAAATAACGGTACAACCGAGGAGCGTTTCGTTTTTATGCATTTCGACAAAAAGTTGAATTGTACTCAAAAAATTTTTGAAAAATGCATAAAAAAATTTACACAAGTACATACTTACGTATCTGCACTCGTGCTGCTTGCGTAGGCAGAAATCGCCTGCCATTGATAGTAATAGTTTTTAACGAGGCCACATTGTTCAACATAGATTTGCACTTTGCAATTGCAAATAAAAGTGCATGTCGAAAAAACCACACACACTTCACTCAATTGTGGGAATATTTGATGTTCCACGAAGGCTCAACAAAAAACAAAATACAAAAAAAACGACAATCCAATCGCCAGCAACAACACGCAAGAGTTCACAGGCATTAACATTTAACAGAAATTTATTTGAAGTGTCATTTTCTGTGCTTTTTAACACTCACAAAAAATATGTCACTCAATTTGCTTGCGCCATACGTTCGACAAACAAACAGTGCAATGAAACAATTACTCCACACATCCATCACAGCTGAAATAAATGAATTCATTAAAAAATACGTGCAGCCGTATTTAATTTAAAAGTTCGGAAAAGCTGAAAGGTATTAAAAAGCTTTTAAGCCCAGATGCTTTAAGTGAGAGCACACATTGTCGTTGAGGTAAAACCTGCACTAATTGCTTTCGAATGCGTTAGCAGTGAGAATCAGCTTTTGAGAGCTGAGTATATATTTTCACTAGAGTTTACATAGCTTTTTAATACCAATATTTTAACTTTGAGTCTTATTACTTTAATCTTGAATTTTAAGAAGCCTGCACAGATATCGCCTCATATTGAGCAAACTGATTTGTCAGACAATTTACGGCATTTGTTGAAGCTAAGATTTTTGTATTATGCCACTTCGATATTTATCACAAAAAAACAGCCAAAACTTTGGTATTCCATATCCACTGCCTCTCTTGAGGATAACTCATTTCGAATGCTTGTTACACCATCCCTAAAATTAGAAATGCATTCCTATCACTTTAACTCTACCTAAAAGATCGTTCTCTGATTCTAAATATCGCTGTAAAGATGCGCCGTCTGAGATACATTGATATCATTGTTTCAAAGCCGTATATCTTTTGATCACGAATTCATCATTGATCATACTCAACATTTCTTCCCTTTATTAAGGTTATCTCATCAACTTTTAACACAACAATTTCAACATCTATAGTCCGTTCCGTGTACGTTTTCAATGAGACTTCAAACAATGATTTCCAACTATATATAGTTTCACAAACTAAAAGATAGTTCTCAGATTCAAAATATAGCTGTAAAGGTCCGCCTGCTGAGGTTGATATCATTGTTTCAAGACAGTACATCATTTTATAACGAGTTCATGATTGCTCATATTCAAACTTCATTTTTCTTCTCATCCCTTTTTAGTACAGTACTTCCAACTTCTATGGTCTGTTCTGTATACGTTTAATATCACGATTTCATGACTCAGCATCCATTCATGATCCTTATTGATTATATACAAAATTTATGGTATTACATATTTATGAGGTTGTCTTATCTCTTTTTAATACAATACTTCCAACTGCTGTGATCCTGTCTGTGTAAGCTTTGGAGGAGCTTCTAAAAGGAGAATGATTTCCAACAATCTATGGTTTTTGTAAGATATGTAAATGCTCTAACTATGATTCTGAGTTATCCTGTAATAGATAACTATTTATTATACACTCCATCTCAATTTCTGAACAATGGTATTATATGAACTGAGATTACTAGAGAAACGAGAGTGAATGGAATGTCTCAAGATTGTCTGAAAAATTTATGAAAAATAAGCTCATTAGATTAGATCAATAAACTTTTCAGACATTCAACAAGAAAGCTTCCAGCTTCTACGTTTGATTTATAATATAATATTAAGGGGTTACATGGATTTCCTCAGGATTAAAAACAGCCTTTTTTCATGTACAAAATGAAATATTTTATTACATTTTTTTATTATTACAACCATACAGTATTAAAAAAAAAATTCTGAAATTTTTGGAAAAAAGTATTTTAATTCGGCCATTGTGAAGGCATTTCCGTTGACCCCTCGGAATAAAGAAATGTTGGCGTTGGCAAGTTAACACCTTACAGAATCATCTAAAGTGAAAAAATACGTGATTTACTTAAAAAATTAACTTAGAACTTGAGCGAAGGAAAGAAAAATTAATATTGGATTTTTGGCAGACATTTTTACATGAAATTAAAATTTTGTCATATTTCTTTTTTTTTTTCAAATAGTTGTAATCGAAAAGAAAAAAAAACCTTCATCCAAGCCTTTAATAATTGTATCTCAAAGAACTGTATAAAATTTCATGAAGATCGGTAGAGTAGTTATCGAGAACTCATGCCATCTGACTTCAAAAACGAAGTTTCGAGAAAAACGCGTTTAGAAACGGCGCACTTAGCCTAGCTAGCCTCGAGCGCACAAGTTCTGTATCTCCGAAACTATTACCCGTATCAACTTGAAAATTTAGGACAATATTCTAAAGGTGTCGTAGAATTTAATAAGACAATATAAAAAATCGACCAGTAAACCCATGTAACCCCGTAAAGCTTAAGAGTTTAAATTCTAACTTCTAACTTAAATTTAAAGTATTAAATTTTTATGGAAGAAATATTTAGCTATAGCAATTTGTGAGCTTCATTAAAAGGCAAAGTGTTTATCAGCGTATCCAGAATTTGTGCATCCCTCCTCTTCTTCGATTTTGGAGCTTTTTCTAAACCTTTTTTGTGATATTTTTCAATTTGTGCCTCTGCATATTTTCTTGTTTGATCATAATTTTTTTATTTTCTAAAAATACAGTAGCTAAAACGTAGCCTAAAATGTTATATGTTATTATAGACACATAATTTTCAATATAAATGCATGTTTAACTCATTTTCAAAAAGGCATAGAAAGCTTAAAAGCTTATCAAAACTTCATTTTTGACTCAAAAATATTAATTATATGAAAATATTTTAAAAAAATTTATATGTAATATTATGTTTAAAATGTCTAAGTTTTCAACTCGAAATAATTTGAATCTAAAAACACAACATTATGGCTTTAAGCATAAAATATTTCACCTATTACCCCAACACCTATAACAACAAAGTTTCAATTTTGTACTGCTAAGGCAGTGTCACATGAGTTTTTAATTAAAATAAGCATATGTGCCACCTGTGGTCATAATACACCAGCCAATTTGGTAGTACAACATTTTTAATATTTTCTCTCCTGCAAAAGCCACCAACTTTTACTCACTTTTAATGCCATAAATCTGTCATTACAAATACACGCACAGCTTAATAACAATTTGCAAGCTTAAGCACATAAGTCGAAAACTAGTTAACAGCCTTTGACTAGCCACACCAAGCACTCCCGCAGGTCACACATATGCTGTTGCGCTGTTGCATGCTGCAAACTATGAAAAAACCATCAGCTGAGCGTTGACAGTTCGCAACTTGTTAAAATGTCAAAAGAAAGTGAGCTGCATGAAATTAGATGTGCGCTTACAAGGGTGCATATGGATGTACATATGTATGTCTGCAAAGCGGTTGAGCTGGATGGACATGCAAGTTGCACATGCAAATGAAATACTAAAATGCAGCGCTGCATATATAGAGTATGTACGATAAGCCTGCACCGATATACATACATATATTAGTGCTTTCTCCACAAATTGAGTGTGTGTTTTGTGCGCGCTGATATACTTTCCAAACTTTGCCAACATTTAATGACAAGCCGAAACGTCAAAAGTAAAAGTTTCAAATATTTTATGCACAAGCACATGAAATGCATAAATGGTTGACCAACAACAACAAGAAGTGTGAGCAACTGCACGAATGAGTGAGTGAACTCGTCAGTGGGTGAGTGAGCGGGTGTGCGCTTGAGCAGGCAAATCAAAGTTTCAAGCGACCTGGCAACACTGCCAGGCGCAGCAGACCGGTACTGGCCATGACAGCCTCTTCTTCTCAGTCGGCAATATTTATGCATAATAATTACAACAACAATGAAATTATTCATAGCACTAAAGGCATAATAATGCGTATCAGTTAACAAGAATAATATTAAAAAAAAAAAGCAAAAAGAAAAAAATTTAATTGTCTGGCGTTGCCAACTTTGTACACATCAACGTCACTTTCTCAATTGCTGACAGTTGAAGTTTGTTTAACAACTATACGAGTACAATTTATGCAGTATGATCGTATGACACTAACAACAATACGCGCTGACATAAAAAGGACAACGCACTGAGTGCGCTGCAAGTAGGGATTTGAATGTGTAGTCGTGTTGCCAAGCGACTGAGCAACTGAAAGTGAGCAAACTGTCAACGTCATTTGCCTGCAGCGCCTCACCGCGCAAACTAAACTGGTTGGTGTAATCTGCATGCAGTTATATGCAAATACAGGGTGGTCGATATATTATGCGCATGGTGTTTTGACAGTGACAGCTTTTGGTGATGAAAATTTTGGCAGAAAGTGACTGTAACTACTGCACAGAATGAAAGTCCAGCTTTGGAAAATCATTTTTAGGCGATGTTTTGTTAAAGTTCTACTATTACGAAAAAGCCTACCTAAAACTCAATGTGCTGAAGCATACTCATCTTCTTCTTCTTGGCACTACAACCCTAGGTCGGTTTGAGCCGGGCACACAAAACCTCGCCAGCTGCTTATATTTTGTGAGGTCACGCCTCGTAACTCCCAGTACAGAAAAGTTGCCAAGCGCTTGATTCTTCAATTGAAAGCATCGACGCATTTGCTTCCGTTGTCCACCCAAGCATGTCGAATCGAATGAGGGAAAAGCACTGCATAAGCATTTTTCATGGAACCCACATGGCCTAACAAACACATTCATTAGAATTTTATGCGTTTAACTACATAAGTATATCCATGTTCCGTTGAGCTCACACAGTTCGTGGTTCCATCTTCTTCGATATTCATCACTTATGCGTGCGGCTTCAAAGACCTTGCGAAGAACTGTAATCCCGAATGCTCCAAGCGCTTTCTCATCTAGGTCCGTCATCGTCCAGGTATCTGCGCGGTTTAATAGGACGGAAATAAAGAGAGACTTATAGCGCGTAATTTTTACGCGTCCAGCTTCTCAACTATCTGGCAAATTGTACTTTTACCGTAGTAAGTGCCACTGCGGTTTAGATTAGCGGCGCGTATCACTTCTTCCAGCATTATATTGAAGGAGACGCACGGATGAAAACTACTATTTTTAAACCTTGTCTGGTATCAAACGGCTCGGAGAGGTTCTCAACACCATTCTGCATAACGGTATGAGTGTCGCAGGGATACTAAATTTTGACATGGCGTCGAATAGGCAGATCGTGTCAGTTCTGTCGAAAGCGGGTTTTCAAATTGACAAAAAAGTGATAGATGTTTGTCAAGGGTCTTCCCCAAGATTTGTCGGTTTGTGAAAATCTGGTCTATTCTGGATTATCCAGGTCCAAAGTCGCACTGACAAGGTTCAATCAGCTAAAAGATTGATCATTTTAATCCGAACATACTTTTTTAGAATAAATGCATCTAAGTTTGAAAATGTCCACGGAGTCTGTTTTTATCAAAAAACTCTTCCTAAGCTAGTGCCCTGAACTAACCTAATAAAATAAAAGTTTATCAGTTACTTTCACATTCCCTTTGCCTGTTATTATCTTCGAAGTATTCAAGGAGAGAAAAGAAGCTAGACAGCAAGAATTTAGAACTAAGTAGAAGAACTCAGTTTACAGAGTACTGCGTTCGAAAACCGTGCTCTAAAAATATTAAGGGTATTCTAGTCTAGAAATAAAATATTATTGGGCAGTTTTTTGAATTTTATTTAAAAAAAAACCAAAAAATATTTTTAATTTCCATTTTTTATGGTGTTTTTATTGATATCTTAAGAATACAGAAAAAAAATTTTACAAAAAAATATTAAAAATTAAAATAATTAGAGGGGGGAGAGACAGATGTAAAAAAATGGCGCATCTTGGTGACATTGATCCTGACTCTCCTGGTGGTCTGAAAAAAATCAAAAGAAATTCTTAATCAGTAAGAATGCTGTTATAGTCCCTACATCAGGGAACACGAAAAAAAAAATGTTTGAAAAATGGCGACTGCCTGAAAATAAAAATCATTTTTTACGTTTTTTTTTTTTTTTGAAATTCCTGAATTTTTTTAAAATATTAAAAACAAAAATTTTGACTCGATACTAGTAGGAACGATAAAGGATTATATAAAGAAGATTCACACAAAATTTCAAGTAAATCGGTTGTATAGAACCTGAGATAATACCGGTACCGTGTGGAAAAAAGTAGTTTCAAGAAAAACGCGTTTAAAAAAGTGAGTCTATCTACCTACCGGGCTAGGTACTACGTCACTAAAGTAACTGTAGCTCTTAAAATAATTTTAATTTTTAAAAATCTTTTGGAGGATATGTTCTTAAGGGTCTAAACTTTAAATATATGAAAAAACATTGAATCCTTCAAAATTCTAGAGGAGACTACCCCCCTAAAAAATCGAACCTATGAGCCACCCTGTACATAACTAGCAATGAATACGTCTCCACAAGCGACGCCACTCAACTCAACTCAACGCGACGCGACGTAACTCGCTCAACTGTCCATCAACGATGCTTTAGCAAAAGTCCTTAACCACCTTTTTTCACACAATGCCTGTCGGTCAACGCGCTAAAAGGATAGTTAAAGTGTGCCTCATTGTTTGTTGCATTTGTTGTTGCAGCTCATTGTGCATGCATTCATATGCGCGCTGGCGCACTTAACGTAAAGTGAATAAAACTGTGTACTGTAACGAGCCGCAATCAACTTCCGTTAGGCGCGCATGCAGTGGCGTGGCGCATGTGTGTAATAATGTGGCGCTGGCGTGTAAAAGACAAACGGAAAACGGACATTTCAGTAACCATTTCCGTTTCCGCATGCAACGCACTTCAACAAATACAAGGTGTTTTTACGTATGTACATATGTGTGATAATACGCCGGCTAGCAGTGCAAATATTTAAATCCTTTCGCTGCTGAAGCAGCATTTTTAATTAAATTTCTTTAACCCAATTAAAGGCGGCGACGAACGCGTCTTCTTTGCATTTAAATATATACATACATACACACACATATGCGCAAAAGTAAATATTTATTTAGTCGACGTTAAAGCAACGGGTTGCAAGCATTGTGTCCTAGTAGTTTTTGCTGCCACTAACGGTAAAAGGCGTTTTTGTTGGCCAACAGCAGTCCATTGAGCGCTAGGTCGTTGTCTTGCCGGCTGAAACCACAAGGATAAACAAAAATATTTGCTTGCTTTTGCTAAGGCATTCATGCGTAACGGTAAAGTTAATACAGTTATACAGTACATATCTATATACTTACAAAATGCGGTAGTACCAAGCAGTGCAAACTTTATGAACACGTAGACTTTAAACCATTTCTCTTATAACTCTTGCTTCTTTAAAAATGGATAGCTTCCAACTTTATCCTGCTCGAATAGAAGACTTGGAGTTTGAGTATTTTCACTAGAATGGTCGGAGTTTTCTTCATAATTTATGAAATATTCAGCTGGCTTACAAAGTTCTTTATCAACTGCATATAAATATTTAAATTGCTCGAAAGGGTAAACACTCCATAGATGTTTGCAACCGTCCGCTTCGGTGAGTTTTGTTTTCATCCTATCTGCTATAAACGTTCTTATTGATATTGCGGAACACATATTGGGTTGCACATTCTGACTTCTCGAGATGTTGTCACTTCTAGCGTGTTTCGGCTCTTTTACAGTTTTTAAAACTCGATTTTTTTTGTTATACGAGGGCTGCTAAATATATTTCTGGCCTAATAATGAAAATAGGCATATTTATCAACGAAAATGTTTTTTTTTTTTTTTGTTTTTTTTTCGTTGGATTTGGTTCGTCTTGGAAGACCCACACGGTCGATTGCTGTTTTGTTTCGGGCTCATACGCATAGATCCATGATTCGTCACCTGTGACGATCTTATAAACGTCTTTTGAAGCACCGCGATCGTATTTTTTCAGCATTTCTTTACACCAATCCACACGAGCCTTTTTTTGAGCGATTGTCAAATTGTGCGGGATCCAACGAGAACAAACCTTTTTAACGGCCAGGTGTTCATGCAATATCGAATGTATGCTGGTGGGAGAAATGCATAGGCATGCCTCTATCTGAAGGTATGTTACATGACGGTCTTGCATTATCAGTTCACGTACGGCATCGATGTTTTCTGGCACAACAGCTATTTTTGGACGACCTTCACGGAATTCGTCTTTGAGCGAGCGTCGGCCACGATTGAATTCGTTGTACCAGTTTTTCACAGTGCTATAGGATGGTGCTTCATAGCCATACAAAGATTTTAGTTCATCGATGCACTCTTGTCGTGTTAATCCACGTCGAAAGTTGTGAAAAATGATCGCACGAAAATGTTCACGAGTTAATTCCATTTTTTGGCCGAGATGAATTTTTTAATTCCCCGTAAATAAAACAATTCACGATTAAATGACAAAACGTTCTAAGTGATGTTATGATAAAAAATGTCAAACTTTCCAATGGAAATGTCAGATTGCACCTGGCAACACTTAGTGTTGCCTAGTCCATAAATATATATAGCAACCTACGTAGTCGACTGTTCAATAAATATTGGCAGAGTTTTGCGTTGAGCACCCGGACATGATCCGATTAAAGAACGCTTTTGATTTTAGTTTCAAGCTATAAAATTGTTTCGACCTCTTATGTAACTTTTTGTTGCTTAAAAAGTCTCGAAAGACTTCTCGTCAACTCAGTAGGAGAAATAGACTTCTGGTAAGAATGAAAAAATTTAGCTTGAAGGGTTCACTATTCTCATTCCACAATGACCTGTATATCACTTTAAGAGCTTATCCTCTACTATTTGCTATGAAATAATCTATGAAATACTGCTTCTAAGATTTTCCGGAATATTAGGTCCTTGAACTGTTCGAAAGTTGTTTGTACTTTATTTGCTATATTAGATTATGTTAGATTATATTAAACTGGCCGGCTGTCATGCAGTACATACACCTACTGGTCCTTAGTAATGTCAGAGAGATGTTGAGTTTTCGCTTTTTGCAAACTTTAAGCGTGATTTGATAGCTAATTTTGTTACCTTGTCTAGTCCCTCGAACTGCGAAGCTCCTATATATCTAAGACGAGTGCTAGATAATGATGGAAAGTTGCATAGGTGAAGCTCCAGCGTCTCTATCATGCCTACTTCTCTGCTCTTTCTAATTTTATCATCATTATCTATGCCCATGCGCCCCACATGTGCTACCAGTAGGTTGTGACCTGCAGTCATTGGCCAACAACCGACCTGCAGTCCGCTCATTACTGTGTGAGTAAAGCATGTGCGTTTTTCTTAGGGGCCTTTGCATATGATCTTGGCGACCCTGCATGTTCTTAAGGTGTTCAAATTCCTTTTGATCTGTTTATCAGCCCCTTCGGGTATTTCATTGTATATCATGTTTATTGACTTCCGTATTTCCTCAACTGGTTCGATAGCCAGACGGATGGCACCGCTTGGATTAAGTTTACTTTAAATTCGACCCTTCAACCTTTTCATTATATGTGACCTGGTCTACGGAAAGGGGGCTTAGGTGTCAAAAAATCATTTTTTTTTTCAAATTTTTTATTTTTTCAATTTTTATTTTTTTTTTTCGCACGTTAGCTCCCTTTTCGTAGACCAGGTCACATATTATATTGTATTTTTTTATTGTTATGAAAACTAAAACTAAGAAAACATTTTATGAGACCAAAATATTATTATCTTTATTATCGTGATCACATTTATATATATATATATATATATATATTCAGTTTGCCACGAAGTTTATAACACCTAGAAAGAATTTGCATAAATGATCAGCATGACGAGTTCAGTCAATTTAGCTAAGTCTGTCTGTTCATTTGTCTATATGTACATACATATACACCTGAATTAGTCCCTCGGTTTTTGAGATATCGATCTGAAAATTTTCACACATCCTTAAGAGTTTTTGGTTTGGAATTAAGAATTTTTTGAAATTTGTTGGAATGACTGATATGACACCTTTATAGGATACAAACTGATCGACCAAAATGAAGTTCTTAAATGAAAAACATTTTTATTTACCCTATCTTAGCAAAATTTTTGAGATTTTTAGTTGCAATTTTTTTGCTGTTCGTGAGATCAGAGTCCCATATTTTTGAACACTGATTCTTATGTAAAATTGGACGAGGAATCGAATGGAGAAGTCAATTTTGAAAAAAAAATGGGGAAAAAGCACAAAAACGGTATTTTTGGAAAAAAATTATTTTTTTGGATTTTGCAAATTCTTTTGGATTTTGAAAATATTTTTATCAGAAAGCTGAGATTTTTTTACATAAAATTGGACAACTTAAACATTTTTTTCACTCAATTTTGAGGTCGTTAAAAAATAAAATAAAAAGTAATTTTTTTGTTTGATCTCAATTTGAATTGCGCACCAAAAACAATGGAGGAACTTTGAGCACAAAAAGTTAACAGATATTCTTATTTTGGTCTATATTATGATATTCTAAAGTTTGGTCAAAATCGGAGAACCACGGGTACAAAACCATGTCGCCAATTGATGGAATGGCCCATATGAAGAAATTTTTCAGATCGCATCATTATCACAATTGTATGTATGTATATGTAGCTCCGATTCAAATCGAACAATCAAACTCAAGTTTTTGTATGGAAACTTTTAACTTGTGAAGAGGATTTTGCATAGAACTGAAATTATTTTTTTTTTTTTGTTTTTGTTTTCATATTATTTCTTATTACAAATTTCTTTATGCAAGTACTTACCTACTCTAGCAAAAATATTTTTTTACCTACGTGCTTATTCCTTGCGAAAGCTTATTGCGCATCAAGCATAACCCAATAACCACAACTGGCACGTTTGCAATGGCAACAACAAAAGCAGTTGTACCAACCATACCAATAAGCACCGCAAAACCATACTGACACGTCATATTTTTACCGCAACTTTTAGCGATAGTTCGAGATTTCTGCACAGACCTTTGCTAGTAACTGCAACACCTTTCTACTACTTTCGCCACTCAACCAACACTCTGGCTTTGCGCAATCCTCCGACTCAATCTGCTAATTTTTCACAATTTCAGTGCTATATTTACAACTTCCTGCCCACGCAGCACACACCCACCGCTTGCGCTCATTTTTTTTTTTGCTCTTCTACGTAAGGAAACAACACAACAAAACGATAAATAATGCTCACTCATGTCGACGCCTCCTATTAGTTAGGCTACACACTAAGCCGCTCACACCTCAGGTCCTCGATTTTATTTACATTTTCTTGCTCTTCGCAAGCAGCAACAAAATGGGTGGGCGATATTGTTGTTTTGCAATATTGCTGGCGACATGCCATTTTACCATTTTTGCTGTCGTCGCGTTCCTTTCCTGGCGCTTACTTTGCTATTTTGTGTTTTAGTGTGTGTGTTCTGTTGATACTAATGTCCTTTGTGCTAGTTGTTGTTGGCTGTTTATTTATGTGAGCGTTTGCAGCGAGTGGAAAATATTAATAGCTAAATGCATGTTTATCATTTATATACATATAAGTATCTATATTTGTATATAATGTATCCATATTGGCACACTGACCGCACAATGAAAATATCGTCGAAAGGCGATCGATAATTTGAAGTATGTTAGTCGTTGCGCTGCAACACGCAAGCTTTGGTGCTTTAAAGGCTGGAGTGTGAGTAAAATTTCTGCGAAAAATAACTTAAATTAAGGTTAGACAGTTTCCAATTTAGTTTACGCCGTGGCTTTTAAATAAGTAAAAAATTATGTGGGTTAAAATTAGTTATAAATATTTATAATATCAATTACAGCTACTCGTATTGCTGTAAATAACCAATATGGTGTCATAATATAATCATATTTGAGGTATATTCTTTAAAGTAGCGCAACAATTTCGGCTATAACCGCGTAAGCGGTGTCTATGCCAGTAAAGAAGAGAGAATGCAACGATTTCTCGTTTCGCCAAAGAATTGTAGGGAACTTTGTAATGCCTGTTAGTTGAAATAAACCTGAAATAAGAGCTTATGCCAGCTATAAACCAGATTTTGAAAATGAATTTGTTCTTTAAAGTTGAATTTTATGACTTAAAAGTTGTAAAAACTAATAATTCGCTTCTGATTGGTACTGAATATATTCTAAGCAATTTAGTTATTTACTCTTACAATTACTGCTTTTACTTACATTACTTTTATTAAGGGCGTATTCTACTCTAGAAATCAAATTTTGGGCAGTTTTTGAATTTTATTTAAAAAAAAAACCAAAAATATTTTTACTATCCATTTTTTATGGTGTTTTTATTGATATCTTAAAAACACAGAAAAAAATTTACAAAAAAATATTAAAAATTAAAATAATTAGAGGGGGGTGAGACAGGTGTAAAAAAAAGTGGCGCATCCTGGTGACATTGATCCTGACTCTCCTGGTGGTCTGAAAAAAAATCAAAAGAAATTCTTAATCAGTAAGGATGCTGTTATAGTCCGGGAACACGAAAAAAATTTTTTTTTTTTGGAAAATGGCGACTGCCTGAAATTAAAAATCATTTTTACGCTTTTTTTTGAAATTCCTGAATTTTTTTAAAATATTAAAAACAAAAATTTTGACACGATGCTGGTAGGAACGATAATGGATTATATAAAGAAGGTTCACACAAAATTTCAAGTAAATCGGTTGTATAGAACTTGAGATAATGCCGGTACCGTGTGGAAAAAAGTAAAGTTCGAGAAAAACGCATTTAAAGTTTAGGAGACAATTCTAGTGAACACGGACGCCACCTCACAAAATCGGCTGTATCTCCGAAAATAAGTCGAATTTTGAAAAATCCTTCCAAGGTCATATTTTTGAAAGTCTAAACTTTAAATATTAAAAAAAAATCTAATTTTTCAAAATTCTAGAGTAGAATACCTCCTTAACTTAGTTTCATTTGCATAGCTTTAATTCCAATACTTTTATATACTTAGGCATAACAATTACTGCAAATAATTTTACTTAGATTACTTACATTACATTACTTTTATTTACAAGCTATACTTGGGCTTATACTACTTCCACTCACATTACTTTTTTTAGCATTACTTTTATTGGCATTGATTTTAATTACATTACTTTTACTGCCAATGATTTTCATTAGATTACCTATACTTCCATTACTTTTAGTAGTATTACTTTAATATACATTACTTATACTAACATTACTTTTACGGCCATCAATTCCACATAAGTACATTATTTATCCATTTACCATTACTTTTATTTACATATTTAATACACATTACTTATACTGACATTAATTTTACTTACATAAATTAAATATACTTAGATTCCTTTTATTTACATTACTTTAAGTATATTACTTTCACATGCCATACTCGGACTTACATTACTTCTACTGACTTTGCTTTTACTAGCATCACTTTAATCGGCATTAAATCCACTTAAATTACCTTTACTTACATTTCTTTATTCACATTACTTTTACTAACATTATTTTTAGTAGCATTACTTTAATATACATTACTTTTACGACCATCAATTTCACAGACGTTATTTATATATTTACCATTACTTTTATATACATTACTTTACGTAAATTACTTTTACTGATATTATTTTCACTCACATTAGTTACATTACCAATACTTTTACTTGCATTACTTTTACTTACATTTCTCTTTCTCATATTACTTGGAGCATATTCTCCACACTTTTTAGCTGCTTAATTGCCTTAATTGGTTCATTCAATAACAAGCAGCATCCACAGTCTATAAATAACTGCTAATGACGATTAATTATTTACTAATTTATCAGTAATTAAGGTTAATTACTCACTTTGCGAGATAAAATTGTTTGCTAATAATATTTATCAAATTTTATCAATATATTTAGCCACTGATATTATCCACTCCGCAACAATATTTAGAGTAGTATGCCACTACTGATTTTTCGAACGAATGACACGACATTTGATTACTTTTTTCTGCGATAATTCACAATTTTCACGCTATTATCGTCGTCACTTCCGTCTTCCGATTCCTTTTCATTATTTGCAACTGAGTGCTGCTTGCTTATTTACTTAATTTTATATGTGCTCTGACAGCACACTTTACTTACACCATTTATTTCCACTTTACTACTTTACATAACTCATTTATTAAAACACTTCTGAGTAATGCAAAAAGGATTTACGCTTTTCCTCTGAACCGTATGCGCGATACTTTCGATTAGTGTAAATGTGTCATCGATGTTGGATAGCAGCTGCTTTAAATAACCTTACTGTTATTTATGATGTCTGTAATTGCATGTTGATATAATTCCTTGCTCCGAAGATTATTTTCATTTATTTAATTTATTTTAAAATATCTGTCACTGCTGAATATTACGAAATACTTTTGCTATTGCCACTAACAAATCATTTTTGAGTAATGACGAATCAGATATTATCTTCTATGATATAAAATTATGAATTTTATAAGTGATTTTCATGCAGAGTGGCGCACGAATCATCAATGCAATTTATTATTTGTATTGCATAGCGAATATTATTTTATATTATATTAATATTTTATATAGTTAATTATTTTAAAAACTAGAAATTAGAAAATTATTCATTGCGGCTCCGGAGTTGCCTCAATTGTCGATTTATTGGAATGCTTCAACTCAGTCAGATTTTTGAGTTTTGTTTCCTACACATCCTGCCTGACATAACCACACGAAAAAGTATAGTGCAGTCAGGTCCGGTGACCTCTATTGCCAGCGGAAAGTGAAGTTTCTTGATACTAATTTGATACTTTAAATTTTCGTTGTAGCTCCGCAATAACCGGTTTGTCTAAGTGCATACTTTCTCCATCTTACTAAAACCAAACGCTATTGAAAGGAATATGTCTTCGGCACAATTTTGGGAAAAAACCCATACAGCATCTTTAAATAGCGGTACTCATTGACAGTTACTGTTACACCGTTTTTTTCTAAGAAATATAATCACATAGTTGACTCATGTTGGAAGAAGTTCAATCTCATGGATTATTTCTGGAATTGATTCACTCCATATACGGAAATTTTGATTATTTACATTTCCGTTTTGATCACTATGGACCTCGTCAAACATAAAAAGGCAATTTATCAATTATTGTCGTCTTCGGTCATTTCGATGATTTTTGGCAAAAGCCAGATTCAGCAAACATGTAAACCCTCTTTACAGTATTTCATGTGTTCATTAAAGAAAAACTTAAATAATAACCTGCCATTATTTGAAGTAAGAAAAAGTAAGTGGGTAACTCACACAGAAAAAAGTTGTCACGGCTTGTTTTTGTAGCACGATTCGGGCCCTGCCCTGTATTTGTTCACTCTTGTGACTAAAGTTCTTACCTGTTGGTCACATCTGAATATTATGAAATATTTTTCGGTTTCTCTATTTTTTACATACTTTTTTTTTTATTTCTCATCACTTAAATGAGAAGTCATGAAAAAAGCAGAAATTGACTGCTATACTGTGAAAACTAAGTGATCATCGAAATAAACCATAGTACTTCATTAGTTTTTCTTGTATTGTTTATAAGGGGGTACTCTCATGTGAACGCATAGATTTTACCACTTTTTAGGAAATTTTTTTTATGTGACAACAAAAATCATTTTAATTTTTTAATATATTGTGATTTGTATTTTGAAATGTACCAAAAAAATATTTTATTCGTTTTTTAAATTTTTAATACATATATTTTTTTAAATCAAAGTAGTCCCCAACAAAAAAAGTAGTTCACTGGTCACGGTGATAGCGACTGTTCAAGTTGTGTGAAACAAAAAAAATCGAATGGTTTATTATTCAGTAATTCTACGACTATCGTCCCTACTAAAGATAATCAATTTCATTAAAAAAATGTCGAAATTCAAAAAAAGTCACGAAAATCTTGTTTTTTTTCGTTAAAAATCGTTTAAAAAAATATATGAAAATATTTTCGAAAATAAGCAATTCTGGTAGCGACGATAACTATAAATGAGTAGAAGAACATATGTAAATTTTAAAGCAATCGGTTGAATACTTTTTTTTTAGGACCATGACAGTTTCAGAAAATGATGATTCGAGAAAAATGCGTTTAGAAATGTACTCGTAGCAGCTGCAGACTTGATGTTGCTGTTGTTGTTGTTGTTGTTGTAGCGGCAAAATTCTGCCGAGCTGCAGACTTGTCATGGCGCCTGGTAGTCAGTCGCTTACGACACGCCAGCGACTATGAGCTGTAACTAACTTGTCAAATACTATGAATTTCGGTCTGAATTTTTCACAGCATGTTTTCAATAGGTTTTACTGTCAAAATATAAAAAAAATCGATTTTTCGAAGTGATTACAAATTTATTTATATATGTTATAATACCCCCATAAGCACTAATCTGTCATCCTATGGCGATTCCGTCAACTTTGATAAAATATTCTTCCTAATCCAGTGCTTTGGAAAAATTATTTGTCAAATCTAACTTCATCACGCATTAAATCACTGAGTTCATTTTGGGAAAATAAATGTATGTAAATATTTTTTACTCCCATTCACGTTCACCGGTTGAGTTTCACGTTTGCAATCGCAAGGCAATTATCATTTAGTAAAAAAGAACATTTTGTAGACTGCAAGTCTAAATATCCGTGGATACTCCTCTGTTTGATTTTTCTTAAAACCATTCGCATAATTTTTGAATATTTTCAGTAATGCGCATGAGAGTGGGGATCACATAATGAGTGTATGCATGACAAAAATGTGACTGGAAAATAATTTTTTTTTTTTTTTTTACTAACAATCCGATAACTGATCAAAATGTAAGATATGCAATAATCATAAAAGAATTTCAAATTCAATATTGGACACTTGAAAGCATCAAAATTTGCTAAGACATTCAGGCCAATATAAAAACATTTTTAATATTTTTTGTAGAAGTATGTATATATGTACTTATTCCACATCAAATTCTATAAAACAAAATTTACCAACAACTCTCAAATATATTTACACACAAATTTATGTAATCACTTCGCAACGGCATAAATTATTATTACGTACAGCACAAAGCGGTCTGCATACATATCTAGTCACTCACAGCACAACAGCCACTCCGCGAAACACCTTTGACATTTAATACTTTGACATTTAAAGCTGGCGATGCTGTAAGCGCAAAGCGAACAAAAACTTAAGGTGCATCTGCCGGAGAGCGCATAATAGGTTAGATGACGCGCAACAAAAATGCGCAAAAAAGCAATAAATATGCTGAGGCAGCAAATGTCAGAAGTATGGTTAGATGTACGGTATGCTCACTTGACATTTTGACGTAACAATAAGGCAGCGAATATGGCACAAAGTGAGAGACAACACATATTAACAGCATAAAAAATGCAAAAAATAAAAAAAAATTGCAGAAGAGGAATTGCATAAAAAAAGAAAAATTGTCAAAAATAAAATTGCAAAAAGAGAAAAAAACTTGCTACAAAAGCAGTAAAATTGCAAAACAAAATAAAAAAAAAAGTAAAATTGCCAGATGAAGACATAGTAAGTTAATTAAAAAGAAATGAAATGTAGTGGATAAAAGTTGAAAAATATGCTACAAAACCACAAAAACAAGCAGCTGTTGAATGAATTATGCTTGCTGCCACATACGTAATTGAGAGAGAAAACGCACATTAGAGTGATAAATGCAACAAATGTGAGGAATGGTGTGGTCTGCAATTAGCTACAAGCGTATAGCAAATAGACTTTTGCAAGTGCTGTGAAAATCGGCCAGCGCTAGCACATAACCACTTACAATATATACTATGTACACATACTTACAGCTCTCAAACAAACAGCAGTCGTGCGAAGCGCATGATTTGTGCGATGTTGCAACAAGCTTGTGCATAGTAGGCGCTGCAAACTACAAACTGATATACATATATGTATGTATGTGAAGACTCTATACAAATATCTAGAGAGTATCTACAAAGCAGTCACAATTGTCACTGGCTTCATTTAAGCAGTCATGTGCTGCTCAAACAGCTGTGCTGCACTGTCACTCACTTGCTACTCCAGCTATTTGACTTCACTATGTTATCTCTGGCTCATACACTATTGTTTGTTGTTGCTGTGGCAAGATATTGCAGTGTTGCACTGCACACCAAACCGCATGCACCATGCGGAAAATGCTTTTGTCTCATATAGCAAACGCCATACAGCTTACTACTGCCTGGTGCTGCTGCGGCAGCGGCTTTGCCTGCGTTGGCTTTGTACGCTTGCAGTTATTTAGAACACTGCCAGCTATGTGCTGTGTATGCGTTTGGTCAGCTCAGCGGATTTAGCGTAAATATTACAAATTTACAAATATGTCATGCTGCTGCAAATTGTCAGTTAGCCATGCACACTCACACACACACACACACTCATATGTGTGTTGGTGTCTTGCGTTGGTTTGCACAGTGCGCATTTATGTCGAGTTGACAACATTCTTGGCATTTATTGCAATTTCGTACCGCACATTTTCAGCTCTCATGCTCTCGTGGTCTCATGCCGCAGCTTACAGTAAATTATTTGCTCAGCTATGTTCTGATAAAATATGTCAACTTGTACATGATAGCGTTTGTGAATGCGCACATATTTACCATTTTATGTGTGTGTATGTGTGGTTGCCAGTTATGCTGGAGGCCATGGCTTGGTCTGTTGTGGATTTTCGAAATTTTTTTCACACACATAACCGGCACTTAAAGGCCCAAAGATTTCCTCAACTACCAGACAGAGTCGCTGTTGAATTCGCTCAAGCTGTGCTGCACTTCCTGTGGCTGGTTTCACATGCATTTTTCTAGCATTTCTCGCGAAATTTATTAGGCAATGTGTCTGGAAGTTGCCTTATGACTATTTTAATTGTTGTCTTAACAAGAAAGGTTGGGAGAGATAGGTGTAAAAAAATTGGAGCATCCTGCTGACATTGATCCTGACTCTCCTGGTGTTCTGAAAATCAAAATTAATTCTTAATCAGTAAGGATGCTGTTATAGTCCCTACCTCAGGGAACACGAAATTTTTTTTTTTTTTTTGACAAATGGCGACTGCCTGAAAATAAAAATAATTTTTTACGCTTTTTTTTGAAATTCCGGAATTTTTTTAAAATATTAAAAACAAAAATTTTGACACAATGCTGGTAGGAACGATAACGGATTATATAAAGAAGGTTCACACAAAATTTCAAGTAAATCGGTTGTATAGAACTTGAGGTAATGCCGGTACCGTGTGAAAAAAAGGAGTTTCGAGAAAAACGCGTTTAAAAAATTCGATACGGCCGAACCGGGCTAGGTACTGCGTCACTAAAGTAACTGTAGCTCCTAAAATAATTTTAATTTTCAAAAATCCTTTGGAGGATATGTTTTTAAGGGTTTAAACTTTAAATATATGCAAAAAAATCGAAGTTTTCAAAATTCTAGAGTAGAATACCCCCTTAACAGTCTGAGTACATTGACAAATTGATTTTAATCGAATAAAATCCAAGTTCAGATAACGTTAATATTATCAAACCACTAAAGCATAAAATCTGGTCGATTAAAATCCGGATTCAGTTGATCTAGACGGTATTGGACCCTTATGGCATAGAATCTTGTCGAATAAAATATGAGTTCACATAATTTTAATAGCCTTAGATCAAAAAGATAAAAATTTAGTCGAACAAAATCCGATTTTTAGATAATTTTGACAGTATTAGACCACTATAGAATAGAATCAAGTCGAATAAAAACCGAGTTCATACAATTTTAATAGCATTAGACTACCAAAGATGAAAGCCTAGTCAAACAACATCCAAGTTTTCATAATTTTAACAGTTTCAGCTCATTAAAAAATAAAATATAGTCGAATAAAATCCGAGATATTTTAAATTTAACCGTTTTAGACCATTGAATAATGAAATGTAGTATAATAAAAGCAGAGATTTTCTAAGTTTAATCGTTTTCGACCATTGAAGAATGAAATATGGTCAAATTAATCCGAGTTGTCGTAAAAATACAATCTGGTTGAATAAAACCCGAGTTCATAGTCGACTAAAATCCGGATTCAGTAGATCTAGATTGTGTTAGACCCTTAAAGAAAAGAATCTAGTTGAATAAGTGCCAAAATCTTAATTTTATTTACATTAGACCGCCAAAATTAAAAATCTAGTCGAACAAAATCCGAGTCATATAATTTTAACAGTGTTAGACCACTAACAAATTCACATAATTTTAAAAGCAGTAGACCGCCGAAGATGAAACTCTAATGAAATAAGGAGTTCAGATATTTTTAACAGTATTAGACCAGTAAACAATAAAATTTAGTCGTGAAAACCCGAGTTAAGTTAATCTTTACAGATTTAGACCACTGAAACATAGAATCTAGTCGAGCAAAACCCGAGCTAACATAATTTTAACAGCAGTAGATCAGTAAAGAATGAAAAAATGTAGTTTAGTCCAGTCCTTTAAGCTTAAATTAGGTAAGAATCTCGGAATTTGTTATACCCATTTATATGTCTTTAAATACTTGTATATTGACACTCTAAAGTTGTCTCAAAACCTACATATGGTAGGGTATTTACAGACATATAAATAGGTATATCGAATTCCGAGGTGAACTTACTATAATGACTGGACTATTAAGTAAAACCCGAGATAAAATAGTTTTAGCTGAATGAAATCCAGCTGAATAAAACCTGAGTTCAGAAAATTTTAGCTGTTTTAGACCTCGAAAGGATAGAATTTAGTCGGATAAAATATGAGTTCAGATAATCTAAACGACAACCAGAGGATAGAATATAGTTGATTAGAATACGAGTGCGGCTAATTTAACCTTAAAACGTAACTAGTTAAGAGTCATGGCTGAAGTATTTAAAAGTGCTATACTGATCAGCTATCGTGAAGAAAATTTATTTTTATTCGAACTGTTGGTGAAATTTATGCCTACTGCTTAAAGGTTTTATATCCACCTTATGACATTGAAACGACACAACGACACAAAGAAAGGCTTCTACCGGCAAATAAAATGAGCAAAAAATTTTATAGTAATTACATAGATCCCTCTAATATAAAGCCTTATTGGTCAGTTATTGGTTCAAAAATGTATTTTAATTACATTGATTTACAAATCTACAGCCAACATGGTGGAGATATGTCTCTTCATCGGAGCAGACTTACTTTTTAACAAATATCGCCTCTATTTAGTCTTCAATCCATATCCATGACCTAAAAGCGAACTTGATCAGTTGAGAAAATCGAGGCGCCAACCTTTACAGCTTCAATACAGGTCATACCGTTCTGGGTCGATCTTTGATTCTCCAACAGAAACTCATATCCTGGCGCCAATCGTGAGTTTAAGTAAAGACATTAATGTGGTAATGAATAGACCGGAGCTCATATGTTGTAAAATACCCTGAGCAACGCGAACTTTAAGCACTGAAAATCGAAGCAGGGTCTAATTGTATTACTTTGTTACTTTGTGCGTACATTCTTGGTATTCAATGTTTCGTTTCCAGCCAACCTGCGCTTTCAATTTCTTTCCTTTCAATTAATTATTTTTTTATTTCTTCCATTCTTCATATTTCACCGCCATTAAAAGCTTTCTTCTATTATGTCGTTGGCTCATTCCACTCCTTGCTTTGCACAATTGTTGTTAAATACTTCATGGCAACCTTTTGTTGTCTTCAATTTTATTCTTGGAATTTTTAAATGCCCACAAGTAATTAGTAAAAGTTGCCCTCCATCCATTAAGCATTTAGTTTGTGCATTCATAAATGTCACCAACACTGAGTGCGCTCGCTAAATACGACCACACGCTGCTCTCCTCGCTCCACAAACAGGCTACGTCACTTAATTCAACGTTACTTCAATGGCCGGGCAGCGCTTGTGCGCAGCCGCAACTAACTGGTCAACATCAAAAAGTTTCCGCGTAATTTACCGCCAGCCCGACAACTCAATAACTACTTACCGACAAACATACGCACATATTCCCTACTTTACTTGTGCTCTGCCTCACTTTAATCGTTAGCAGTATTTGACAATTAAATGAACCACCGTTGATTGCTATAAAATGCAGGCTTTGTTGTCGGCATTGTTGTACGGAAGTGCAGAAATATTGGAGAGCAAAAAGAGAGCCACTGCTGAAAAAATAGCGTTTAATTAGTACAAAGTTGGCATTAGAAATGAGTTGGCATTAATTGATGGAGGTTAGCGTGCAGCTGATAAGATAATTGCATACTTTTTTGTGAAGAGCATTAGTTACACGAGTACCAAAAAACCATAGCCCTCAAAAAAGTGTGCGAGTCCGCTCTTTAACCTCAAATTAAGTGATGGTAATTGAAAATAAATTTTTTTGGGCTGGTCCGCAAATGACTTATTGAGTACTTTTAGCAATGTTCTGCACTCAAGTACGTTGCAACAACAACTGCTATAGTTGCGTTGGAGCTCATGTGCTTGATGTCCCTTTCTCAAGAGAGCAGTGAGCCTGAAGAATAAATCACATACACACATTGAACATTACAGGGAACTGAAGCTTCAGAAAGACTAAAAATTGCTCATTGGGAAAGAAAACGAAAAACTTATGAAAAACAACGAGGCGTTTTCATAGAAAGGATTTGTACCACTGAAAATGGACTATAACTAAGTAGCTAATATGTTTATTAAACTTTAAACAATGATATTAGGAGTTTTTTAAATAGCTTTTGTGGCTTTTCCACTTTTAAATACAACCAATTTCTTAATAGAAAAATACATAGAAAGGATACCAAATGCTCCTTCGAAAACTCCGCTCCAAAAACTGCCGCATATGCGGTATCAATCTTTTGATACCCTAGAAGAGATTATTAAGTCGGAAAAACAGCCGCATATGTCATATAGGATCTTCTAGTACCCCAATTGAGATTATGAAGTCAAGAGCCATGGACTTTTTTTAAGGGGTATTCTAGTCTAGAAGCATGAATTTCAGGTAATTTTTAAAGTGTCGTAAAAGCAAGGCAATTAATATTTTTTCTATACATTTTTTTTTACTAGTTATTTGTTAATTTTAGAAGAGTAGAGAAAAAAATTAAAAACTAAAAGAAGTAAAAAATTTCAAAAATTATGAGCTGACGAAGTGGGGATTCTCTAAAAATTGCGACGTGACCATAGCCATGATTTCAGCCCTCCAAGTTATCTGAAACCAAAAAGAAAAAAGGATTATTAATCTAGCATAATGTCGCAATGGCCAGAACTACGAAAAAGTGAGAAAAAAAATTTCTCAAAATGGCGACTGCCTAAAAAAAAAATTTTTTTTTTATCACTTTTTCTGACTATTTCGAATTTTTTAAAAATAATTAAAATAAAAATTTGGGAATGGGGCTAGTTCCAACCATAGACAAGCCTATAAAGAAGACTCTATAAAAATTAGAAGTAAATCGGTCTAGTAGAACCTGAGAAATCGTGAGTATCGTTCCGAAAAAGTCAGTTTTGAGAAAAACGCGTTTAAAGTTTCGCGTTCCGGCCGAACCAGTTTGGATGCCGGATCAGAAAAATGTCTTTATCTCCGAAAATAATTTGAATTTTGAAAAATCCTCTTGTACACATATTCTTGAATAGTTAAACTTTGAAAATATAAAAAAATGTCGATTTTTTTAAATTTCTAGACTAGAACACCCCTTTAAACTAGGTATAAAGCGATACAATAGTTTAGGTAGAGATATCGGAATTGTGGTCGCGATTGTGTGATCACAAACTATCATTTCGAGACCTGTTTTTTATCAATTTGAATGATTTGTTGCCACCTTTATATAACCATAGACGGAATAAATTTAATCGAGAACGTAAGAGAGTAAAAAAAGTAAAATAAAAAGTTTGCAAAAAAGATTTAATCATCTCTCGCCTTTTGATTTAGGATAATTTTTTTTTTTAATCTTTTTATTCTAATTTTACTGCTTTTTTGAAAATATTAACCAAAGCAGACTATCGTCTCAAATAAAAAAAAAATCATTGATATAGCGCACTGTCTTTACCAAAATAGTAAAAATAAATATATCGAACAATATCGGTATTTTTAAACACTGGAGAGTATATTATCAATTACTGCTGGTTCAAACCCTGCTTATGTTGTCCGGGATATCAAATCTGGATAGAATTTCGTTAAAACTCTCAGCAACTTATTTATTATGAGAACTGTTACTTTGACAGCTGCTGTCAGATTTTACCTCATATACTAGGTGTATCTTCAGTAGAATGAGAGCTTCATAAACTTAAACTATGAATAGCGCTTCCCCACAACACCCTTCACTTTGCCTTAACACTTTCTTGCTGCCACTACCCATGCTCAACTCCCTTATGAATATCTAAATAAACTATTTGTATGTGGTTAGCTACAATTATCGGTACAGAGCCATTAATTTGCACAAAAACTGCCCGCTTTGATTCGACATGCAATGCTCTCTCCCAAAAGTGGCCTTCGACAAGACCACGACACCTGCGCCTTTCCTGCTTTGCCATAAAAAGCCGCAATCGCCAATGTAAACCGTGTAATGAGGCGAACTATGCATTGTATGCATTTACAACAACACCAAAACGCTGTACAGTGCCACTTAAGGCAATCATTTCGTGTATTGAACACTATTATTGGCCATGCCGGCAACAAAATTGTAATTTTTATAATAATAGTGACGCTTGTAAACGCTATGCGTAGCATACAACGGCAAAGCGTATGCGACGAAACGTTGCGCGTACATTTTAAGAGGCGGAACGCAGCGAAAAAAGATTGTGGCAACGATAGCGACTGAAGCGCTGATGGCGTTGACTCCAAAAGTGGGCAATAGTAGCGTTATAGTGGCAGCTGAAGTGGCTAAAATGCTAAAACTGCATTGTCAATGCTGCTCATTTCTGCTGATCCTTGTAAGCCGAGCAAGCTATAGGCGGCGCGGCGTTGCCACACTCTACAGTGGAGGCGCAAGCAACGACAATGGCCTACAGGCCACTTGACTTGGCTTGACTTGTCGCGCATAAATTTATATGTGGTAGCTATGTTTGTGCTGTAGCTGCGGTGCGTTACTTGACTTAATTCCAAGCACGCTGATTTGCAGCTAACCAAACTTGGTGATGTGAATGCACCAGCCGCAGCACAGCAGCGCAACCAAAAATGGTGCTGTAAGTTTATATAGTGTGTCTTGCAAATATATATGTATGTGCTGTGTGGCAAGCAAGAGAATTGTGAAGTTAGCGTGGCAATATTACTGTCTTCGGGGCAGCCAAAGCAGAAGCCACTCAAAATGCACCCACACAGAGATGAGCGCGCTCACAGCAACACCGTCACCGACAAATAAGGAAGTCAAAAGACTAAGCGTCTTTATTTTTTAAGTAAGTAGACAAGTTGACCCAAATCGACGCTATCGTATCCAAACACACACACACACCAAGTAAGAACTTGCACATCAACGTTATGGTTGTGTGTGTTCTCAAAAGAAACACGCTCAGCGCAAAAGCAGTAGTCGCAAGAGAAAGCGTAGATTTGCAATATAGATTACCAGAAATAACTTCGCAGCTAGCAAGCAAGCAAGCAAGAAAAAAAACAAAGAAAGAACACTATTGAAAGCAAGTGCCTGTCAGCAGAGGCGGGTAGGAGTGCCAATAGAATTCTTCCAATGTGGCAACACCCACACAGGCGCACACATGCCGCAAGCGCACTTGCTAATAGTGCAACTAAGACGTTGCACGTTTAAGTAGTACGAAGAAGTAAGTGGAAGAAGCAGCAGAAGTAGTAGCAGCAGTGGCAAGTAGCAGCAAAAAAAAATTAAGTAAAGTAGAAAAACTGTAGTTGCGCTTCCGCTTCGGGGCTTTGGGCTTTATGTGCGGGTCAGTAGGTGTTAGGTGTTAGTTTTCTGAGAGTTTAAGCCACGCGGATTAGCGCCGTGCTAAACGAGTGTACGACACTGAAGGGATGCACAAGTAAATGGCCTGTCTCGAGTTGGACATGCTGCCTGTAACTAGACGCGGATAGATGAGATAAGCTACGCTGTTGTGAATGAAGAAGAAATTAAAAAGTACTTAACTACAGCAATTTCAGCGTAAAAAAGGAGTGGCATAAAGTACTTAGCAATCGGTGTATGCGTGTGTGTGTGTGCGTATACAAGAAATCTACAGTAGTTATTAGTACTTAGTAGTAAGCGTAATTACTGTCGATATTCAGCTGTAGTGCTTATGAACTCGAGGCAGCAGTCAATTGTGGCACGCAGCTTGAGTGCTGGCAGTCCTTTGAAATAGAAAGTAGTAGTTGCGAGAGAAAGAAACGCATAATATCGTCTGTGTATGTGTGTAAGTATAACTTAAGCGCTTATATACACTCCGCTTTCCACGCCTGCTCCTACATAACACACATCCTTAATATCTTTAAGCAAACAAAAAATTTTGCTGCAAATATATAGTTATTTGGAGCTTTGCAAAAAGTTTTGCAGCGTTGCATTTTTCTTTTTATTTCGCTTCTTCTTAAACACGATACCGCACGAGCTGCTGGCTGAATACCGTTTTTCATGCGCACACTTTTGCTTGTTAACCAAGCCAAACCACTGTCTTACGTTGTACCATAATTATATTGCTGCAAGTGTCCTTGCGTTGAGTCGAGCACAGAGTCGAAAGATTAATTAGCAGATATCTGTACACTTTTATCCAGCAGCTTTCTTCTTAATTTTCTTCCTGCGCGTAAACGTTTTGCAAAATGCGATATAATTCATAGTTAAATGAGATGAAATTCGCAATTAATCGACAAGTACTTAATGAGTTTTCCTTACATATGTATATATTCAACCCATTTTCGTTCTTGGGCAAACTCGGGCAGAAAAGATTTATTTAGCCCATCAGATATAAGAGAAAAGGTAAATCATCGTATTGTGGACGCAATGAATGCGTAAAAAGAGTTTACTTTGCATTGAATGGCAAGTAGACGTTTCTGCATAGTTGAAATATAGAATAAAGACTTTTATAGATACTCCAGATGTATAGCAGATATTATATTTAAATTAGGTTGCCTGTTACTTAAATGAAGTCGTCAGTTTTGTAATGCAGTTTTTATAGAATTCATTGAATTTGCTTGCTTAGATAATTAAATACAAGGAATTTCCTGAAAATAATTGCAAATTTTTAATACAAAGAGTCCTCCATTTCAAGGTTTTTTGAAGCTTATCTCTTTCAAAATTGATACGTTGAGTCATTTCGATTGGTAACTGGCGACACGCGTGATGTTTTGTTCCAAGACCTGAATCAAAACGGGACTGACCGCACACACAAAAAAATAAAAAATAAAATAAAATAAAAATACTAATTATGAAAAATTAAAAAATAAAAATAATAATAATCAAAAAATTAAAATAACAGTAATAAATAATGAATTCAGTCGTTTTACATATAAGTAAATAATAAATTATTATATAAATATATTAAATAATAATAATAATATTCTTTAAAAATTAGCGTATACAAATATTATAAGTAAAAGTAATAATTAGGAAAAAAATAAAAAAATAAAAATACTACTTATGAAAAATTAAAACATAAAAATAATAATAATAATAATCAAAAAATTAAAATAACAGTAATAAATAATGAATTCAGTCGTTTTACATATACCTTTGCCACTGCACGTGCTCAATTCTACTAAATAGCAGCGACAACGTCGAGTTCCTTACTTTGATTCTATCGGCTCTGTTAGCCGCCAAATCGAAAATCATACAGAATTCAATTTGCACCTTCTCTATACTTTACATTCTCTGGCCCGGCGCGCTTTTCAGAATGCATCGCAAACAACGGCCACGGCGCTAAGGCGGTTTTGTTTACTTTTTGAATTTTTTAATTCGTAATATCTTTTGAATGGAAAGTCCAATTTAAAAACTATTTTATAGGTAGTTAAATGGTCTAGACCATAAAATAATTTATTTGGATAAGGATTAATATAAACACATAAAAAGCATGGTTTTAATTTGGTTAGCATTTTCATTAATGTTTAAAATGAAAAAAGTTGTTGTAGTGACATAACGGAGTTTTTTGTAGACATTATGATGTTCTTCAATATTGTTGTACATTATTTTGTTCTATCGCTAATAGTTTCGGCAGCGCATTCGACGAAAGACATTTTAAGACTCATTTTTCTACTCCTTCGGTTACATTGTTCAATTTTACCAAGGATCCTTAATTTTTTTTCAAAATGAAATGTAGCCTATATCAAATTGGAAGAATGTAGCATTCTACTGGTGAAAGAATTTTTTAAATCGGCCCAGTGCTTTTTGAGCCTATTCATTACAAACATACAAACATACAAAAATAAGTACAAATCTTTCCTCTTTATAATATTAGTATAGATATAATAGCTGCTTGAACGTCTGGGATATTACCATAATATGCTCTTCAGGTGTATTTTCAGTTTTGGAAATAGATAATAGCCACACGAATATAGGTCTGGCGAATACCGGGAGAGGTTCAAGAAAGAAATAAAAAACTCGTCCTCTTTATTTAATGCACGTGAAATAAAACGCACACAGACCTTTCTCTTACTCAAATCTTCAGTTAAAATTCTCCAAATATAGTTTTTACACGTATTTCATTCCTCAGCCGTCATTATCGTAGTAAAATTTGCAATAATTTCACGACTACTAGTTTCTAGACGACGGCATGTATGCGACTGCTTTTAAAAGTTTTACTCATAATATAGCTGTTTAAGTAATTACCAAAGACTTTGCAAATCTGCTTCCACTTCCTTATTTTCAAGCACTGTTGACAGCCCAGTACTTTCTTCGTCTTCCAAGTCCTTTTGACTCGTTTGCTCAGCTAGAGTATGTTCATTACCGATTTCCACCAAAATCGAATGACTAACTAACTAACTAGCTGATGTTTTTTTTTATGCTATTAAGGGGGTATTCTAGTCTAGAAGCATGAATTTCAAATAATTTTTAAAGTGTCGTAAAAAAGGCAATTAATTTTTTTAGTATCCATTTTTTTTTTTATTAGTTATTTATTAATTTTTGAAGAGTTCAGAAAAAAATTAAAAACTAAAAAAAAGTGTAAAAAATCAAAAATTATGAGCTGACAAAGTGGGGGGTCTCTAAAAATTTCCACGTGACCATACCCATGACTTAAACCCTCCCAGTTATCTGAAACCAAAAAGAAAAACAGATTATTAATCTAGAATAATGTCGGAATGGCCAGAATTACGGAAAAGTGGGAAACATTTTTTTCACAAAATGGCGACTGCCTGAAAAAAATTTTTTTTTCATCACTTTTTCTGACTATTTTGAATTTTTTAAAAATAATAAAAATAAAAATTTGGAAATGGGGCTAGTTCCAACCATAGACAAGCTTATAAAGAAGACTCTATAAAAATTTCAAGTAAATCGGTTCAGTAGAACCTGAAAAATCGTGGGCATCGTTCCGAAAAAGTCAGTTTTGAGAAAAACGCGTTTAAGGTTTCGCGTTACGGCCGAACCAGTTTGGATGCCGGGTTAGAAAAATGCCTATATCTCCGAAAATAATTTGAATTTTGAAAAATCCTCTTGCACACATATTCTTGAATAGTTAAAATTTGAAAATATAAAAAAAAATTTCAAGTTTTTTAAATTTTTAGACTAGAATATCCCCTTAAAGTAATGAATAAGAACTCACCGCAAAAACATTTGTTTAGACACAATATTTGAGATATTTGAGTATGTTTACGCTTAAATGAACGTCAAATGCTGAGAATGATAGACAATGTTTATAGCTTTCCAATAAATGTCCCCGGTAGTTATTGGAACAATGGAATAATAATAAAGCAACACCGTCTCTTGGCAAATCGCACGAAAATAGTTATGAACCCAAAAATTACAAACGTTACATTTATCACCAAGCTGAACCATATCCTTAAGATCAGAAAGCATCTTGCACCATTTCCTTACCACTCTAATGATTCTTGCACCATTTCATTTGCACAAACCACTAAAAATATTCCAGAAACATCTAAAATTTCATTATGCCACTTCTGAATTACACGAAAAGCGTTAGTTATACAATAAACCTTTCTTTACACCAAAATATTGGAAACTATAATATATTACTAACTATAAGTTGGTTGTTTACAGTTTACATGTCTGATTTCTTTAACTCAGCAAGCTCAATTAATTATTTACACAATATTTTACATTTATTTTGCTTCATCAACTTTTTCTGCACTCTCTTTTTAAAACAAAATGTTTCTGTTAACACACGTGTTTGCCAAAGTTTCAACAGCTGCAAAACAAATCAGTTTTTTTTACATAGTGAGCGCACAAAATCGATTTAATCGATGAGTGCAGCTTATTGTTCGGATAAATATAAGCGCTTGTATGCACGTGCAATTTATTAGTTGAGAGAAAGTAGTAAATATGTTTATGTTTTATAATTAATAAAATATGTTCAAGACTGTTTATTTTTACTAACTCTAATATGTACATAATCCGCTTAATGGTTAGCTTAACTCATATTTTGCGTGCTGATACTTTGCTTTGCTAACTTGGAAAAGGATTATACGTTATTATTACTTTGTTTTCGTAGAAACACGCTTCGATTTCACACAAGTTCACACATTATTTGATTTTATGCGCCAAAACTTTTACTAACTCGCTTGTAACTGGTTTTGTGCGTTCACGAACTGTTTTGCGCTGTTGTTGCCACAAACTTTTCCTAATTTCTTCAGGCATTTCGAACATGTAAATCATTCCAAATCACTGCTAACAGAAAACAAGTAAACCATTTTTATGTGTAAGGAAAGGAAAAGGCGCACAGCTGAAAGCTCGCTCGCGGCACTACAAAAAAACGGGGACAAAAAAGGATTTCCTGCTGTGTGCATGCATATCAGCGGAGATTTATTTTGTTATGTTTACAAACTTTTTGCCAAATAGGATTATTTCAATTTTAAAAAGCACTTTAGAAAAAAAAAAACAAAACGTTTTACGCCACAAACTTTTGCAAACAAATCTTCATTTGAAAACTTATTTTTATTGGCGTTTTTATTATCGTGAAATCGCTTCAATGAAGAGATGGCAACAAACTTTGAGGTTATATGAAAACGAATTTTATCGCCTTGAGTAGCAGCACGTAAGTTGGATAAGTAGCGTTAATGATATGCGTTGTATACTTCAATTCATTTGGCTGTCTTCTTCTCCTACGCATTTCTCAAATCATTTAGGTGTCATTTTGGCATTTCCGGACTTCCTCTGCGCCTCTTCTCTCTTATTCGATTACTTTTACGCACTTAGCAGCAATGTTGGTAGCATAAACAGTTCTGGTCATTAAATATGGAATTTTAATTATTTTTTTTTTTTTTTTTGGAAATTTGGTGAATAATAATTTTTTACTGTTATTCAAGAAAATTTACAGATTGGAGTAAGAATGTACTCTGCTTTCTGTCACTAAGTGGTGAGTAGAGACTTGGAAAATTTGTAGATTTGACATTGTAATTTACTTACGACGCTGTTGATAAGTTCTTCAAATTACTTATACATAACCTAGAAAATTTTTAAATAGCAAAAGCAGGAAAAGTAAGGAGATAATTATTTTCATACTCCATCATAGGAGGAATCATATTCCATGCTGTTAAAGAGGACTTTAAAAAAAAAAGTTACAGAACAATGTCAAAGACCCGGCTTAGCTCGAGTTTCAGTTCAGATGGTTATAGAAAAAGAACTTTCTTTAGGTGGTCATATTTGTATGCCCACGACTGTAATCTTATTTGCTACAAGTAATAATATCAAGCATTTAGCGTTAAGAACATTGCATGACAGGAGGTTAACTGTAATCAGCAAGAAAAAAACAAAAAGAAATTGGCACACATACATATAAATATCATCATCATTGACTTTATTTATAAGCCATCAACGTGACGGTATATACAACGGTACAAAACGAATATGACAAAGGTCAGGGGGAAGTGTGTAGCATTAAGCGGCCTTGATGGGGTATATAAAGGGTGATTTTTTAAGAGCTTGATAACTTTTTTTTTAAAAAAAACGCATAAAATTTGCAAAATCTCATCGGTTCTTTATTTGAAACGTTAGATTGGTTCATGACATTTACTTTTTGAAGATAATTTCATTTAAATGTTGACCGCGGCTGCGTCTTAGGTGGTCCATTCGGAAAGTCCAATTTTGGGCAACTTTTTCGAGCATTTCGGCCGGAATAGCCCGAATTTCTTCGGAAATGTTGTCTTCCAAAGCTGGAATAGTTGCTGGCTTATTTCTGTAGACTTTAGACTTGACGTAGCCCCACAAAAAATAGTCTAAAGGCGTTAAATCGCATGATCTTGGTGGCCAACTTACGGGTCCATTTCTTGAGATGAATTGTTGTCCGAAGTTTTCCCTCAAAATGGCCATAGAATCGCGAGCTGTGTGGCATGTAGCGCCATCTTGTTGAAACCACATGTCAACCAAGTTCAGTTCTTCCATTTTTGGCAACAAAAAGTTTGTTAGCATCGAACGATAGCGATCGCCATTCACCGTAACGTTGCGTCCAACAGCATCTTTGAAAAATACGGTCCAATGATTCCACCAGCGTACAAACCACACCAAACAGTGCATTTTTCGGGATGCATGGGCAGTTCTTGAACGGCTTCTGGTTGCTCTTCACCCCAAATGCGGCAATTTTGCTTATTTACGTAGCCATTCAACCAGAAATGAGCCTCATCGCTCATCGGACGTAAAGCGCGAAACACATTTCGAACCGAACACTGATTTTGGTAATAAAATTCAATGATTTGCAAGCGTTGCTCGTTAGCAAGTCTATTCATGATGAAATGTCAAAGCATACTGAGCATCTTTCTCTTTGACACCATGTCTGAAATCCCACGTGATCTGTCAAATACTAATGCATGAAAATCCTAACCTCAAAAAAATCACCCGTTAGGAAGCAGCTTGTTGCAAATTAGGCGTAAGTCGAAATTCACAACCAAAATTGAATTCCAAGAAAATGCAAAAAGTCAATTTAAGAGCTTTCGACAACAAATAAATCTAATGTGTAACATATCAAGTCTAAAATTATTTCAGTACTACAGTAAACAGCCTTGCAGTCCTATATCTGTTTTGGCAGCATCACTTTTCGTTAATGACATACGCAATTTCCTTTTTTGTGGTATTTTCGACAAACACAGTCACGCTCTCATTCCACGTCATTACTCCTGCTCTTTCTCTACATATTTGCTTTTTCTTACCAAGTCTGTATTTATTTGTGTTTATCTGGCATACATCCCTTCATACAAGTATGTGTGTCATCTTCGCTGCCACTTAACCTCAAACGTCAATGTTTACATGCTGTCACAGCAATTCCGTTAGCTTTTTGGCAGACGTGTTTGAGTGTTGGTGGTGTGACATTAGATTTTGTGTAAATTACATTTCTGTTATTGCCAATGTTTTTGTTTTTATTTTGCGCAAGTGACGCCGAATGTGCCAAATATATAAGATTACATGACAGGCGTGTTTATTTGTGCTAAATACATTTTATTCGCAAGAGCTTGCATGCAATTTCTAGACCGCAAACGTGGAAGTAATTTTCTTTTTTTGGAAACTTCGATAAAATGTGTGTTATATAATATTTATACCATTTAGATACAGAAGTAAGTGTGTACTAGCTCGTAAGTTGGTGACTTCAACTGTCAATAAAATGTGTAATTGGCCACAATGTATTTCGGTGAACCTGTTTGCCATACTACGAGTTGTATTTTTTATGCATTTATTATATATTAGTCTACACCAAAATTTTTATTGTAAAAGATTCTAATTAATTTTTTTCTTTTACTATTTTTCAGGTATGTAAACAAGAACTAAATTTCGCAGCACTATAAAGAACATTCAAGTAAGTTTATAGGTATTTTTAAATTTTTTCGTCCAAAAAAAATATTTCTTATCACTTCAAAAAATTATCTCATAAGGGTTTTATATAGTCAATAAGCCACAAAAACGCTATTTTTCCTAAAATTAGCGGCACGATTTAGTAATTAAGTTTTAACAAGTCTCATACAAGAGTTACCTACAATTAAGCGCTCAATAAAATTAATTATAATGTAATTTAGCGAAGTTTCACACCATAATTGTCTACAGCATGCGATCAATGCAATAATTATGTAATTTTAGCGAATTTTTTTATCATTGTTGCCTACAATTAGGCGCTCGATTCAATAATTAGGTAATTTTAGCGAAGTTTTATACCATTGTTGCCTACAATTAGGCGCTCGATTCAATACTTATGTAATTTTAGCGAATTTTTATACCATTGTTGTCTACAATTAGGCGCTTAATCCAATAATTACGACATTTTAGTTTAAATTTTAGTTATGGTGCACTACATGTTTCAAAAGTCAAAAAATAAACTGATTTTACAATAAATAGTAAATTTTGTTATAAATATTTAAGGTAGTAGTCTGGTAACTTATGCCTTTTTTCATGACTTCTTTGGAGGAGGCTTTTTATAGGAAAAAAAATGAATTGTCTTGAATATTTAGGGTGTTTTTATTTACATATTGAAAATATAAAAAAAATGTATTTGAAAAAATTTAATACTTTATTACTATTATTATTGTCACTCAAAGTTGGAACCTCAAAAAAAAATGTACGTGGATGGCCCGGGTGATTCTGGTTTATTCTTAATCTATAGATATGTCATTCTGGTCGGAACTACTGAAGTTAAATTTCAAGGGTTAATAACAAAATGGTGGACTTTGAAAAAAAAACATTTTTTTAGCAAAGAAAGGGTTGCAAAATAAAAATTTAGGTGTGAAAAAAATTCTCGTTAGTTCCGACGAGAGCTATAAGTGTGTAGAACAGCCTGTTAATTAATTTGAAAGCAATCGGTTTGGTAGAAAAAAAGTTAGAACCCGCGCCGACCAGAAAAACAATGTTTTGAGAAAAACGCGTTTAAAGTTCAACAACTCCGAGAGAGAGGACTCCGAGCCGCTCTAAGAAATTCATTATAACTCCCGAAATATTTCGAATTTCTGTCTGAAATTTTCACTATACATTCTAAAGGCATTGTACTTTCAAATTAAGCAAAAAAATATTTTTCGATTTTTTGAACCCAAGTTACCAGACTACTGCCTTAATAATATTTAACATATTGTAAAAAATTAATGGAAAAATATTTACTTCTTTGTAAAGTAGTTTTAAATATCAACTGCAGCTTTTATATGATATGTTTTATTGTATGTGACCTGGCCTACGGAAAGGGGGCTTAGGTGTCAAAAAATCAATTTTTTTTTTTAATTTTTTTTTTCAATTTTTTATTTTTTTATTTATTTATTTATTTATTTTTTTTTTTTTTGACACCTTAGCCTCCTTTTCGTAGACCAGGTCACATATATTAAAATTATACAATTTTTAGTGTTCTTAAATAATTTTTTCAACACATGCATGTACGAGTACTTATATCTATTACCAACATTGAAACTCAATTTCAAATTTTTGTATAACAAGTTTGTCATTTCGCAGCTTAAACAACTTTATTTCTTCACTGCGAAATTTCCGTATTTTCGGAATATTGATACTAAAATTTACTTCACTGTAAGCTACCGTTAGTATTTCTCGACTCACAATTGATTGGCACTTTCTTATTTTCTTAACAGTTTCTATTTACTTTATCACATGCATATATTTATTGCACAAAGCAATGCCATTATCAGTATTGGAAATTTATGTGATTTTAGTGAAAGTAATAAATTTTGTGGCGCTCTTATAATATGTGTGAGTGCTATGTACTTTACTTTGTAGTCATATTAAATTGTTAGAAACTACTTCGCAACTAGTTTGAACTACAAGCTCAACTATAAACTGCCAGGTGACCAAATTTTTCCTTACAACCAACTGATTTTCTTAACAATAATGACTTTTAGCAGATGGCAGCTATGAGATTTCGGTGAGAAATATTCCAGTATCACACATAACAGTCCAAAAGCTGTAAAAAAGTTCCAGTTGGATTATCTAAAAATTTCACTGGTAAAAAAACAAGTCAGAAGCAACCGTTTTTTAACCAGTTTTAATATCATAATTTTCTAACTGCTTGTATTTTAGTGAGAAATTTCTAAACATTTTGAACTTAAAAGCAGCTCAACGTCTGCAATAATTAATTGTATGCGTAAACGTGTGAAAAACTTTTTATCTCCACTGTTCATGTACTCAATTGTAGTGACTTTGGCAAACACCATACGATTTGATGTGGGCTTAAATTAAAGATTTTAAATTATTGAAACGCAATTTTGCAAAAAGCTTTAGGTCTAGTGTAAGCAAATATTTATTATTCAAGAAATTTTCGCTCAGTTTTATGATGAAGCAATATCAAGGTGTTAAACGTTTGCTTCAAATTTATTATTTTCCATTAAAATTCAGATTTGAAGTCTTAAATGTGAGTAGAAGTGATTGTGAATTGATTTGACGTTGGAAATTAATGAAAAATGCTAATTTTTAGCAGTGCAGGTTTTATATGAAACCGGTATAGTAAAGCTAAAGAAAATTTATTTTAAATAATCCACTATAAAATCCATATTTCAAACTTTATAGGCTTGAGAAATCAAGAGAGAAATCAACTAGTACTTCTGCCAGTTTCATTTTGTGCACAACTCTTGTCTTGGGGACTTCTGTAGAGTAGAGATGATTTTTTCCGATATTTCAGTATTTTGTTCCCTCAAGGTTTTTTCCAGATTTTCTGCTGTAATCATCGATATGGAATTAATGAGTACTATACTTTCTTGTACCAACTGATTCCGTTTTTTTGTGACACTGGTGATTACAGAACACCGCTGCTTCTGCGAAAACCGTTGCTGTATTTCTCGCTTCTTTTCTCAACTTGTTATAATTTTTCCTCAGTGTTGGTGTTTTTTCTTAATTTGTGTATTCATTTTTTCGATTGGGTCTTCACTTCAAACCGCTATCGCTGCAGATTATGTTCAGAGGTAGCCAAGCGCTAATCTAGACTTCTCTGTTGTTATGGTTGTGACGGCATAAAACATTCTGAGGTATTTAGAACGACGATGCCGCTTTGCCAGTTCCTGACCGGATAAAAAACTGTGTCCGTTACGGATACGTAGCATCGAGTGTTTTGGAAACAGCTCAGGTGTTCTCTAAATTTAACTTGTACGGCTAATTTAATGATAACTTAACTATAACTTAGAAAGTAAATGTCTCAGAAGGGACTGTGGTATAATCCTACAAGCTATTTCAGCAGGGTGATTACTAGTGTGGCGTAAATTGACTCGCACCAGCCCACAAGCAAATTTGTTCATGTAGTTTTTTCCCCTGTACACCTTAATCAGGATCTAACTGGTCTCAATCCTAATAGGCGCGATTCCTAGGTAGCTCTCTTCGCTCATTTGAACAAATACTTACAATTGGGGATATTTGTGTTTTCGATGTAGGGTACCGCTTTACTCTGTTTGCTCGCTCTCATGGGTAATTAATAAGTAGAGGCAGCACTTAGGTGTTGTGGACGCTTATTTCGAAGCGTAATCTATTCACCTCGTCACCGGAGATTCTTATAATGTTATAGGTCTTTTAAGCGAACAGGAGAGGAGTCGCTCTTGGACAAAAGCTACTTATTGGGTACTCACAACCAATTTAATATCTTAGTCCATTTTTTCGTTAATATTATCAGTTATATTTATGTAAATATTTTTCGCCAAATATTCCAGTTATTATACTCGTATTTTATTTATTGTTATTACTTAGTTTTTTTCTACTTTTAATTTCCTTGAATTTCATATTTTCCCTTGCTTTGAAAGCTATTTTAATCTTTGCCACTTCTAAAATTTCACAGAAAATTATTAAACAAAAACCGCAAAATCAAGCAGAAATAATTATAAAATACTCAAACACGTTTTTTTTTTGTGTGCCACAAAGCGATAACTTTTTCATACAAGTGTATTCAATACAAGTGTATAACTTGCAACATCCACTTTGTTTGTTTGTGGCAAGCACGTACAACTACAGCGATTTTCATTTTCGCCAAAGTGCACAATAAAGAAATTGAAATTGCATGTATATGTACAAATATATGTATGCGTGTAGTTACAGCAAAAAGTACATCACTGACCGCACTTTTCGCTTCAATTATTCATTTGTTGCATTGACGCATGCCACAGCACTCAACGCACGCCATTTTTAATATTTTTTTTGTCGCTTATCCCTTTTTGTGCATTTATTTATTTTTTGTTTCGCCTTTTTATTTACTTTCTTCATTTGTAAATGCCAACTTTTTTGCACCGCAACGCGTGCGTTGGCAACTCTACGCCGCTGCAACAGCAAAAGCAACAGTGATTGCATGTCAGTAGTGGTTTATCAAAAATGAAATCCAAACCGCAACAAACAGGAATAATAATAACATAAATTGACTGTGCTTGCCAATACACGAAAGTCAATAGTGGAAAATAAGCGAGAAGCGCAAAAAACTCGCCAAATCTGGAAATTTATTGAAAAGCTATCGGCCTTTTCCCAGCCACTAAATTATAAATATGTGTGCATTGATGAATTTATGTGCCCAGAGCGTAGCGATTGCATATGCTTTATGGAAAAAGTTTCTATTTTTACATAAAAATTTATCTATTTTGTACATAAAAATATACAATATCAAACATTTAGAGCAGTATGACAGCAATTATGAGAATATATTACATAGACCACAAAAATAAGTCAGATTATTACTTGAGCTGGCGTAAAATATTTCAAAACAACGGTTTTATAAATGATATGAGAGAAGTTTTACAAAATAAAAATAATAAAAAATCGTAAAAAATATTTTACTGAAAAAATATATAAAATTAAAAAAAAAGTATGGTTTTTAGAACATAATGTTTTAAATTGTAAAGATTTTTTATTTGGTAATAGTGTAAAACAAAAAGAAAAAGAACACCAAGCTAAACAGTTTTTTCAGAGCGAATAGTTTTAAGTTGCAAAGACTTTAAACAAAATAAAATAATTTTCTGGAAATAATATTCCAAAAAAAAGTCATAAATAAAAAAAGTTTTTAATCTTTTAAAAATAAAAAAGAGGAAAGCTAAAATTTTTTTTTAAGGATTTTTTAAGAATCTTGAATTGCAGAAATTTTTTCCCAAATATAACAATTTTCATGAGGTAAATATTACCAAAAACAAAATATGATTGAAAAAAATATATTTATTTTACAGTGTAAAAATACTACAAAATTAATAGAAGATGAGATGTTCTTTTAAGAGAACTTAACAGTTTTAGGAATGAAAGGTTTTAGATTGTGGAGATTTTACACAAAATAAAACAATTTTCAATAAGCCAAAGATGAGAAATTTTTTAAATGAAAAAAATTTAAGTTTAAGAATAAAAAGTATTTAATTATAGAGATTTTAAACAAAATAAAACAATTTTCAGGAGGTATTATTACCAAAAAAATTAATTAAAAATCTATTTTTTTTATAAAAAATTAAATGGAAAAAGAGTTTTTTTTTAGAAAAGTTAACATTTTTTTAAGAATGAAAAGACTTGAAGTGTAGAGATTTTATTGCACTGTAATAAAACAACTCCATACGTTTTTTTAATTAAAAAAAAAATTAAAAATTAACAAATATTAAACAAAAAATAGTATATTTTTTATAAAATAATATATATCTTTTCTAATTATTAGAAAAAATCCTAAAATTATTTTATAAATTAAGAAGATAAGATATCTTTTTAAATGAAAATAAAAATTTTGTTTGAAAATAAAACTTTAAATAGTTTAAATGTAGACATTTTTACCAAATAAGACAAGTTTTATAAACAGAAAAAATATTACCAAAAGATTTTTTCGAAAAAAAAAATCTTTTTTGAATATATAAAAAAACAAGTAAAATATTTGTCTACTGTTAAAAAATTATCAATAACAAAAAGTGTTCAGAAACTTAGTTCAATATAAAAAGAGTGAAAGAAAAAAACTAATTTTAATTCTTTACTTAAGCTTTTTACAAATTTTTTTGGGTATTTTGATATTTAAAAAAATAAGTAATATATGTTTTTACCGTTTAAAAAAAATGTACAGTAACAAAAAGCCTTGTGAAGCAAAGTTTTAATTTTGACTTTTAGTTCTTTAAAATATATTTTTTTTATTCCTACATGTACTATATGTACGTATGCTTTTATTTCATTTCCAATTAAGAAAAAAATGTAATTTATTTACTTCAAATATTGTTTAAAAAATTGTTTGAAAACATTTATGTAAAAAGTTATTTGCTTGCAATTTTCACACAAAAAAATATAAATAAAAAATTAAATATTTACATAAATATTATTATCATTTTTATTTTTGAATCCCTTAAAGGCGACACATTAAGTAAAAATAAAAATAAAAAAATTAAAGAAAATGTATGTATGTATAAAAAATTTTTAAATATACAATGTACTTAACGATTTGTGCTTAAAATGAAAAAAAACCACTCAAAAATTAAAAAAACAATTATAATTCAAATAAAAAATATTCATTTTTAACATTTTTATATATATTTTTTTTTCAATTCACTTTAGAAAAAAATTAAAAGTTACATGCACAAAAATATTACTAGTTATAAACATTGTGTATTAAAAAATTTCCACTCATCGTAAAAATCGCCAATTGAACTATATTTTGATGTGACATTTGGAACAGATGTCAGTGACAGTCATACCAACATAGAAGAAAAATATTGGGCAAAATAGAATTTCGCGCGCTATTTTAAATTAAATAGTCTTACTATTTTTTGCCCATAGTAGTATTTAATACTCAAGAGCTTGTACTATTAGAAAAATATTTAATAATTAAAATTACTAAAAATATTGAAAAAAATAAAAAATAATAATTGCCAGCATAAATATATAATTTTTAAAATTAATTCAGAAAATAAATATTATTTTTAGTTTATATTAAGAAAACTAAACAACCAAAAACTTCAGAACTATTTGAAATATAAGCATTAGCAAGTAAAATCTTAGCTCATGCGGCTACTATTAAATTAATGCAATATAAAAAATGCATGTAAATCAATAAATACTTCTTAATACACCAGTATAGCAATTATTTTCAACCACATTTTTTTAAATTTTTACAAATTATTTTATGTCCCAGCAACTAGTCAGGCATATTTGACTAATTTATTATAATATTTGTAAAAAATTGTGCTAATATCTATAACTGACTCTACAAAATCTATAAACTGACAGCTAAAAATGTTAGCACATGAAAAAAGTTTGCATTACAACAACAAAATACTGGACAAATAAATATTTGTAAAAAGTGCATACTTATTTACAATCTGTGTTTGCACTTTAAGGCCAACAAACCACAGGTGACACTGGCAATTTGTGCGAAATTCATTATTTTTTACCGACAACACACTGACTTTATTATCAAATTAAATTGTTTGTGGTATTTCATGGATTCTATGCTAAAATACTGTTAAATTGGTTGCTGTCAATGTGGTAAAATAAAAAAAAAATTAATATTGAAAATGTATATATGACAAATATTGACATACGTAAACTTTTATGAAAATATTTAGTTTGTGAAAAATTAAAACACTAAAAAAATTAATTACTTTTTCAGCTTTTCAGCGAAAAAATATTGTTAAGTTACTTATTTTTATTTCAGTAGTGATTTTTATTAGTGCTATTTCAATCTCGCAACATATTCAAACAAAAAACTGTGAATTATAAAAAAAATATATTTAAAATATAATTACGAAATATATGTAGCTAGAATATCATATATTTACATATATTTATATTGTTTTTGTTTTTCGGAGTTTTTTATCTAAAAATGTTTAAAAAAATTTTTAAATGTAATATATTAATATATTTGTTTTTTTTCTTAATTTCTCAAAATATTTTTTTTTCTAAAAAATTTAAAAAATTATAATATTAAAAGTTATAATGAAAATTTAGTTGGTCATTAAAATGCAGTAGAACATAACAATTATATCCAATACACAAAGCACAAAAATTGTGTGTTTTCTAATCAAATATGTAGCTTAATAATAAACAAAATTTATATTATTATATTTCCTACAAAAAACATGTCAACTGAAGGTTCCAATAATTTCAAGTTTCTGTGAAGTGTCATCACCCAATTCTTTGCTCTCAATTCCAACCTCCGCTGATGCTGGCTCTTAACGGTTATCTTTCACATTGATTTTCATTTCCATTTCCCGTTATGTGTTGAATTTTTTCCATAATATTTCCCAATAGTCACTTGACATTCACCACAAGTCTTGCAGAGAAGCGCCAGGCAGTGCAAAGGAAGCGGAAATACCAACATAACAGTTCAATTGTCAGCGTGCACTGCAGCACTGTCATTTTATGAGGCAAAAATTTACTACTGTCATGCGCTTGCTTCGTTGCCAGCTTGCGGCACCCAGCGCAGCGCAGCGCTGCCGGCAGTTTGGCATTGCCTGCCGCAATTGCTTTAACTGCTGTCGCTGTCATTTCATGAAGTGTGAAAATTTTGAATTTATTGAAAATGTTCGATAAAGATGAGTCATAAAGATACACCAAAAACACACACACCAGCGCGTCGACCTTTCACGTCTATGCATGTTGTCATTTTTTGTGGCGCCAGCACAATGTGGCATGAAAATTTTGGCATTAGCAGTGCTGTGGCAGTGTCAACGATGCATAATTTGCTGCCGTTCACTTTTAATGGCACTTTTGTGGTGTGCGGCATTAAGGTCGCCTTGCAATAGACAAGTAGATGACTGCACATTTTATTTATTATTATTTAGAGTACGAATGTACGAGTATTTGAGTTAAAAATGTAATTTCAAAAGAGCAAGTTTAGATTTCATTTCTTCTACAAAGACCAAAATAATTTATGCCTCTAAAATGGACTTGATGGCATCTCATTCATTATTTAAAACTCTGCACCCTGTTTAGGTCCAATAGTTCTAACTCAGATTATATAATACTTGTATTTTCTTAAATATGTACTTATGTATATTCTTTCTAGGTTTCTTGGGTTTATTTCAATTTACCTCCTACAAGTGTTAGTAATACTTAGATCACAAATGTCAGGAATTTTACGGACAGAAGACGAACTCAAACAGATTGTTTTTTAAAATCGCATACAACTTGATATGATACCGAATTTGATGCCATAAACTTTAAACTTTTTGAGAGCTTTAAGTTTTTGAAAAACTTAGACTTTATAAACGCTGAAAAGCAACACCACTTCATGCCTCATCATAGCTATCCATCCAATATGGTCACCCAAATGCAGTGAAACGAAAGCTTCATACATGTCAGATGTCTCCTACCGAACATCTGCACAGTAAGGCCCGTATTCTTGCAGTTAAGGAGCATAATGAACTTCTCTCCCAGCAGTTTCTGCTAGGGTATTTTCGTAGAAATCATCATCAACCGCCTCCTAGGAGCTTCGATAATCGATAGTGAGCCTGGCGCAGCTTGGTTCTGGATACTGTAGCTGGTTAAATTCTTACTTATCCAGCATCGACCCTGACATATCAATTATATGTCCAGCATGCAACGAGTCCCCGCATTACGCTAACCTCCTCTTTTCATGCCCAGCTAACCCTACACATCTGTCACCCCTCAACGTATGATCCAACCACGTCGAAACAGCAAGTTTCCTGGACCTCTCGTTGGATGACCTCGATGACAACTTATCTGAATCTTACCACCCTAACGGGGACTAGATAACCGTTACAGGAACAACCAGTGCACTCTCTTTTCCTCATTCTATGGGCAATTGGAGACGTAAATATTCTGTTAAAATCGAAAACTACAAGTTGCGCTATCTGCATAGCTCTTTTAAAGTTCGTAACTGAAAACATATGGTACACAATTCGCCAGCCAACGAATCTTAACGAAAATATACATACAAGTAGTTGGTGAGTGCACTTGGTAGAGCAGGAGTTAGCGTTTTGCTTTGCATTTATGAATTCGTGAAAGAGAAAGATAATTAACATTTTAATTTTTATATATATTTTTTAATTAATAAAAATAGACATAAAGAAAGGTCAGATATATATGAAAAAATAAATAAAAATGAAAAAAAAAATTATAAAAATAAAAAAATATAAATTTTTTATAATTGGATTTTTTATTATTATTATTTTTTTCATTTATAATTTTTATATTTTATTAAGGGGGTATTCTACTCTAGAAATCAAATTTTGGGCAGTTTTTTGAATTTTATTTATTTATGTTGTTTTTATTAGTATCTTAAGAATACAGAAAAAAAATTTACAAAAAAATATTAAAAATTAAAATAATTAGAGGGGGGAGAGACAAGTAAAAAAAAAACGGCGCATCCTGGTGACATTGATCCTGACTTTCCTGGCGGTCTGAAAAAAAAATCAAAAGAAATTCTTAATCAGTAAGGATGCTGTTATAGTCCGGGAACACGAAAAAAAATTTTTTTTGAAAAATGGCGACTGCCTGAAAATAAAAATCATTTTTTACGTTTTTTTTTTTTTTGAAATTCCTGAATTTTTTTTAAATTTTGAAAGCAAAAATTTTGACACGATGGTAGTAGGAACGATAAAGGATTATATAAAGAAGGTTCACACAAAATTTCAAGTAAATCGGTTGTATAGAACTTGAGATAATGTCGGTACCGTGTGGAAAAAAGTAGTAACGCGTTTAAAGTTTAGGAGACAATTCTAGTGAACACGGACGCCACCTCACAAAATCGGTTGTATCTCCGAAAATAAGTCAAATTTTGAAAAATCCTTCCAAGGTTATATTTTTGAAAGTCTAAACTCTAAATATATGAAAAAAAGCGAATTTTTCAAAATTCTAGAGTAGAATACCCCCTTAATTTTCATTTTTTTTTTTCTGACTACTATTAATGTCTATTTTTTATTTTTGTAAATTTAAATTATTTGTGTATTTTTGACTCACTACTTTCTTAGTTTTTTTTATTCTACCACGTGTATGGAACAATATGCCTCAGTCTTACTACTTAGTTTGACTTTTCCTACGGAGATATTTGCTTGGAAACCCCATTTAGTATATGTGTGAAAACATATAAATATATTTGCATATACATATATATATTTATATATAGTATTGTATAATATCATGTAATGCATTCATGTAAATTAAGCATTTGCGCACACACAAAACATCTTGAGATGCAAAGTATCGATTACATACGAAATTAAGACATATATACATACATAAATGCATTAAATTACAAACAAAAAAAGTTTAAAAATTGAGGAAGCGTGTAGAAAGACGTTTTGCACCCAACCACTGACGTCATATAGCAGACACATACATATGTACATATATTTACATGTGAGATTTGTAGGAGTATACTTATATACACTTATTTATAGCGATATATGCACTTATGTAAATTGTTATGTAAATCGTTGTTGGAATGAGGGCGTCTAATGCAGGCCGCAAGCACGTTCGCGCACCACAGAGATGCATATCACTTAAATGTATGTATATGTAGCAAAAGAGCATGCATGTTTGTAATATCTCGCTGTATAGTTTTTATGTAGGCGCATGCGGCAGACAATGCAAAATCTTTCATAAAACGCAGTTTACTTAAGCTGTTCTTTAGTTCTATTTTTCAGTTTTGTTTAACAAGACAATCAAATTAAATCAAAATTTGCATACTTGAAAGTACGTTGGTCTACTTACATGCACTTAAGGTGGAATATATTTACTTAAATGTATAACATATAAAAAATGTGGCGCCAAATTCAGTTAGCGATGTTGAGATTTATCAGCGAAAAATTTTTAATTGTTTAAATTTTATTTTTTTCCAACAATACTCCCTAGTGATATATGTTTGTTATTTTTGTATGTACTATGCTAACATATATTTGGATTTTTTTTTTATTCAAAAAAAAAAGTTTTGAAATCATACTTGAAAATTTAAAACAAATCGAGGCACCAAGTTTGTGTGTAACCGAGCATCTCTCAGCTCACACCTAAGCAGATTTGCGATAGGTTTTGGAGGGTTTTCGTCGACAACTGAGCTCCAACTACAGGAGTTCTTATTTCGCTTGACTTCACAAGGGACTGTACGTAACGGTCTAAGTTTGATTCGCCGCCATGCTGAGGCATCAGCCATCTTACCTAACCTAATCTAACCTTATTGGCCGATATCTGCGATATAAATCAACCAGAAGTTCAATCGTATTTATATTAGGTATAAGGGGGCACAAAGACATGCTGTCATCACAAAAATTTTTCTCCTTGAATTTCAATACTAGACCTCTTAGATTGACTGATATAATCGATAAAATGTTATCCATATGCTCTCAGGCCCATATAGTTGTTATATGAGTCCACGATTTCTCGGAATTGAATTCTTAAATTCTTTTTTGTAGTTTTGTGTTTTCATTTTCAGTTTAGTTATAGCACTTTAATGGCAAGTTTCAACAAAATATATAAATTTTTATTCAAATTATCGCTCACACGCATACACTTTTAGACAGTCAAAATCCAAACAATTTACATACAGACATTGTTGACTGAAAATGTGAACATGTAGTTGTTGTAATTTTGTTGGATTATATAACTTTACATGCATGTAAATAGCACAAACGGCAATCTGTCTACCCGTCGTCATCTTAAAATGCCAACAATAGCACCTAATTTGTTAATTTTTGCCACTTCATGGAAAACGCCTCAAGTTAGACTACCTTTTTGTGCGCCACAGAGCACTATTAGAACAAAGCAAGCCATCAGCAGTGATGCATCAAAGTTTTACTGACACTTCGTCAAATAACTGTAAAGAATTCATAGAGCAATTGTGTCACCATACGAATTTACTTGTACACTAACACACACATGTGCGAACAATGTGATGAGCTCACATATTTGTCAGCCTGCAAAGAATACAGACTCATACATATGTATGTGTTTGTGTTTGCACACAAAGGAGGCCAGTGACTTTTTGATCGATCGACCTGACTGTTGCTAGGACATAGAGAGAGCATTAAGTGTTGAATGCGCAGCGGCAGCAGGACATAAGGAAGGCACATCACAGGATGGTATTGGGCACACAAAGCAAGCAAGTGATAGCCGCAGCGTTTGAGATTTGATAGTGCTGATTGACAGCACTACACAAATAGCTCATTATACATTTGTGTATGCACGAATATATGCACACACGTACATATATATATTTATTGCACTACTCGCAGGTAATCTCATTAAAGGCACGACATGCTGCCGCAACGCATTGACAGCTTAAGTGTTTGCCAACTGCATGCTGCGTCCTGCGAACTGCCAGTGAGTCAATATGACAGTATGTCCACATATAGTAAATATGTTATACTCGTACATATAAATGGTGTATGCATGTTTGCAGTAACGCGCTGAAAATTTCACTTTGTATAGTCAGTTGGCCACAACGGTACTAACGTACGTCAGCTGTTCGCAAACGTCAAACGTCAACTGCTACTGGCAAATCGATCATTTGTCGTCACCGTCAATTCTTACTGCTTTCACACAAAATTCTCTTCTGGCAAATTTCATTATTCGCCCCTCCATGCGGCATACGCCAACATTACTTGTGATAAATTTAGCAAATTTATGCATCTACATGTGGCAGCTATAAATGATGGATGATCATGGTTGTGGATGCGGTAAGCAATAAGTGGAAAGTGGCATTATTAGCTTGCATTTAATATGGAGAAGTGCAAAAATGCTTTCTGCATTGCTTTTGTTAGCATGATTCCGTTTTTGATTGAAAGGCAAAAAGCGGTGCGCTGACGAGCTGCATTGCCGTTAGCAGGGTGGCTTAGAGAGTGTATGAGAAATATTATTAAAAAATATGAAATTTTATGTGATCAAATATGATTATATTTTTTAGGATTTTCTGTTGAAGGCTATGTATAGTTGCGCTTATGATTTTTAGTGCATGGTATTTATGCGGGGGTCAAGGAAAACCAATCAATCTTCGAGTTATTAATATCGAGGAAACTGTTAGCACAGCTCAAAATTATGCGTTTCAAATTAAGTGCATAAATCACTTTCTGGGTTATAAAAAGAACTTCGGAGAGCAGCGTCGTAGCACGTTATACACAAAAAAGAAAAGCAGAGGGCAAAAAAGAGAAGATCAATTACTTAAAAAATATAATTCGGAAAAATTATTATAAATATCTAAAAAAAATTAAGACTACAAAAATGTTAAGAAAATAGAAAATAAAAAAGATTTGGTACATAAACCGAATAAAATTAAAAGTAAAAATCACAAAATTAAAAATTTAATATTGAAAATTTAAACAAAAATCAAAAATTAACTATACCGGTAATAGTTTAGTAAAAACTTAATATTAAAAAAATATATATAAAAATGATTTTCAAAAATAAAAATTAAAAAAATTTACGAACTTAAAAAATTAAAAATAATATATAAAAAATAAAAAAACTTTACTCCCGTAATAATTTAGTAAAAAATATATATTAAAAAATAAATAAAATGATGTTCAAAAATTAAAATGTAGCCATTGAAAATTTTCAAAAAGAAAATATGAAATTATTTAAAAAATTAAAAAAAGTAAATACTTATACTTAACAAATGTTAGGAAAATAGAAAACAAAAAAAAATTTGGTACACAATCCGAATAAAAATAAAAGTAAAAATCAGAAAATTAAAAATTTAATATTAAAATTTTAAACAAAAATCAAAAATAAACTATACCGGTAATAGTTTAGTAAAAACTTAATATTAAAAAAAAAATATATATATAAATGATTTTCAAAAATAAAATTCAAAAAATTTACAAAACCAAAATATCAAAAATAAAATATAAAACATAATAAATAAAAAAACTCTATTCCCATATTAGTTTAGTAAAACATATATATTAAAAAAATAAATAAAAACGATTTTAAAAAATTAAAATTAAAATATAGTCATTAAAAAATTTCAAAATGAAAATATAAAATTATTTAAAAATTAAAAAGATGTCAGAAAAAATTTAGAACATAATCCGAAAAGAACTAAAAATAAAAAAATACAACAATAAAAATTTAATGTTATTTACGTAATTTGTTAAATAATTAAAATGATTTTCAAAAATTTAAATATAGCCATTAAAACTTTTCAAAATGAAAATATAAAATTATTTAAAAAAATAAAAAAATAAATGCTAGGAAAAATATCAAAAAATTTGGAATTTAACCAGAAAAAAATAAAAATAAAGAAATACAACATTAAAAATTTAACGTTATTTACGTAATAGCTTTTTTTTAATAAATAAAAATGATTTTCAAAAATGAAACGAAAGCACCCACAATAACACAATATTTAGTAAGAAACATAAATAATTTAAAAATCTAAATAAAATTGTTTTCAAAAATATAAATGAATTCCAATATACAATAATAAATTTTTGATAAAAAATTTTGGTATTAATACTTAAATTTTCTATTTAAAATCAGTTTCAAGATATTTTGGATTAAATATTGAAAATTTTATTTTTCTTAATTTAGGAAATTAAATAAAACACTGAAATTTTAAATTTTATTTTCAAACATATGAATTAAATATTGTTAAAATATTTTTTTATTTAAAAATGCATATAAAAAATAATAAAATATTTATTTAATTTATATAAAAAAAAAATATTTTTCAGATAAAATTTTGGAATGAAAAGGTCGCAAAAAAAGTTTTTTCTAAAATAATTTTACTATTAAGTTTTTAATTAATAATTTAAATACTAATGATTACTGTGGAAATACATATTTTAAAAACCTAAATAAAATTGTGTTTCAAAAATATAAATTAATTCCAATATACAATAATAAATTTTTGTTAAAAAATTTTGGTAGTAAAAATTAAATTTTCTTTTTTAAAATCGATTTCAAGATATTTGAGATTAAATATTGAAAATTTTATTTTTCTTAATTTAGGAAATTAAATAAAACACTGAAATATTGAATTTTATTCTCAAACATTTGAATTAAACATTATTAAAAAATTTTTTAATTTAAAAATGCATATAAAAAAATTATAAAATAAAATATTAATTTAATTTATATAAAAAAAAATATTTTTCAGATAAAATTTTGGAATAAAAAGATCGCAAAAAAGGTTATTTCTAAAATATTTAGTTTTTAATTATGATCTTGGATCAAGTAGATAAAATCCAAAATATCTCTAATTTTAAACTAAGAATTAATTTCTTAACCGATTTTAGAGAAATTTATTTTCTATAAAGATTTTTGTAAAAAAAAAAATTTAATTCAAATATTAATTAAATTATTTTCAACATATGTATCAGATTTCCAAAAATGTTGAGCAAATTAGGAAAATCACTAGTCCCCTTAGGTGTTGAGATATTGATCTGAAATTCTGCACACGTCTTTTGCTTTCCAAAAAAAAAAATTTTTGTCGGAACCTCTAACATCAGAACACTCAAACATGTAGCTGCCATACAAACTGATCCATCAGAGTCAAGTTTTTGTATGCAAACGTTTTTAGTTAAGAAAATATCTTCGAAAAGCCTAGATCATTAGCATAGACTATTTCCCAAAAACAGTGCTAACTCCGAAGAAGCTGCCATAAAAAGTGCCTGATGAAAATCGAAATCTTGGATTGAATCCAGTATACTTTTGAAGTGTATTATAACTTCGGTGTAACCGAAATTAACTTTTCCCTTGTTTTATTTACTTTTAAGCCTGGCAACTTTGTGGTAGCACTCAATTATATTTTTTCAATCATTGCTAACTAATGTACATACATACTCGTACATATGCTCTCATAACGTTCCTTTTAAAAATTCGTTTGAATTTGAAATTATTTCGAAATCATATGCATTCAATATCTAAAATCTTATAATTTGGTTGCAAACTGCATTCCCGACACTTCTAAAGTCTTTTAAACGTCATCGAAATATCGCAATCTTGCAGCCCTTCACACCTTTTAATAACAATTCCACTTTCAACACCCGCAACCCCTACTATTCGCTACCTAATTAAGCAAACTCCCGCATAATTACACGCACATATATACAACACTTATGCTAGAAAGCGCTTGAAACGCTCATTTGACAGCTTCAATACAAGCACCCGCCGCACTCGCAATTCGCCACGCACGAAGGGTGCAAATATTTGACACGGCTGCACGAAAGTGTTAAACGACGAAAATGCGGCAGCAGTTGTGGCACAAAAATTGTTGTAGGGGAAAATGTTGCATGCGCTTTTTTGTGCTCGTCAGCTTTGCAGCCAGCGCAGAGTTGCACACAAAAGGTGCAAACAGGAAGCGTGGGAGTTGAAGTGTGCAACAGGAAGTGGAGACATTTAATAGCAGACAAGGCAAGACGAGGAGCGTCAAGTATGCGGAGACAAGGTTGTTAACTGGCGTAACAGATAACGAGGCTTTTGTAGGTGTCAAATGCGAAAACTTCCGGCGACTGACTTGGTGGTGAACGGTAACGTGTTTTAAGCGATTGCAAATTGACGGGAAAATTTGTGAAATATTTAAGATTCCATGATTCATTTAGCAGGTGGTTATGGCGCACTCTTTGTAAATAACTGAGTACATAAATAACAACAAAGTTATATTTTTTCTTTCCTTAAATCTCTAAGCTAAAGTTCTCAGTAGGTTTATTAAATGATTTCACGTTTACGAACTGTTATTTCAATTGTTTTATTATAAGTTTTAGTTCTCAAACGGTTTAGGAAATGCATTTCATTTTGATATCGAGTAAAAAGTTGCCTTTTAATGTAGTTTTACAAAAGTGGTTGTTTTGTTAAGGGGGTATTCTAGTCTAGAAGCATGAGTTTCAGGTAATTTTTAAAGTGTCGTAAAAAAAGCAATTAATATTTTCACTATCCATTTTTTTTATTAGTTATTTATTAATTTTTGAAGAATACAGAAACAAATTAAAAACAAAAAAAATAAAAAATTTCAAAAATTATGAGCTGACGAAGTGGGGGATCTCTAAAAATTTCCACGTACCATGCCTATGATTTCAACCCTCCTAGTTATCTGAAACCAAAAAAAAAAAATTAGAAAAAATTACAAATAAAAAGAGATTATTAATCTAGAGTAATGTCGCAATGGTCGGAACTACGAAAAAGTGGCAAGTAAAAATTTTTTGACAAAATGGCGACTGCCTGAAAAAATTTTTTTCTTTTTATCACTTTTTCTGACTATTTCGAATTTTTTAAAAATAATAAAAATGAAAATTTGGGGATGGGGCTAATTCCAACCATAGACAAGCCTATAAAACAGACTTTCTAAAAATTTCAAGTAAATCGGTCCAGTAGAACCTGAGAAATCGTGGGTATCGTTCCGAAAAAGTCAGTTTTGAGAAAAACGCGTTTAGAGTTTCGCGTTCCGGTCGAACCAGTTTGGATGCCAGGTCAGAAAAGTGCCTATATCTCCGAAAATAATTTGAATTTTGAAAAATCCTCTTGTACACATATTCTTGAATAGTTAAACTTTGAAAATAAAAAAAAAATATTCGATTTTTTTTAATTTCTAGACTAGAATACCCCCTTAAAATACTAAAATTTTCATTATTTTAAGAATTTTTTATTATTTGATAGCTCTTACGTGCACATTTCAAATCCAAAAAGTATGTAAAATTTTATTTCTGGTTTGGTCTACTCAAAAATCGCAATACAAAATTCAAAATTATTATTTTTTGGTTTAAACTTTTGCTCCAGTACACATCCACCACAAAAATATACCTACAGCTGTGTCTCAGATTACACAACTAATGCGCACACAACAGCAAAAATGTTGTGCTCTTCAATTACGCAATTTTCCATGTGCATTCTCTCACTCTTCTAATAGTTAACTGCAAAAGCTGTGTAAATACACACACAGCAGCACAAAAAGTGCCCGAAGCGCTATCTTATATTGTTGTTGTTCATTTATATTTAATTGAAGTCAATTAATTTGTGCTGGTGTTAATTTAAATAATTATTTTCACTGCGCTGTCGCCCGTTTCTATATACATACCGTTATGTGACTACATATTAAAGAGTTTAAATACTAATGATTACTGTGGAAATACAGTTAGAAAAAAAAGAATCGATTATAAATTGCATATAATTATTACTTGAGATTACTTATAGATTACTCAAATACACAAATCAGGTTTTTACGTTCAGTGTCTAGCACAGAATTGCGTGTTTATAGCGGCAATATAACATAGTTAATAATTTGCTTACTCCATGCCAAACTTACGATATAAAACCATATATTTAAAATTAAATGTATTTTTAGTGAATTAAATTAAAATTACTAATAAGCAGTATTTAAGATGTTTATTTTATTATTATAATTTAATTTTTTTTTTTTTTTTTTTGTAATGATTACTTACAAATTATTGTACTCAAAATGAATTATTATTGGTGAGAAATAAATAAAAAATATTACTTAGTCCTGCCATAAGTTCTGTTACAACTTATAAAAATGAAACTATGTATAATAGATACTTTAGCAAAGTCCATTTAATTTAATAATACATATATTAAAGGAGCGATGTTGAAAAGATTACGAAAAGGTTCCAAGAGCCCTCGAACGATTCGATGCTTCAACAATAACAGCACGCACAGTTCTGCTCGAACCAAAGATTTTTCAGACCCTACAACTTTCGGTGGCGTATTCAATATACCATGTTCTGCAAATTTGAACACAAACTATAGTGCAATTTATTTAAGGGGGTATTCTAGTCTAGAAGCATGACTTTCAGGTAATTTTTAAAGCGTCGTAAAAAAAGGCAATTAATATTTTTACTATCTATTTCGTTATTAGTTATTTGTTAATTTTAGAAGAGTAGAGGAAAAAATTAAAAACTAAAGAAGTAAAAAATTTCAAAAATTAAGAGCTGACGAATTGGGGAGTCTCTAAAAATTTCCACGTGACCATACCCATGATTTCAACCCTCCTAGTTATCTGAAACCAAAAAGAAAAAAAGATTATTAATCTAGAATAATGTCGCAATGGTCGGAACTACGAAAAAGTGAAAAAAAAATTTCACAAAATGACGACTGCCTAAAAAAAAAGTATTTTTGGATCACTTTTTCTGACTATTTCGAATTTAAAAAAAAAAATAAAAATAAAAATTTGGGGATGGGGCTAGTTCCAACCATAGACAAGCCTAGACTCTATAAAAATTTCAAGTAAATCGGTCCAATAGAACCTGAGAAATCGTGGGTATCGTTCTGAAAAAGTCAGTTGAGAAAAGCGCGTTTAAAGTTTCTCGTTCCGGCCGAACCAGTTTGGATGCCAGGTCAGAAAAATGCCTATATCTCCGAAAATAATTTAAATTTTGAAAAATCCTCTTTCATATTTAAACTTTGAAAATATAAAAAAAATTCGATTTTTTTTAATTTCTAGACTAGAATTCCCCCTTAAAACTGGACCTCCAGACGACCAATCATCAGAAGCTATATAACCAGGCATATTGCTTTTAAGCTGTTGTTGTTAGAATATACAACGATTCACAAAGAAAGTACTGCAACTGTTTTATCACGCCTTCTGAACGTCCAGCTGTGACACTTTTGTACAGTTTTACACCTTTTTCACAGAGGGAAGCCTTTACAGGAGACTCGCCATCAACCATTTCAGCAGCTGGATGGTGACCACATTGATACCTTTGAATACCATTTTCTGCGTTTTTGGAAATTTTGCTTAGTTTTGTGTATTTTTACTTATTGAAAACTTTTTCAAAAACACTACATTTGTTTTCATCTCTAAAAGTTGTTCATCTTTCATGGCCGTTGGCCGCGCACCACTGAAAGCGTGTTCTCAAGAGCACCAGTTGAACGGCGGTAGGTTTTCATATGGAGATCGTCTCGAATAAGTCTTGACATTAATATGGTCTTTTACTCTTGATACAATTTTCTGTTTTCTAAGCGATTTCTGCGAACTTTTGCACGATTAGCTTTTATATCCCGCGTAGCGTTTATTAAGTTTGCCACTAAGTTTGTAACACCCAGCAGGAAATATCGAAGACTATGAAATTTATATGTAAATGATCAGCATGACGAGCTGAGCCGATTTATGCATGTCCGTCTGTCTGTCTATGTACTTAAGTAAGAATTTTATTATTCGAAATGTATAGAAAAGTTGGCTTTTATATTTCGGCATTTGGCAACCCTAGTGTTGCAAGCTGGCAACTCGCAATTTTATCGTAAATTTTGATATTTTAGATGTTAAACATGCTCAGAACATTTTAACATACGAGCGCTTTTTGTATTGTTTACTGTAACTGAAAATATTCATCTCGGCCAAAAATTCGAATAAAATCGCGAACATTTTTGCGTGATTATTTTTTACAACTTTCGACGTGGCTTACCTCAGCAACAGAGCAACGATGACTTAATTCAACTTTTGACGATAAAACTCAATTAAAGAGCAGTTTTTATCGATGTTCTAAGTGGTACACAACGAATTTTTCCGGTTCGCTTTTAAGAAATAAAAAAACTAATCCCGAAATATAAAAAAACACCCTACCTATACGATCTTCAGTTAATGAGATATCGAACTGAAATTTTCCTCACGTCTTTTTCTCTCCAAGAAACTGTTTATTTGTCGAACCAAAGATATCGAATCATATTTTATTTCGTCAAAGTAAGTTATATTTTTATTTGTGGCTATCACTGAATTGCACTTTCGCACACTTAGCTGCCTTGAGCTAAAGAAATATAAGTGAATACATAATTTTTATGCCACAAAAAATTATGAAATGTATAACTCTGTACATTTGCTAATTTAGCCTAACAAGCTAACCTAAATTGCAAATTATTTGTATTTTACAAACATTAATTTTTATTGCGCAATTAAGCTAAAACATAAAACTCTTCGACACCATATTAATAACAAGGATTATGAGCCGAAATTAATACACTGGAAATGAGACATGTCTAAACGACTAACTCGTATTAATTTCACTAAAATGCAATTATGGCAGCTGCGTACACAACTGAAAAATAAAATAAAACTCATGGACAAGATTAGTGGCATTAATTTCGAAAATACATACAAACAAGTAATTTTCGCAACCATTTGGCGCATTACGAGTATATTTTACCCCACCGACTGCTTTCACTATTAAGTCACTTTGTAGCAAAACTGAGCGCATTCGCAGCAAAAGCGCTTTGTATGGCTTATAGCGACAGTCTACACAGAAGAGGGTGGCGTCCAGCAACTTGTTGGCACCGAAACAATCAAGCGTCCAGTCAACCGGACCAGTAAGCGCACAAGTCGCTCTTTCTCTAATTAAATGCATTTTTGTTGTGTGTGTTTGTTGTAAACGGCGCGCAGCTGATGACGAACAACATAAACGCCAACAGCAACAACAACAACAGTGCCTGATAATATGCGCTGGTCTCCAAAGTGACATTAAACTTTGCTACGCCATTTTCTCCCACACGCGCGTCGCACTTTCCCTTTTGCATACTTCTACTCGTAATGAATGAATGTGTGTGCGTGTAACTCCCACTAGCCACATGCCGCAGCCGCGCACTGCCATACACAACTCAATTATTAATTAAATGATATTTTAATGAGTGCGCCAATGCAACGCCAACGAAGCGTATTGAGCGCGTACGCGCGCGCTATTCACTGAAAATGCGCGCGCTCCATGTTGGCTATGGACAGCAAGCCAGGCGGCAGGATGAGCCACTGCGGTCCATGCTATAATATCTATATACTATATTTTGTATATATAAATATGTGTTTGTTGATTGTAGTTGCTGTGTGTGCGCGCGGTCCGCGTGGCATTGCAGCTGTGCTATGCGCGCTGGAATTGCTATAAGCGCGCTAATTTATGCAATTGAGCGTATTTGGACTTTGCTTGTGCGGTAAGTGCAAAAAGAATGCAACAAAAATAGCACTGGCTCTCGTTATAACTCGTCAGAAGACCAAAAGGGACTTGAATAAATTGCTGCAGCAGTCGTTGGCGTGCATAAACGGACTTCTTAGCGCGCAAAACTGCTGGGCCGGCGCAGTAAATGATTACAGTCGGCATTGTTGAGGGAGTTTATGGAGGCGCGCGCCTGTAATTAATGACTTTTCAAAAGTTCAAAAAAAAATGTATTAAGTGGGCATATCAGTCTATATTATTTGACCAAGTCATGCCTATACAAGTGAAAGTTGATAATAGCTGTAAAAAATCAAACCTACATTACTGCGTTAATTTAAAAATGGCAGAAAAATTATTGAAAATAGCGGTACGGTTAAAGATAATTGCAAACAAATTACGAAATGAAGTTTGCATTACTAACGGTAAATCATTTTCATATCGAACGCAATGAGAGTGGAGGCAATTAACTGTTCTAAGTGCGTTTATAGGTTATGTGCACAGGAGTTCACAACAGCAACAAGTAATAGTATACTGTAAAAACATTCAAATTATGAAAGTAAGGTTTCTGAGTGCATTAATAACAGTAATTAATAACAGCACTTGCATTAACTAATAGTTTCTATAGCGACTGGGCTCGAAATATAGGTTTTGTGCCACTGCTAGCATACATTTATAAGAGCACTCGAGACATGTAAAATAAATTTTAAAAATGTATTTGATGTGTTTACTCTGCCTATGAAGTGAATGTATTTGTTTTCTTTTATCACATCGATTTTCTTAACGATTTTCACACTTTTGCGCTAAAAACTTTGGTAGACAGTAAAACCAATGCAACTATGTGCCTTTTTACTTTATCTAAGACCTACCATAAATGTGGTACATTCAATCAGTGACTACCATCAACTCTTAATAGACTTTTTCAGAACTCGATTATCGATTATAATCTTCACAGCTTCATTACACTTTTAGCTAGTGAAAAAATCGTCTTAAGATTATTAATTTTATTTACTTTTAAAAAAAATATCGATAATTAATTTATCGATTTTAATCGATTATTGTTTTTAAGCCTTATGTGTGGTTACAGTTAAATCTCTTCAGATTGCACTTCGTCCCAAATGCGGCATTTATGCTTGTTTTGTGACCTAACCGTCTTAAGTTCATTAATTTTACTTTTTTTAAAATAAGTTATCGATAAATAATGTATCGAGTTTAATCGATTTTTGCTTTTAAGCCTTATGTGTGGTTACATTATGCACCTTCTACCGTTTTGCCACAATCAAACTATTTTATACCGGTTCGTATATATTCACCAATAAATTATCGATAGTTAAGTGATTTCAAAAGTTTATTAATTTGCTTACTATATTTTGTTAGGTTTCATAATATTTCGGATAGTATCGTTAGTGTTGATTAAACTTAGTAAACCATAGACAGAAATCGTTTATTAATCGACTTTTATCGATAGTTTCATTGGTTCAAGAGCTTAGTATGTGCAGATATTGATAATTATTAAACAATTGAACATTACGTTGAATATTATGATATTCGTCAAGTTTTTAATAACTTTTGAATGATCGATTATTCTTCCATAAGTCAATCGACCATTATTTTTATTTAAAATTTTTTAATATTCGGTTTATTTTCTTGAAACGGTTATAATTACATATGACCTCCATTTTAATAAATACAAATATTATATAGTAACATATATCGATATACATTTATATCGATTAAGAGTCGACTTTTACCACGCATATTTAAACTTAAACAATCGATTATTCAACAATTTTGAAAATCGGTTTAGAATAATCGATTATTTTGCTTCAAACGGTTTTTCATATAATTTTTTTTTTTTATTTAAAGCTGTAATTTTTATAGTTCTAATGAAGACCACGTGATATTTTGTGCGAGTTTAAAAAACGTCTGGGGTATCACTGTTATGTACATATTTATATGTAGGTGTCATAGCTATATATTAAAATTGACCGATAAACATGTATGTCGATATACTATATAAATCAATTGACAACAATCGATAATTTTTCTGGAATAAGTATTCTACATTCTTAAATTAAAGCCAAATTTTATGATTATAATACAAACTCTGCAATTTTGTCTAACTTAGGAAGCCTCCACTTAAGAAAGCTTAGTATAAAATGCGTACAAAAACAATAATTTATATACTTGTATGTCGCATCGCTGCCGCTTGCAACATACCAAACTATCATCTCTAGAAGACGCACCCATTCGCGCTTCTGGCGAACTTTCAGCGCTACTGGCGAAAGATGCCCTCATTTTCCGACGATTATATTAAAGAAAGATGCCAGCAGCGGAAAAGGAAAATAAGATCTCAAGAAAGAATGTAGCAAATAAGCAACTTTTGGCGCCGCTGCGGCGTCGTACCGCTGCCACGCTCTGCCACTGCTGGACGAATACGAGTGAAAAGTAATTGAAAATCAATTTAAGCGTAATAAATTAAATTGAAGCGATATGAGCAAATGATTGCAGCAGCCGAGGCACCAGCAGTGGCAGCTTCTCAAGCATGATTGAAGTACGCAGAAGACGCGTGGCGTTTGCGGCCAACACCCAAGCGGAGCATTCGCTACTGTTTGGCGCGCAAGCAGCCAACGTAACGTCGAAGGCACGGTTAAATGAACGGCATGCGTGTGCGCTGTGCGTGAATGAATGCTGCCACTGTGAAGCGTATGAGTAAATATTAATGTATGTATGTTTGCGGCGTCAAATGATGCATCAGATGCCAATAGGAAGATAAGATGCCGAGCACGAACATTGGCATCCTTCACTAGAAGCAGGCATGAAAAACTGGCTGGCTATCGAGCGGGACCTGCAGGCACATGTATGCTTGTATATACGTACATATATATGTACATATGTATATATGGCAGCATACTTCAATTGGAAATTATGGCTCTTACTTAGAAGATCGAATGCTTGCAATTGAGATATATCGATATCAAAAGCCAGCGAGATTTGCAGAGGTGCTAACAGCTAACACATGCTAACGGCACTTCTGACAATGAATGTGCTCTCATTTTGCTATATTTTCAATTTCATTCGGCTTCATTATAGCGGCAATTGTGTGGAATTAGATTAAAATTTGCTGATAACGGCTGTGGGCTGCGCCAATTTTTATTTAATTTTTCCTTATTTCTTTGTTTTTGTGCTTAGTACGTAATTGAATTATTGCATTGAACTTGAAAACAATTGTGAATCATGCAGTGATGCGCGAAATTTCAACTTCATCGCTTAATTGAATAATAAATCTGTAGCGAAATAAATTGAGTTATGCCTCAAGTGCTCAATATATGAGTGCAATTTACGAAATATAACTGAATTAGTCAGCTGTCAAAAAGGCGCTTAGACATATGACAAGCAAAAACGAGTGCGCTTAAGTATTTTTCATTGCAATAAAAAGTACGCACAATATACTTATTTATAAACTGAGCATTTTTTAAACAGTCAATGAACATAGCGATCAATAAAAAAGTATAGAGTGGTTCGGCGATTTAAACCTAATATTGATTCCAACATCATTTAGTAAAACTTCCGAATTTTACTAGTTTTCAAAATTTGGTTTCGTCTAGCTAAGTGAAGTATAATGAGTTCAAAAAATACGTATACATAAAATATTTGAGAGAGTATATAACATTATGCAACTTCAAAAACCTAATGTTATCGATAATCGATATGTTATCGATAACCGATATGTAATCGAAAATTAATAACAAACAACCATCATATAAAAATAGCGCTATTCTGAACACTTTCCACTATGCACAATCACATTTCACAAAATAGATAAAACTAATGTTATCGATAATCGATATGTTATCGATAGCTGATATGTAGTCGATAATCAATAACAAACAACCATTATACAAAAATAGCGCTATTCTAAACACTTTCCACTATGCACAATCACATTTCACAAAATAGATAAAACTAATGTTATCGATAATCGATATGTTATCGATAACCGACATGTTATCGCTACTCAATTAAAAACAAGCATCATATAAAAAAGCGCTATTCTGAATATTTTCCAGTAACAACTCACAAATTAGAAATCTTCACTCAGTAGAGAGTGATATGAACAACAATGAAGAGAGCGAACTTTTTTCACTAAAAAAGAACTGTCGAAAAAGCCTTTTCAGAGTATAATTTATATATTTTATGGTTTGATATATGAAAGCTTTTCGATAATAATTGGTTAGTAAATAAGGAATAAATTATAATTAACACAAGTTAATGATAACAAATGCTTAAGCAAAGTTAAAAATCGATTCTCAGTCGATTTTTATCAATAGTTTAGATGTTTCAGGAGAAAACTTGCTTCACAAAAACCTCAAATTTAATGGTTAATCTTTGATATCATTCGAAAGAACGTTCTTTGAAATTTATTTTTTGAAGATTAAATTAAAATTTCAAATGTTGGCCGCAGTTATGTACGTTTCAGATGGTCCATCCGTGGAGTCCGATATTCGACAACTCGTTCGAGCGTTTCGACTAGTAACTGTCGAATGACACGCCTGATATATTCCTCCAAGGTCTGAACCTAAGCAGGATTATTCGCATAGATTTTAGAATTTACATATACCCACAGGAAGAGTCGTTGTTCGTTGAACCTCCCTTCCTCGGATCTTCTTGGAACGTTATTCTTTCTCATTAGTCATTCACTCTCATTTATGCTCTCATCTTCTGACTATGAATGAGACGCATTATTCGCTTTTCAACCTCATTTTTGATCTCATCTCTCAGAGAGATAGCAATTAATTCCGATTATTTTATTTTTTTTTATAAAAATTTAAACTTCCGCCCATTTTTCATGCTTCCGATGTAAATATTTGCATTATTTTCGTGTTAAAAATTTTCTTTTGCATTTCGCACAAAATCTCTATATAATTAGTTTTGCTGTTGAAAACTTTAGCATTAATTTGTACTACAGAGCATAAAACACATTTTGCACTACGAAAAAAACTTACATGTTGCATTTGCAAAAGCCTCGAGGTTCCTATTTCGGATTGCAAGCTTTACATACAGATTCTTCAGTTTCATTGAAATGTTGGCTAAAGTTTTTAAGCAGAACTTGCTACAACACAACAATTACTGCTCAAGCAAATAATTATGCGCTGCAACAACAACAATGCCAGGCTGCTACTCATAGATTTTTGCAGCGCGCAGTAAACCCCTTGCACCAAAAAGTCAACAATGCAAGGGATTAAGGCGCCAAAAGCGCAGGATAGGAGCAAGTGGCAAGTGGTAAGTGGCAAGCACCAAGCGGCTGCTCAACAATAGCAAATATCCATTCATGAAATTCAGGCTTAGTGCTTGCTGCAACAGCACTGCGAAGCTGTGAACACTATGCACCATGTGGACCGGTGTTATACATAGGTGCTGTGGTGTGGTGAAATGAGGCGAGCGCTGTGTAAAAGTTGCACGAACAGCAGCAATTGCGCTTTTCTTGCTTGCAATGCGCGCACACACACGCCCACTTAGCAACACACTACTAATCTAGCCGACTTGAGTGCATAACGTGCCAGCTGAAAACTTTCAATTTCAATGTGCTGCTGTGCGCCCTCTAGTGCGCGTGGCATGTGCGCCGCACTCATAGCTGGCGGCAGAAACACATAACAAGCGCTGTTGTTGCTGTTGCTGCCCAAACTAGCGAGCACTACAACTATTGTCCATTGAAATGCAACACTGAGTTTGCATCTGTTTAAAAATGGAAGCTAAGCGCCGCTAAGGCGGCACTCAAATGGTTGGCTGGCGCGAGAGCGGCGCAGCGCGTACGAGCGGGTATATAGCTTGTGGACATTGCATACGAAATGCGTTTGCAAAGTTTGCCATGCAGTTTGTAGCTATGTTTATGTGAAAGCCCGAATCCTTGGTTTCCTTGCTGCCGCTGACTAACCTTTTGCACTTCCTGGCCGACGTAGGAGTGATGGCGCTAAACTTTTTCAAGTCGTGTCGCGAATGAAAAGTTTCGCATGATAGCCGTTGGCGCGCTACCGGCTGATAAGACCGTTGTGATGGCTTTACTTTGGAAGGCAAATTTCATTTTTGCATTTTTCACCAAATTTTTGAAAGGCTCTCTGTGACTACCATGTATTCTCTGACAGTTAGTGCTGAATAGTTATGACTGTATGACATTAATGTTTACTTAAATTTCGCGTGCTAAAGTTCAACTTTAATTTGAAATTAGACTTACAAGTTCGAATGTGCTATTTATAAATTTTAGCATAAAAAGTAATGTTTCTCGTCGGGAAACTATTGATGATTTATTCACCGACTAGTTTATACTGCGGTCAAACATTAAATCATACCCAAATGCTTTTAAGCCACATTCTCTGACCCACTCAGTTACGTAAATTATTCAGTTTTCGGTATTTTGTAAAATTCTGGCTCTCGTTCTTTTCTTCTCCTCTCTTTATATTTTTTCGGTTCCTTTCTCTCTCAGAGTTTCTTTCAATATGTAGCTCTCTTTCGCTTTTCTCGATCTCTATTTTTCATTATTTGTTTTAGTTTTTCTTTATTTCCTCCTTTTTTCTCATTATCTCTTTTGTTTTCTTTCTCTCTCTGTCGCTCAGATGTTGTCTCGCTCTACCTATATATCTTTTTCTCTTCTATTTCCTACATTCTCTCTCGCTCAGATGCTCTCTCTATCTCCGTTTGTATCTCTTTTTTCTTCCTTTATCTGTTTCTTTTGTTGACGCTTTATCTCTATTTTGCTATTTTTTCTTTATCGCTCTCTCTCCTAATGTCTTCCATTCCCTTTCTATCACAGTGAAAAATAAAAGGTTTTTATAAACGTAGCTTCGCAACATAGCCGAGAACGAGACTTAATTGAAATAATTCAAAAATATTTGAGTAATATGTCTAGCGTTGCATTTTGAAACCCAAGTTGGTGATTTGATTAGTCCATCTGTCAAAAAATGCAAATCTGTCACTGTCAAAAAACAGCTTTTAGGGGGGTATTCTACTCTAGAAATCAAATTTTGGGCAGCTTTTTGAATTTTCTTAAAAAAAAAAACAAAAAATATTTTTACTATCCATTTTTTATGGTGTTTTAATTGATATCTTAAGAATATAGAAAAAAAATTTTACAAAAAAATCTTAAAAATTAAAATAATTAGAGGGGGGAGAGATAGGTGTAAAAAAATGGCGCATCCTGGTGACATTGATCCCGGCTCTCTTGGTGGTCTGAAAAAAAAATCACAAGAAATTCTTAATCAGTAAGGATGCTGTTATAGTCCGGGAACACGAAAAAATTTTTTTTGAAAAATGGCGACTGCCTGAAAATAAAAATCATTTTTTACGCTTTTTTTTTTAAATTCCTGATTTTTTTTTAAATATTAAAAACAAAAATTTTGACACGATGCTGGTAGGAACGATAAAGGATTATATAAAGAAGGTTCACACAAAATTTCAAGTAAATCGGTTGTATAGAACTTGAGATAAGGCCGGTACCGTGTGGAAAAAAAGTAGTTTCGAGAAAAACGCGTTTAAAGTTTAGGAGACAATTCTAGTGAACACGGACGCCACCTCACAAAATCGGCTGTATCTCCGAAAATAAGTCGAATTTTGAAAAATCCTTCCAGGGTCATATTTTTGAAAGTCTAAACTTTAAATATATGAAAAAAAAATCGAATTTTTCAAAATTCTAGAGTCGAATACCCCCTTCAAAATACTATATTTAGTTACATTAATAGTGCCACATATATGTCACTTTTTAATATTTTTTATTAGTAGAATTTTTCAAATTTTTTTTTGTTTTCAAATTCTCTTCCTTTCATTCCACATTTTCTTGTTATGCCTTTAAATTATCTGGCTTTTATTATGCTACACGCTTAAAGACGCCAATGACAGTTTGCGCTATTATTGCTCAAACTTCTAATGGTTGTTTATAACGGCAAAACTTTTGCTTGCCACAATTGCCATTCTTACTTTTTGCCAACAGCGTTTTTCCGCTATTTTCTTAAAAAAAAAATAAATGATTTTTATTGTTTGATTTGTTGGCCTCATTAAGCACGACATTGATTTGCAATTGAGTCGCTTTTTGCACTCAACAAAAATACTTACTTATACACTCGAGCCATGTAAGTGGAATAGCATGCTACTTTTTTTTACGGCGCGGCGTTGCCGTTGACTGCTGATTTCTAGGTCAACTGAAACATTTTCTATGCCACAATAACTTTTTTCCCGCCAGCATTTTCCAGCGATTCTTTAGCAACAATTCAGTTTGTACGCTTTGTACAGCGCGCGGGCTGGAAAACTTTTCCGAAAGAATAAAGCTATACAAATATACAAACAGCTACAGGCATATGCAAATTAATTTTTTATTATATTATTTGGTTTTTTTAAAAAGTTACATATCACTATTGCTTAACTTATAACTCTTAACTGCTAGCTCACAACTTCAACTGTCAATTGTATCTGTCAATTAATGACTGCCCCTGTTTATCTCTTAATTTTAGCTCTTATAGTATTATACTGCTGATCATGCAAAAAGAATGGCTGTGGCATTTCTTGTTGCTTGATCAAGTTCCTATTGTAAATAGATTTTCTGATTACTTTGCAAATTGCATATTTTAACATTCTTTGTTTACTCTATTTGTTATGATAGGCTTTTCTGATTACTTTGCAAATTGCATATTTTAACATTCTTTGTTTACTCTATTTGTTATGATAGGCGGTTGGCTTATGTGGTGTCAATTTACATTACATATGTGTCTATTATAGATGAATGGGATAGCGGTTTATTTTAGTGGGTGTGGGTTGCATTAACTACCCCCTTGTTAAAAAAAGAAACGTCCTCGTTTCGGCTTAGGATGTTAATTCATCAAATTTGTGATAGTTTCAAGCATATTGACATTAGCTTCTTCAATTTTCTTTATTTTATATTTTTTAATTTTTTCCCGGATTTTAATAATTACATAAATCAAAACAATAATTATTGCCAAAAATAAGAGTGCCCAAAGAGTTGGGTGAGATTTAATTTCTTCTTGGCCCATATTTAAAAGGTTTGTATTTTTAAATTTTAAATCTATATTTTCTGATTCAAGATATTCGAGGACATCAAACCGACTAGGCTGATTTGTTTTAATATAGTTCCAAATTATGCTACTTGGATTTTCATAAATTTTATTGTCAATTACTATAGTGTTATTGAAAGTTACTAAATATGTGCCATTAAGGTCGATGTTATCAACTGTGTGTTTTCCTGATATTAAGATTATGCCATCTTTAACAATTTCTAATTGTTTGTTTTTTTCTTTAATTTTCAGACAGTCTCCTTTTTGATTATTTAAAATTTTAGAAAAGCAAGTTTCTTTATAATCTATTTCACAATAGCTAGCACTTAATTCTATTTTACATGTTTTAATGTTAGAATATGTGTTTTTACATTTAATTATTTCATTTTCTATTACTAATTTCCCATCACTTTGACTTATAGGTTTAGCTTCATATAATATACATATATCTTTAATTACAGGGTATTTAATATATATTACAATTATTTCGTTATTCTGTACTATTTTAAATTTAGATGCGTCAATTACATCTGTGATTGTAAAATTATTGTGCTCATGATTTACAATATCTTTAATTTCTTTCATATTCAATATTGTTGGGTTAAGAATTCCCACTTTTCCTAATACAATAGTTTGGAGAGTATTTTCTAAATCTGTTAGTATTAATTTATTTCTGTGTTGCATTATGTTAATTAAGGTCGAACTGTTTTCTATTTTACTTACAATATTTGTTAGTTGTGTAACTACCTCAAATAATTTGGAATTTGTCGTAAACTGTCTATTGTTATTTTCTACTAGTTCAGATAATTTTGCGTTTATTCGTACAATATCGTCATGGTCTGGTGTTCCCGAAATCCATTTCCATATTGTACCGAGTTCATTTAAACCTCTTTTCGATTTTCTCCCCGTCGTAATTTCTAATTGTGATATTAGTCGTTCTATTTGGTCCATTTCTAAGTCCGTGTTGAATTTATTATAATAAATTGTGTTTCCCGTATCACTGGTCTTGATTTTTATATAGTTTGAGCTATGTGACTCCCTAATTAGTTTTGTTTTTGTGTCATATAGAATTTCTTTATAATATGTCAAATTTGTAATGTGAAATATGTCCCCCCAGTCAGTGTAAGTCGCGGCTGGTCCAATTTCTATTAGTACATAATCGTCTCTCGTATAGTCAATAATTTCACATTGAGTGAATGGTATCAAAAGGATAATTATTAATGTAAGAATCATTTTCTGAAATTAGTTTTATATTTTTATATTATCTTTATGAACTATTCTTGACTTACTATATATTCTTACAGTATTACCTAAATCTTCTTTTACCCTTTGTTTTTTGTATTTTGGTTGTAACTTATTTCTTTCTCCTATTATTTTTTCATATATAACGTCATTCTTTTTATATGTTTTCATTATTCTATTCTTATTATTTCTTTCTATCATTTTTCCCTGTGCGTTGCTTAGTTTTAATGGTATTTCATTGTGTGTGATTTTATTAAAATATATATCTATAGGTTTTTTATCAGTTACGGAATGGATTGTTTTATTGTATTGTTGTGCAGCCCTGTAAATACTTTCTAAATCGCTAATTAAATGATATTCTTGTTGAATACAACGTGATAGTTCTATTAGGGTTGAATGTACTCTTTCCACTTGACCATTTGTGGTACTATGTTTCGGGGTGCAATAATAAATGTCGATGTTCATTCTCTGCATTAAAGATTTGAATTGAATTGAAGAGAAACCTGGTTCATTATCGCAGGTAATGTATTTTGTCTCGGGAAAGCTTTGAAGTATGTCAAGGACCTTTTGACCTAGGTCTATTCTGTCATCTATATGTTTGATTACTAAGTATTTGGAATAAGCGTCTACTGCTGTTAAGAACTTTAATTTCTGTACAAAAAATATGTCTATATGAATTTGTTCTCCTTCCCTTTCTGGTATAGGAGCTTCACCGATGGGCACTCTTTGAGGGTGGCGATTGTATTTGTTTTTGTTACATATGTCACAATTTCGAACATATTCCTTAAACTGTTTCGTCATATCTGGCCAATAATATAATTTACATATTTGTTTTAAGTTTTCTCTAAAATTTCGATGTGCTCGATTGTGTGTTTGCTCGACAATCATGTTTTGATCTTCTGTGTTAGTTATGTCTGTTGGGAAGTTTTTAGTATAAAGAAATTTAATATTGAATGTTTCTAATAATTTGGATTTTATTTCGTACAAATCTTCTACGGTGCAATGTATACCTGTAACCACATTTGGTTTCAAAAATTCTTTAAGTATATTTATCAAATTGTCAACTGTATCATAATCTATAATGTGCCGTGTTTTTCCGAAATTTGTAATTGATTCATGTATGGTGAATCTGGCTTTACTCAGTAATATCTGTTGCGAATATTGATTTAGTGGTCGGGTTGTTTCTGCTATATTTATATTGTCGCTACTTTCTGCTGAATGTTGAGTGCTGTTACTTGAAATGTCTGATATATTGTGTAAGTATTGTCGTGAAATAGCGTCTGCTACAACGTTAGTTTTTCCCGGTTTGTATATGATTTTTGGAGAATATTCTTCGATTAATGCATGCCATCGCTTCATTTTAGCATTAGGATTACGGGTAGAAACTGCAAATGTTAAAGGTTGATGATCCGTGTGGATTTCTAAGTTTGTAACGCCATAAAGGTAATTCCTTAAAGTTTTCAAAGCAAATACGATAGCATATAACTCTTTCTCATTTGTTGCGTAATTTAATTCAGTGTTATTTAATGTCTTCGATATGAACGTGATTGGTTTATCTTCTTGGGACAGAACTCCTCCGACTGCAACATTTGATGCGTCCGTAGTTAAAATAAATTTTTTTGTATAGTCTGGTTGTGCCAGTTCAATTTGATTTGCTAATAGATTTTTGAGTTTTTCACATGCAATAACTGCCTCTTGGTCTAAATCCAGTTTTACTTTCTTTGACATATGTTGGGAAATTCTTCCATTTTCTCCTGACAAGTATCTGGTTAAGGGTTTTGCTATTAAAGCATAGTCTTGAATAAATTTTCTATAGTATCCTGTAATTCCTAAGAAACTTCGTAATTGTCTCAAGGTAGATGGGATAGGGAAGTGTTTAATGAACTCAATTTTTTTTGGGTCGGTTTTAATAATTCCTTGGGCAACCATATATCCTAAAAACTCGACTTCGGTTTCATAAAATTTGGATTTTTCTAAAGATATTTTCATATTGGCATCCTTAAGTGTCTTGACTATTATCTGTAAGTGTTCTCTATGTTCCTCTATATTATTTGAATATATTATTATGTCATCGATATATACATGACAAAACTTTCCTACATAACTGCGTAATATATTATCCATCGCTCTTTGAAATATGCTAGGGGCATTCCTTAATCCGAAAGGTAGTCTTAAATATTCATATTTGCCATTGTTGACACTAAAAGCTGTTTTTTCTATATCCTTTTCCTGCATTGTAATTTGATGGAAACCTGACTCTAAATCTAGAGTAGAGAAGTATTTTGCTGTTCCTAAATTTGCTAATATAACATTTGTGTCTGGGATAGGGTATTTATCGGGAACTGTATTTTCATTAATTTTCTTATAATCTATAACTAGCCTAAGTTTTGGTGAACCATTTTCATTTATTCCTTTCTTCGGTACAACCCATATTGGAGAGTTGTAGGGGCTTTTACTTGGACGTATTATACCATTATCTAATAGATTCTTTATTTCATTGTTCACAAAAGTATTAACGGACAAGGGGTATGGGTATTGTTTACTCCATATGGGAGTTTCAACAATTGTGCGTATTTCAGCTTTAACGTCCGTTCTAAAGGGTAAATTTGTATTTATATTTGAATGAATTTTTCCGATTTCATTCTTTATTTCCGTTTTCAAATATTCAATATTTCCATTTTTTAAATTAGTATAAGCGGTATTATTCTTCGCTGGCGTTCTAGGATCTTCTTGTCCCAGAGTAGTACTTAAATTACATAATTGCTGGCATAATTCATCAGCGGGCGCCATAGGAGCATTTGAGCTTCCCAAGGTAGTATTAAAATTTCCATTATTATTTTCAATATAAATTTTTTCCGTTTTGTTATTATATTTTAATATTTCATTCTTTAAATCTATTACAACTCCTGCTTTTTTCAAAATATTAAGTCCTATTAGCATATCTGCTTCTAAATTTTCTATTACATAAAATCTCTGTATCGTATTGAAGATATTTACATCACTATATTCTTCAATAATGGTGAATCCGTTAATTGTTTTTACTCTTTTAATTATATCTAATTTATCTCTATATAAAAAAGTGTCTGGTTTGCAATAGCAACAAGTGGCTCCTGTGTCAATTAGGACCTTTAGTTTTCTTCCTGTTACTCCGCAGTACCTATAAATGTATGGGAGTCCTGTCTTTAGCCTAAAAAAGCTGTTTCCTGAATATTATTTATGCGTTGAATTTTAGATGGAGGTTGTGGTGTTCTTTTAAGTTCTTCAAAATTCCGTTTGGCGTATGTTTGTTCGTGTTGAGTTTGTTTGTGGATACTGGAATCCACGTCCATTGGTTCTGGTTGATTCCTTTGGTATCCTTGATTAAATCTTTGTACATATTGTTGGTTATTTCTGTTCTGGAATCCTTGGTTATATCTTTGTGCAAATTGTTGGTTATTTTTATTTAATTGAGGGAATCTTAAATTGTTCTGGAACTGGTTATTTGTGAAGTTTAGAGGAGGTGTTCGAGGATTATGAACTTGCAATTTTACTGGGTTCGGCTGAACCTGACTCCTACTGAATTGGTAAGCAAAATTTGCTCTCATATTATTTGAATTTAATTCTAAAGCTTTCGCTAGAGCGTTTGGTAAATCAGATGGAGCTAACGAGAATAAAATGTTTGATAGGGAACCGTTAAGTCCTGAAATGAATATTCTCAAGGCATTTTTCCTGTGTTGATCATTAAGTTGATCTACTAGTCCCTTATTCGAACCATGGGACATTATTGTCTTATTAATTATCAAAGTCAATTTTTTATTGACTTCGTTATAATAATCAATAATGGACAAGTTTCCTTGTCGAAGAATACTTATCTCCTGTTCAAGGATATGGATTGGTCGCTTATCGGCATAGGCGAAATCCAAGCGACTTATGATCGCGTCAAAATTGAGGACCGTTCCGTGATTTGTAAGAACGTCATTTGCGTATTGTATTATTTTGTTTCTTAATATTGTTAGAGCGGCAAAGTATCTTTTGCTACCACGGTTATACAAAGACATTGAGTTATGGGCGGCTTCTCGCCAACTAACGTATGCTTCAGGTCTTCCTGCAAATTCCGGTAAGGATTTTATTATCTCTAATGATTCGTCGCATCTAACATTCGCGTCAATAGTCTGTACTGTATATTCTGTTATATTATCTCCTATCGTTAATTGAGTTATTTGATTTTTTAAAAGTTCTATCTCATTATGTAATGAAATTGTATTCCTTTTTATTAATTCTGAAATAATTTCTGCTGTGAGCACTCCTGCGGTATTGTTTGTTACACTCATTTTGCTAAATTTTTCTATAATCTTATCCAGTTTCACTAATATCACTATGATACATTCACTCAAATTTTCCTCAAATTATTTATGTCAATCGTCTGTCGTATTCTAACAATTAAGTATGTCTGTTCCTATTAAGGTCTTATATATATATATACTGTATATATTGTATTAAATATATATTTTACTTATATTATTCTTAAAAAATAAGCTTACGAGTATCTTCTTGTGGTTGTCTTTGCTATTCTGCCGTTCTGCTGTAGTGGCTTCCGTTGCTGCTGTTGCTTTTGTTGCTGTTGTCGTGATTGTTGCTACTGCTCTTATTATTGTTGTTGTTCTTGTTGTTGTTGATGCTGTTGCTACTTTTATTTAGGTTTACTAATTCCCACTCTATTTTTATTTTGTTTTATTACGCGTTTTTAACACTGTTGATGGTGTTGTTTTTATTATTGTTTATTTTCAAAATTTTTAATATATTTTTAAGTTTATTTTAGTTAGAATAGTTTCAATTTGTTTTCTTTTCCTTTTCCCCCTTTCCTTTTATGGGGTACTTGATTAGGTTTTTGTTTCACTTTTTTCTCCCTTTTATGGGATATTTGATTTAAAGTTTGTTTCCGTTACCTTTGTTTATTCGGGTAACCTTCATGGAAACTTAGAGTTTTTTTGTTTATAAACCCACACTTTTCCGAAGGATATTTTGTGCGGGTCCCTGCTCGGGCGCCAATTAATTTTTTATTATATTATTTGGTTTTTTTAAAAAGTTACATATCACTATTGCTTAACTTATAACTCTTAACTGCTAGCTCACAACTTCAACTGTCAATTGTATCTGTCAATTAATGACTGCCCCTGTTTATCTCTTAATTTTAGCTCTTATAGTATTATACTGCTGATCATGCAAAAAGAATGGCTGTGGCATTTCTTGTTGCTTGATCAAGTTCCTATTGTAAATAGATTTTCTGATTACTTTGCAAATTGCATATTTTAACATTCTTTGTTTACTCTATTTGTTATGATAGGCTTTTCTGATTACTTTGCAAATTGCATATTTTAACATTCTTTGTTTACTCTATTTGTTATGATAGGCGGTTGGCTTATGTGGTGTCAATTTACATTACATATGTGTCTATTATAGATGAATGGGATAGCGGTTTATTTTAGTGGGTGTGGGTTGCATTAACTTGCATTTAATAACAGTGAATATATCTGCATAAATATGTATGTATATTTGCATGCTCAGCAATAGACGCAAAGTCAATAGCGATTTTCTCCAAGTGTTTTCCTTCAACGAGCTGGCAGCGCCTATCACTCACTGGCGCGCCTGGCTTGGCCTGCCGCCGATGGCTGCAGCGTTGACTGGCTTGCAAAACATACTATATACCCATACATACATGTACGTATGTATTTGTGTGCCATTGCTGCTCGTTCGATTGGCAAGCGCCAGGCACTTGTTAGCCACGGTCGGCCGCCACGGCGTTGCCGAGGCCAGCATATGCAGCGCCTGCTAACTAAAAGTCGGCCGCGTGTATTAGGATTTGTGTCAATTCACTTAGCGCACGGGGACCTCACTTTCACCATTCACTTGTTTAATACAAGTATTTTAAAAATATTGATTTATTCACTCTGTTGAATTTGGAGTTTGTTAAATAATTATTTTTTTTTGGCATGTGATTTTTCTCTTTTCACGTGGAGAGTGTGGTGAAAGGCGCTGGCAGCATACATACAGACGTAGTTTTTTATGATAAGTTTTCTGTTTTGCTTTTCATTAAAGCCAGACATTGCTTAGGGTTGAGTGAAAGTTAATGGCCAGCAAATCAATTTGTTTACTTTGATTGATTTTGGGTTAAAAAGGGAAGGGGTAGATAATTGGTAAGTTTAAAGTCAGCTACTACTTAGAATTAGTTGAGATTAGACAATTTAAAAATTTAAGCATATATTTTTTAACTGATATTTTTCTTCTGTTTAATATTTTTATTACTGTCAACATCATTATTATTATTACCACCATTGCTTGCCAACTGAGTCTTCTATATTTTTCAAACCAAAAATGTTCTACTTACATATACCATATATAATATAAGTATATTAATTACCTTCATTTTCTTTTCTTTCATTCCAGGTATGTATAATTGTTCTATTTGTGGTATATAAAAACCCATAATTCAAAGTTCTGAACACAAGTAAGTGTAGAGTTATTGCATTAGCGTTAAAATCGGAACCACATGACTGTGAACAGTTGAATTCTATAGTAAAATGCTCAAACAGATCCCATATATAAATTTTTATTTTTAAAAGAAGAAAAAAAAAAGTACTAAATACTTCTTCAGAATTTGTGACTATTTTCTAAACAGCCTTTCATAGCTATTGTTATCTCGACTAAAATGTTAAACTTTATAAATTTCTAAAAATTCAAAAAGTTATAGAATAACTCATCTTTTCAACCTTACGAGGGTGACGGTTAATGCCCAATTAGATCTTAAGTCCGTTATTTCAGTTCATCAATAAAAATATATATATTTCTTCCTTTTACTGCTTCAAATACTCTCAGAGCTGGAGTGTTTTCATCCATTCGGACGGCATGACCTAGCCATCGTAGCCGCTGTCTCCTAATTCGCTGAACTATGCAATGTCGTAGTATATTAGCTATACTGCTCATCGTTTCATCTAATGCGTACTTCACTTCTCAATTGTCTACTCAGTCCGAAGTAGCTCCAGTTGGCAAGGATTATTCTGCGTTGGATATTGAGGCTGACGTTGTTGGCGGTGTAAATGCTGGTAATTTGTTGATGGTGGAACTCAGTCTTTGACACAATACGCTCGATAGAACCGTTTTTACGATGTTTTGGGGGCTTATCATTCACGGTAGTTGGGGTTTCCTTTTTTGTGTGTTGAGCAGAGCGCACTTAAATTCCAATCGTCGGGCAGGCATTCGTCCAACCATTTTTATAAAGAAGCTGATGCATGCTCGCTATCACTCTTCACCGCCGTATTTGTATAGCTCGGCCGACAAACCATCGACCCCCGCCGCTTTGTGGTTCCTTGACGGATAATTGCTCTTCGAACTTCTTCATCGCCGGGCAAGGCAACATCTGCTCCATCGTCATAGATTGGCAAATCGGGTTCACCATCACCCGATACTTCGCATTCACTGCTATTAATCAGGCTAGAGAAGAGTTCCCTCCATAATTTCAATATGCTCTGGTCTGCGAACATTTTGTTAGTCTCTGCATCTTTCTGTAGAATTTTCGTACATTACCTCTGTCGACCAGTTTGAAGCTCATCGTACTCTCACCTTCGGTCTAATAAAAATTTTTATTATTATAATTTAACTCTTAAAATCATTTACTATTTTCAATTAATTTTTTATTTTTTTTTTAATTGTATTTTCATGGTATTTCCAAATATATTTTTTATAAGAAAATATGTGAACATTAAAAGAAAAACTTCTAAATTGAAACAAGAAAGTTTAGTCAATAACAAAGCCTTACACAAATATTTAATAATAAATAAGAAAATAACAACAATTTATAAAAACTTCTTGTATTTTCTTCAAAACTTATATTTTTAGTCTATTTCGAAATCATTTGTATATAAAAAAATATACTTGAATAATAAAAGAAAACCCAAAATTAGTGCAAAATATTTTTATATATATGAGAAAAAATAGATAAATAAAAGGAAGCACTCAAAATTGATTCAAAAACATTTAGCTAGGAAGAAAAGCTTGAAATAAAAATATCAACAAATTTAATTAAAATTTATGATGTACTATAAATTCACACATTTTCAACAAAGATTACATTTTCACTGCATTGAGAAAGCATTTTTGAACGATTTATTACTATAATTAACTTTCGCCCTGCACCGCGTTTCAATCAAAAATCGATTCACACTTATTTTAGTCAACTTGACAGCCGTCAAACGATTATCCACTCAACGAATCTAATAGACAAATTAAAAATTTAAAAATAACTCGTCGCCTTGTGATCCATATATGTCAAAACAGAGCACTTACAAGTAAAAGCCTGGCGTCGCAAGTTGTCTAAGCGTCACAACAAAAAGCTGTTCGCTTAAATTTGCACTGAGCAATTCGATGCACGCACCTAATGAAAAATATATACATACATATGCACATACGAAAAATATATTTTGTCATGTATGTTATGTGTAAAGTAATTCTCTAAGCTTTGCTAGTATTACACTAAGTTAACCTAACATACACACATAATTTTATGCTTACAAACACACATACATAAAGAAGAGCAAAAACTCTTATAAAAATATATGTATACACACATAACTAAATATATATATATGTATATGTATATATATGTATGTATGCACTCCCACCTATACACTTGGGCCGTATTAACGACTTTTTGAACAACATTCATTGCATATTTATAGGTGCTTAAGCTGCATTCAGGCTAAAGGCACGCGCCCAAGCAACAAAAGCAAGCGTACAAGCAAAATCAAGCAAATGTAAAACCAATAAAGTGCACTGCAGTGGAAATAGTTTGGAAACTGCCAACGAAAGGGGAGAAATGGAAGCAGAGAGACTAACTGTGGGCGAGCGCAGTGCTGCTGCTTGTGTTTGTAGAAGCATAGCATACATATGGGGGCGTACATATGCCTGCTTGTACATGTGTGTGCGCTCTAAATCAAGCACGTAGCGCTTTAGCATAAGAAGGCCATTTTTATTTTGATTTTATGTGCCCGTTACAAGCAAAAGATAGCAAATATTTTATGTGTTTGTGCGGGTGCCTAGCGCCTAAAAGCACGCCAAGCGCATAGGTTGGCTTTTATATGTCAACTACTACCACCACCACGACTAAATACAACAACTACTAGAACAACTTCAATTCATTGTAATTTCTCATGTTTATATGGCAATGACAGTGCACTCTTTTTCATGCTTATTATCATAGCATACATAAAGGCTTATAGGCTTTTGCAGCATGCTTTGCATGTGTATGCGATGCATGTGCGTCAATGCTGCCACATTCGCACATAAATTTTACTATTATGTGGCGCGCATGTTTGGCATATTGAGTAGCAGCGCATGAAAAAAAAATAAAAAAAAATAAATAAAAATGCAATGTGGACAAGCAAAATTGGCAGGCCGCACGAGGGTCCGTCCGCCTTTTGTTTTACTTAAAATTAAACTTTAATGCTGTCATTTGCAACTTGCCGATTGCGACCCCTTTTCACACAAATTTCGCACACGCACACTTAAGTTGCATTTTGCAAGCCTCAGTGCTACATGCCTGCGCCGAAAAGTAGACATTTGCGCGCGTTGGCGCATGTGAGTTGCATACTAAGTGCGGCATTGATGAGTCGAAAATAGCGTTGGCATAACAGCGCCGCATTTGTATTGAATTCTTGGAGGCTATTACTGGCTTGCCAGCCCCATTTTCGGGTTTCTTTACGCTTGCCGCGCACGTTCCACTTGATACGCGTAGCTGTCTTGCGTTTCATGCAGCGCTGACGCTAGCACACACGTTGCGCTGGTGTCGCCATCGTCAGATACCCCTCAACGCCTCAGCTGAGTAATCAAAGTGTGCTCTTGCAACCGTTCAACAGCGTCGAATGCTTTGTGAATTTTTAAATAGACCAAACCAATTCAGCGCCGCTGTCGAGCGTTTGGGTCTTTATCAGTGCGGCTCCTCGCAGTCGTTAGCGTGTTTTGGGCGATGCTGCTACACAACGGTGCTTACATCTACATATTTATATACATATATGTATGCAACTAGCAATAAAATTTAGCTGTACGCATATTCGCTCGCTCAGCCGCAGCGATAGGCGAGTACACGTACGCTGCCACCCGCATTTGTTGTCACGACAATCGCTGCCATTTTCAGCATATTAAATGTCTCGATATTTCTAAGTCGTAATCCGTGTAGAATGTGCTACAGGAAGCAACGTAGACAATGCATAGACAACAAAAGGCTCTAACGAGCATAAGTCGTGGGATTTCGTAAGATCTTAGAGAGAAAATTTAATTTAACAAAATATAGCACATGTGTATTTATATTTATTGTTGAGACGAAAGCGGAGAAATACATCATAAACAGATAAGCTAAAAAATTTTTGATGGGTATATTCCATTTTTTATTATAACGCGTATTTGAAAAGCACAGCATAGTCATTTAAGATTCCTCCACTAATTTGTAGCATTTCTGGGACGCTTAAGAGTTTCGATGGCTGGTCCTCAAGGTGGGATCATACTGGAATATTATACGAGGTTTGACAATTAAGTAATGAGACTGATTTTATTGCCGCGCTTGTGGTAAACCTGTGAACTTGAAATTCCCTTTCTCTTTTTCCGGCATCCCTCTCCTTTCATTGATATATGTATCATCGCTCTAGCTTGCTTAGTTCGCCTCCAGCGTCAAGTTGAGTAGACGTGTGTTTGTAGTGCTCGTCACGAAAATGGAAAAACGAAATCAAGAACAACGGGTCGCGATAAAATTTTGTGCCAGATTGGGCGAAACAGCTTCGGAAACGTACGCTAAAATTGTAAGAGTGTATGGTGATAGTGCTCTTAGTTGCGCCCAGGTGTTTCGATGGTACAAAGAGTTTAAGGAGGGGCGTGAAAGCGTTGAAGACGAGGCGCGTAGTGGAAGACCAGTCGAGGTGCGGACTGACACGAATGCGCAGCGTGGAATCGTCCACAAAGAATTCGTTCCACCGGAAGAAAACTGTGAATCAAGTCTACTATTGCCAAGCACTCGAAAGATTGCGAAACGAGTCAACAGGGTGCGTCCAGACATCGCTTGCTTCAGCATGTCCCAGTATTTGGCCTCTAAAGGCATCGCCGTGTTGCAACAGCCGCCTTATTTGCCCGACATGTTACCATGTGACTTTTTTTTGTTTCCTAAAACAAAATCGATGGTCAAAGGAACCCATTTTAAGTCGATTACGGACATTCAGGCGGTCGTGTCGAGGGTACTCGCGGACATCCCAGTCGAAGCGTTCCTAAAATGTTACGAGGCATGGAAAACGCGCTGGAGTCGCTGTATAGCTGCCCAAGTGGACTAATTTGAAGGGGATAGCAGAGTTGTAGAATAATTTTCAAATATACGGTTTTTATAGAATCAGTCTCATTACTTAATTGTCATGTGCCGTATTCAATCGAATAAGTCGGTAATTTATGGAAAATACGGACTTACTTACCTTACAATTTCTATTCCCACCAGCTCAGTGGCATGTCGAGTTACATAGATATGACTGTCGTGAGAATGAGAAGATATTTTTTTTTCTGGAGTACTGTCATAGTTATTTCTTGAAAATCATAAATAGAAGCCATTATTTTTCTGAATCTACTTCCACCATTAGCTGGTTTGTAGGAAGCTTCATTACAAAACAATCGAAAACTCACTGAGATTTAGAATTGAGCTTGAGTCAACTGTTTTACTGAGGGAGACTATAACAACGTCATTTAAGCGCTCGAATCATTAGTACAGCAGAGTATACTGAACGTCCAATTATTATCAAGATTAGAAATCGCAACGTTTAGAATTTGAGTTCTAGACCTTAGAACCTAGCATTGCATTCACTATTTTGAAATAAATGTATGAGTTCATCCAACATATGTCTGCCTTCAATGCTGTAACTTATTAATTCTCAAAAAAATTCAATAACTTTGATCTCGCTTTGTGTTGAAGTTTAGGGCCTAAATTGGAAATATTTCCTTATAGACCAGGATATATAGTAAAACGGTATGGTTTCAGTTTGGTTCATCAGTGTAAAACTTTTCTGATTTTTCGACGAAAAACTGCGACAAGTAATTTTCACAGGCTTCTCTTGAAGCCAACTTTACTCCATTAAATGAGTTCTGCATTAACCGAAACAAGTGGTAGTCCGATGGTGCAAGGTCAGGGCTATATGGTGGTGCATCAAAACTTCCCAGCCAAGCGTTCCTAATTTTTGCCGAATCATCAAAAATGTGTGTGGTTTAGCGTTGTCCTGACTAAAGACGAAGTCCTTTCTGTTGATCAGTTCTGGCCACTTTTACGATTGCTTGCTTCAATCTCATCAGTTGTTGTTAACAGTAAAATGTAGAATCAATCGTTCGATCAGGCTGGAGCAACTCATAGTCGATGATACCTTTCCATTCCCACCAAACACTCAGCATAACCTTTCGAGGCGTAAATCCTGGCTTTGCGAACATTTGTTGAGCTTCACGAAGCTTGGACGATGATCTTTTTCGCACATTATTGTCGTATTTGATTCACTTTTCGTTTCCTGTTAACATTCGCTTCAGAAATGGTTCGTTTTCATTCAGAAAAAAATTGCAGATGTTAATTCGGTCTATTAAATTTTTCACAAACTATTCATATGGTACCTAAACATGGAGCTTTTTTTTGTAGCCAGCCTTTTTTAAATGGTTCAAAAGCGTTTGATGATGAAGGTTATGTTCCTTAGCGATGTCATGGCTACTTATGTGAGGGTCCTAATCAATCTTTTCAATAACTTTTTCCATCGACTTTTTCAACGATTGGTTAACCAGAGCGGGGTGCATCTTTCACATCGAAAATACCAGAACGCAAGCGAGCGAGCCATTGTTGTGCTACACGAGCTGATATAGCATCGTCTCCGTAAACTTCACTAATTTCATTGGTGTCTTGCTCGGCTTTTTTATTTTTTTTATGAAAAAAAAATTCAAAATATAGCTATTTTTCTTCATTATTTTCACACCCTGTTGAACAGCGGTAAGTTTTTTTCAACTTCCCAGAATTAATTTTTTTTTTTTTTGATTAAATGAAGCTTAAAATTTCGAATTTCCAACACTTTATGGTATGACACAATATGAGGAGAAAACCTTATTTCGACTGCAAATCGAAAAATCCTAATTTTCAACTAAATTCTCAAGTCAAAATATCAATTTAAAAAAGCAGTGGATCTAATGTTTTTTAAATCTCTCTTTTTTGATGGTATAAACGCAGTTTTTGCATTTTCTAAAATCTGAAAACGATTTAAACCTGCTTGTTTATTTACATTTACCTTTACCAGATGTGCATAACTCGAAGTTAATAACAAATAAGTCAAAATAAATTACTTAAATAAGTTCTTTGTATTAAATTCTTACAAGTATGACTCGAAAATAAATCAAATAAAACGCCTGCAATGCCATTATCGGCCAGGCGTTGGACATCATGAAGCCATTACCCGCACCATGACCTAACTCCTTGCGATTTCGGCTTATAAAGCTGTCAATTCCCTTTCCGCCTTAATTGAAGTACAATCATCAATCAAAGCAGCCCGAATTACACTACTCACTGAACAACATTATCTGCAAAAACGCTTCCGCGTCGCTTACCAACACTTGCCAGCACGCTTGTCATTTGATAAATTAATTTCTTTAACGAAACGCGCAAGTGTGCAATACGTAAAACCGCAAATTAATTAAAATGCACGCATAACGCGCACGTTTCAGCCTGCCACAACGCGTATGTATGCCCTCACACGCATGCGTGCGCGTATTATTTACAGCGATAGCACAATTAAATACAACCCTGTAATGTGCGTACACGAGTGTCATCAACGCAAGCCACGCACTTGCGTCATATTTTTATTTGCTTTGCGGCCAACGAACCAAAATTGTGGCTTTAAGCAGCGGATAAATGAATGAAAATGTGCAGCAAAGAGAAAACCGTAAAATTCATAGCCCGATTTACAAGTTTAAACGCCATTATGAAATGATATGTTCACATCTTCACGCATACTTGCCGCACAGCCACGACAATATTGACATGAAAAATATGAAAAAGAAATATGTGGCAGCATGCGCTTGCCGCCAACAGCACTCAAGTAAATGGCGCAAAAATTTGCAATTATGTATTTGCCGCTGCTGTTGAATGGCGTCTTCGAAAGGCCGCATAACCGGCTGACGGAGCCGTGAAACAGGTTGCGCTGAGCGCGGCCGTTCGTGGCGCTGCGGTCATTCTTACACAAATAAATGTATGCCGCGCAACCAACTCAAGCGCAGCAACAAAAAACATGTTATTTACAACAATAACTGTAAATAAAATAATATTTAAATATTGAAAAGCGCCGCAAAGTTATTACCAGCAATTGCACACTGCGCGTTGCAAGCATTAAACCCTGCCACGCAACTGCTTGAACGTAATAAATTGTATTTAAAATTTTATCATAAGCCACGCACGCACATTGCGATCAGCTGACAACACTGCCAATGGCCATATGCCCTGGCGTATTATTTTAGCGTGCGCTTGCTTGCCTTTAACGCGCCAGCTGTCTGTTGGCCCAATGCTTTTAGCACGCACAGTAGGTTGTGTATGCAATATATATACATCCCGATATATATTAAATATATATATATATAGTCTATAGTGTTTTGCATGCAAAAGCGAAATAAGCTGTAAATAAAATGCACAGATTAAGCGGAAATGCTGCCGTTGCTGCGTAGCACGCAAAACTGTGGCCGGAAGGCAAAGTCTGTGGGTGGCAACGGGCGTGCTGAGGTCAATAGAATGCGCGCGTACCGGCATACCAAGCGCATACAGCCGTGTATATAGCATACTGCGTAGCCAGCAGGCATGCACGAGATTTAAGTGAATTTTATGCATTTCTTGCAAACTTTTTACTCTTTATTTTCTTCGATTTCTTTTTACTTTTACGGCGTAGCAGATAACTTTTCTTTAAGTTTTCGAGCTACAAGCCGATAAGCGCTAAATTTGTAGGCGTATGCCTCGTTGTATGCCTCGTTGTATGCGGGTGTGTTAAAAAATGCAATACTTATTTTTCAGCTTTGCCAGATATTTAGGTCATTTTTCTGGTATAGTATTAGTATAACGGTTGCTCAACAGAAAAACTATTATTTAGTATTATTTATGGTTATAATAAATGTTTTCAGTCATATCTCTTTCTTATCTGGTACCATAAGGAAACTAACCCAACCCAACTTAACCTATTTTTTATTTAGATAGGTTATGGCTGATCCTCAAGACAAGCTTTCATAAAAACAAATATGCCTGGCAAATACTAAATAAATAATGTTTAAGGGGTCAGTAGGGCAATCTTTTAATTTTTTTTTTTTTTTTTTTTGCTTTTTCTGTTCCCTTACACGCTTAGAATGAATATAGAAACCCACTTTACCATTGGAAGGTTTCGTAAAAGGCCCAAAAATAATAATACCGCTCGCCGTTCGGAGCGCTCGGAGTGCACACCTCAAACTTTCAACGCGTTTTTCTCAAAACACACATTTTTAAACTGGCGGACATGATTCCGGTCGAACTACTCAACTGATTTGCTTAAATTACTTTTTTATTTGTCAACATTTTTTCATGATTCTAGTAGGGATGATAACCATTCACGTATATTTTAAGAATAAATTGGGTTTTTGTGTTTCAGATAATCCAAACATGAGAAATCGTGTCCGCCAGTGAAAAAAGCCCAGATTACTCTACTGACGCCTTAATAACACTTCTTCTACTACTTGTTGTATGTTCTGATGTCATACTTACATAGACTTCTAAAACTGTTCTTCTTCTTCTTTACTGGCGAAGACACCGCTTTCGCGGTTATGGCCGAGTTTGCAACAACGCGTCAGTCATTCTTCCTCTTCCTCTGCTTCCCCGGCAGGTACTGCAAATAATACTTTCAGAGCTTTAGTGTTTTTATTGACATGACCCAGCCAGCATAGCCGCTGTCTCTTCATTCTCTGAGCTATGTACCTTGTTCAGCTAATCGTTACATCGACTGCGGTATAAGCCGTTGTCGCATTGAACCATAAATCTTTCGCAGAACTTTCTCTCGAAAACCGTAACGCCGATTCATCAGATTTTATCATCGTGCCTGTCTCTGGCCCATGTCGAGGACGGGGCTGATAAGTGACTTGTAAAGTTTGGTCTTTGTTCTTCGAGAGAGAACATTACTTCTCAATTGCCTACTCAGTCTGAAGCAGCACCTGTTGAGAAGAGTTATTCTGTGTTGCATTTTGAGGTTAACATTGTTGTTGGTGTTTTACTGGTTCCAAGATAGACGAAGTTGTCTAGATCCTCCTAGATCGACGTCGAAACACTTACAATTAAGTTGTGATAAATTTAGCTAGAAGCAAGTAGTTTATAAGACCTCTTACGATTCACTTACGCCGGAGCCGTGTTGCAGGTCTATTGCATACAAGTGTCTATGCCCTGGAATCCATGATAATACAAGTTATTTTTCGTAGTAACAATGTTAAGAGTTTTTAATCACCCACGTAGCATTTTTGATTTGATTATTGATTGATTGATTCTATTTCAACGGACCTGAAGATCCGCCTGACTATCATTGAGGATGTTTTTTTCTCTAAAATAATATCTCTACATCTGCTAATGGCATAGACCTCAGCTTGAAAAATGTTTGGAAACCTTCCCATGGGTAGTGACGGTTTGGTGCACGATCACACCACCCCAGGACCAATTCCTTCCGATGTTTCGAGCTGCCTGTACACCATTATTACATTGTTATTATTTATGCTTACACAATTTTTACAGTTTAATCACCTTAGACCTCGTTGCATACTCACAACTCGAATGTCCTACACTAGTATAAGTAGTTTCTGTCTGTTTACTCAGTCTTCTTAGAGCCGATTGATTTGTAAAGATTTATCTAGTTGTGACTCACGGTATTAATGAGCAAATTTATAGTATAAAATGCAAATATGTTATGCAAATTTGCAACAATTCTTGCGATTTCCTGCAGCAAAGCCGCTTGGCTAAATAACACTCCCGCTACGAGTACCGCTCCCTCGCACTCCTCATATCAAACTAATTTGAATGCAAGCTTCAATATGTATGACAAATGCCTTTATTCGCTCTCGATTCTCAGCAATTCTCTTCCGCCTCAATTGGTCCGATTGGCTGACGCGTAAATAGCAGCTAGCAGACAGCGCCGTCATTGTATAGCACTTTGCATATTTGATGCAACCATGCGTACTGTTAAGCTCATGCATAACATTATTGTTTTGCGTTTATTGTTCTCGTGTTGTTTTTGTTGTTGCGCTTGAGGTTTGTTATATTGCCTGGCGCATTCACTAGCACATTAACTGCATTTTCATTTCAATTCATTTTGATTACCCTACTCAACCAATCAGCCATAAGGATAACAGTTTCACCAGCATAAAACGCACACTCGCGCGCAAACAGTTAGCAATACGCTCAGCAGTATTGTTCAAATTATGAACATATTGACTGCAGTGCGTATTAAATTATTACTACGCTATCGCGTTGAATGAGGAATAATAGTTGAAATGGTCAGTCACTTTTTGCTACATACCATAATTATGTGGCAACGCTGGCAGTAAATAACTGCAAATACATGAAGTCACTTAAAATAAATAATGCTGATGGCAAGAGAAATTGTGATCAGTTTGCGGTTATGGTGACGGTTATGGTAACGGTTGAACAATTTATTTATTTTTAAGGGTTTTATTGTGCTTTACTCGAAAGTTTAAAGCTTATAAAAATATGAGCGATATTTATTTGTATATATATTTTTATTAATATTATTTTTGTGACATCAAATATTTAACACATTGAAACTGTCAGCACAGTGAAGAAGAATACAGTATAAGCTTTTGCTAGTAACTATATACGAGTACTTACTAAGCTATTCATCGCTTATTTTTCTTAACTTACAAAGTTACCCCTCTCTTAAGTGGAATAAGTGGTCTATTTTAGAAAATTTACGCTGAGCACATTCAAAGCATTATTTAAGAATCTCACTTCTCTGTTAAAAGCTTACATTTTGATATTTGTCGGAACAGCAAATCCAGACTAACATAACGACCGAAAAGCTTTGCCTCAGTAGTGAAAGCTCAGCGCAATTTCATAGTCTTCAAAGACTCTCGATTTTATTTGAATATTATTATGTCCTTGCTTCAAAAGCATGACATTTTGGAACATAAGTTATACCACTTCAACTTCATTCGCTAATACTACTCTGCCCAAAAAATAAAGTGGCATTGTATTTATTTCCTTCCAACTCAATTTATTATCTTCCAAATCAATTGCATCCCCTTCAAAGTAATACCCTCCCGATGCAATGCACTTATGCCAACGGATTTTCCAATCTTCGAAACACTGGTTGTAAACACTTTCCGGGATGGCCTTCAGTTCCGTCTTCGCTGCGGCTTGAATCTCCTCTATCGTATAAAAACGGTGTCCCCGGAGCGGTCTTTTGAGCTTGGTGAACAGCCAGAAGTCGCACGGCGCCAGATCAGGTGAATCGGAAAGCATCGTTTCACATACTTCAACGCGTCGCCTTTTTTCCAAAAAATTCAATGCTTTCGGTAACATGCTTCAAAATGGTATTGGATGAGACTTTCGATATGCCAACTTCATCAGCAAGGTCTCTAATTGTTAATCGAAGGGTTTTCAACATCATCTCTTTGATTTGTTGAACGTCAGCTTCGTCGGTTGAGGTTGATGGTCGCTCTGGACGCTCTTCGTCTTCGACACGTTCACGGCCGACTTGGAACTCACTATACCACTTGTAAACATTTTTTTTTAGATATTGCCTCATCACTAAAGGCTTTCTGCACCATCCTCAACGTATCCGCAGCAGAAAATTGATTCCGTAAACAAAATTTAATGCAAATTCTTTGCTCAACAAATTTCGACATCGCAAAAAACGAAAAACTCACTTTTAGCAGCTCACAAAACGACACGTATCTGAAACACTAATGAATATTTTGACATGAAATTTGACATAAATGTGACTCTGAAACTCTCCTTCCATCATTTGTTGTCACAGTGGTCGAAGGCATTCGTGGAATAATTTTTATGGAACACAAATTAATCGAGTTAAAAGTCTGTCACTTAATGAAAGCATGAGTCTAGTTCTGTATCGTAGACCTGACTTTCACAAACATAGGGACATAATACTTTCAGGCGGTTCATCTATAGAAAATTTTCAACACAAAACTCCATATCTTACTTTATATTAGCATTACTCAGTTGTCCACTTCCAGAAGAGTTCCCGAAAAAATTCCTTATCCCTTAGCCGTTCAATGTAGTGATTGTCACTGTCTCTCAGGCAAAGTACAGTCGCATGCAAATGAGCGCAGCAGCCATAAAATTTAAGCGACCAAATTTAATATGAATTAAGAGGAATATTACACTTTTCAGCCACAATTAAAGCGCCAGTCTGCGTCGCGGCTCGTAGCTGGCTCGCTTTGCACAGCATTATACTTAAGCGCCAAACAACATTTACAATCTTTATCACATTAATTAAAAAGAACTTAACTTCCGCCAACACGCTCTCGCCGTCGCGCGTATCCACTCCTTGCGGTTTATTCACCGCTGCGCTCGCCACCGTACAGCGCCGCTTCTGCAACCGCTGGAAGCGCTGAGTCATTATCGTAAAATTCTACTTGCATTAATTTAAATTAATATTAATTGCAACTTTCGCCAGCGTTGCAAACACAAATAAACAACTCGGTAAATACTAAATATAAAAATTAAATTACAAAAAGAAAATATACCAACAGCAACCAGCAGTGTGCTCTGTCGTACCGCCCGTTCAGTCATTACGCTGCATAACAACCGCTGCGACAAGAAGAACAACAGGCGGTATAGCGCTCTGCCGAGTGCGTTACGGCGCGCTGTAGTAAGTATAACGACATCGTTGTTGTCATTGTCATAATCGTAAATGTCAAGTCACAGGCTTTGACATTCATTACGACAGCGAATGCGACACTGAAATTTACTGCTATGTACACTAGGCGCAGCATGCTGTGCGCGGTTGCCCTGCAGAGCTGATACGTCCAGAGCCAACAAGCATTCCAAGCGCACTCCAAGCATTTACTTGAGTTGCAAATAGTAGCTAATAAAGATGGTTTTGAGTGGAGGGAGAGTACGGAGAATTATGTGTATTATTTTGTTTATTTTTGTAATTTTTTGTGGGTCAAGCGTTGATGGCAAAGTCAACTGAAAATACCGAGGTCATAGACTTGATATCCGCACAAATAATAATGAAGTCAATTTAAACAAAGTTTATTGCATGGTATTTGTTGCTAAAAATGACGAAGATGCTGAAGATTTTAGTAATGAACAAGCGTAAATTATGTTTAGTCATTTACTTAAAGCTCATCAAAGCTTTTTTGAAGCTTTTTGAGCTTTCAGGAGCCTAAATTACGCTGTAAAAATAAATGGCAGCTTAAAAATTATTTGATATATATTCTGAAAATACTTCGCGAAAATACAGCATGTCTTAGTGACTTCCGCTTAGTTTAATCAGTAATAAATACATTTCGAATCTCGGTTCGTTTGTCAAAGCTGGGCACACTACTGTTCCTTTCAATGAAAACCACGGCATCTTCATTTACAAATTACATTACATTCGACGGAAATACGGCCAGATAATGACCCCATACAATAATCCGTACAAAAGTTCGTTTTGGGGATGCAATTGCGTTTCCTGAACCACACGAGAATTTTGCTCTCCCCAATAGCTACAATTTTATTTGTTTGCGAAGCCATTTAGACCCGGAAACGGATCTCATCTCAGACGACCGTATTTCGAGAGAAGAAATATACAGTAACGGATGTACCTTCGAGTACATTTCCCCACCCCAGTCCCCTTAGGCCAGTCCTTGGGAAAATGTTCCCGACAAATACGGACTCACCTCCTACGTCCAATGCACACTCCTTGACCAGAACCCAAAAGGGTTGACTAAGAAGCCGTTCATTGTGGATCCGACGCTGCTGGATTTTTATTGGTCATCATGCATTATGATGAGGGGTACACGTATTTCTATGAGGCGGTGTCGATTCGCCACAGTCATCAAGGCTTGAACGGATCTGCTAGCTTTTATGCCACATCCTGCACTCCTGCCATTCATCGTCGAGGATTGCTTATTCGTTGGAACTTATTTCGAAACTCACTTGCTACTACAAGCGTTCGGTCAAAATCACGTCATCGTATTGGTAGGCGCTGTATGTGTTACAAAGAAGTTGCGGGCGCCATTTCAAACGATCTCTAGGTATCAAAATAAGAACAAGAATGTTATAGATTTTAACATTTTACGAATGGAATTTATACATCTAAGTCTCGTATATAGTGATCGGTAGTTGTGGGATTAATTTCATGTAGACTTTCCTTATAGAGGGTTTGCACATCAAACCTTAAATCTTTAAGCCGAAGGCTTATTTTGCAAGAACTCTTTCCCCAGCAGTGCTGGTTTCGAAACGTGGTATCGGTTATCTAATATAAGTAGAGTAGAAAGGCTCGAATTACTTTTTTCGAATCAATTAATTATAGCAAATTTACTCGGTATAAACTATAGCAGCCTCTATAATGAACTCCGACATACTCAGGTGAACAATCTCCACAAGAAACCAATTATTAAGCTTATGTTTCTAACTCTACTCTGTCATTTGCTCTGTAGAACTAGACATCCCGTTTTAAAACCTACATTGTTTAAAAGCTGAAGATTTTGCACAAATTAATCACACTATAGTGACTTCTGGTACCTTGGCGTCTTATACGCCACTCTACAGACAAGTAAACCCTGTAAACTTAATCTGCTCGGATCGAATGCATTTGCACCTTTTCAGCAACACTTTTGACTTAAATCGACATTGAAACCATTGGTTGTTGTTCCAACAAAACCAGGTAAGCTGAATTTCTGGCTTGCTGATATCCTTTGACTAACACTAAATAGCAAGAAAAACATGCCTTTCATACATCTCCCTAATAGGCGCAATTCAGCCAACACAAAGCATCGGTAGGCCTTACTGGGCAACCACAAAATCAATGCGGCAGCAAAGCAAATACTGCGAATTTTTCGCAATTTTTTCATTTTCATTTTCGTGCACTCATTTACCGCTTACTTGCTGTCAGTTTTTGAAATACTAGTGCCTTTGAAGCTAATACAGACATAGTCGTAAACGCTTTGGCAGTTGGTTTTAGCTGTTGTGGCGCTTCCGGTATTGCGCCTAAAATACGGCAACGTTTTGGTAAAACCAAAAATAGCACGAAAAAACATTGCATTTAAAGCACAAAGGCGTCTACCGCTATCACTACTGACGTCTGTAGCGCCACAAAGGCATCAAAGCGCACGAATAATATATGCAGTATGTATAAAAGTGTGCAGTAGGGCAATATAAAGCCCAAAAACCGGCAAAGTTACCAACTTCAACTGCAAAGTTTTAGGTAAAAAATGAGAAAGCTTTAGTTGCACTTTGATTCTTTAACGTATTTTTTGTGCCTTTGACGGCAACATACGCCGCTTGTTTGTATGTGCCACTCGTGAACTCCGCTCGTAATGCTGTGACAGTGCACCGTTAGCCCTCTCTGCACACCATTAAATTGCCAGTTCGCTTCTAGTGACCACTACAAAAGTGAGTGCTTTTGGTGTTGATAGTGGTAAAGGTGAGCGCCCACAGGTGAACTTAGCCACACTACATATAAATGAATATATAATGTGTATGTATATAGAGGGTGTTTTTTAGAGTACCAATGATAAAGTAAAACCAAAATAAATCAATTTTCTCTTAATTCATGCGGTAACGATTTTGAAACTCTACTTGCTCGAAAAATGGCGTTTTCACACATTTTCTTAGTAATTTTTATATAATATATTATATTGTAAAGACAACTGGTTAAAATGTGAAAAAATTGTGCTAAAGATATCTGAATCCACAAAGACTCAAAGTTCACTTTGAACTGTAGCTTTTGGCTTAATGGCAGCTTGGCAATTAGTGATAAGTGCGGAATTCGCGTTAAAACCCAAGTTTGGTGGAAGTCTAAGCCACAGTCTTTTCCGAGTTAAAAATTTTGTTTAGTAAAACACTTTAAAATTAGATTTAAATTTAGATTCATTTTCGATTAAAAAAATATAATAAAATATTTTCAAATAACAAATTATACAACAAAGCTTTAAGCGCTGAAATTCGGACTAAAACACAAAAGAAACTGTTGTTTAAAAATTGATGGAAGCTAAGGAAACCTAAGCATTAGTGGATGATATTTAGTTAAATTCATGTTCAAAAGCTGTTCGGTAACATATGAAAGCATTTCTCAAGTATTTAAAGCTTAGGGAAGCTATGCATTGGAGGACGATATTTAGTAAAATTCTAGCTCAACGCTTTTCGTGATTATGTGAAAGCTTTTCTTAGGAATTTAAATCTTGAACTTTATTTTCCAACACTAGAGTTACAGAGGTTTCACTTTCACTTTTCAAAAATAAATTAAAATAAATAGGTATACATGAATTTTCTCAAATAAAACATTGTCATACTAAATTTGGCATCTAAGGACCAAATACAAAACAAATCATTGCTTAAAAGATTGTATGGAACCTTAGGAAAGCTAATCATTTTTAATTTTATTAATTAAAAGACCTGTTCAAAGGCTCTTCGGGAAAACTTAAGCTTTATTTTTGAACATTTACGTTTAACTTTTCATTTCTTAAACAGTTTTTAAATAACACAAATTACTGAATATAACTTACTGGGTTGCAAAACCTTTCATACTCACTTTTTTCAAAACTCTCAAATGCGGGCTATTCGGGTTTTAAAAAAAACTTGAATTGGGATTTACCAAATCAAATAAAGTTATGCAAACTACTAAATATATTTTTCTATAGTACTTGAGCTTGATAGAGCTTTCATTTTCATCTGTAAAAATCTTGCAAATTGCTCAAACTAGTTAAGATATACAATCTCCGGCAGCTGATTTAGGATTTATAAGTGGTTCCTTTTATTAAAGGGTTAGGGTTAGTCAAAATTTTCAAAAAATTAATTTGTTTTTTGCATTTTCGTTAAGAGTAATATCTTAAAAATATTCTCTGAAAATTTCACGTTGAGGCGATAATTAGTTTTTGAGTTATTCGACAAATAACAAAGAGAGCTCGGGCACTCCAAAGCGTTAGTGAGACCAGAAAGGTCATATTTTTGAAAGTCTAAACTATCAAAATATGCAAAAAAAATCGATTTTTTCAAAATCTTGAACCAGAATACCCCCTTAAGGGGTTATTCTAGTTTAGAAGCATGAATTTCAGGTAATTTTTAAAGTGTCGTAAAAAAAAGACAATTAATATTTTTACCATCCATTTTTTATTAGTCATTTGTTAATTTTAGAAAAGTACAGAAAAAGATTAAAAACTAAAAAAAGTAAAAAGTTTCAAAAATAATGAGCTGACGAAGTGGTGGGTCTCTAAAAATTTCCACGTGGCCATACCCATGATTCCGACCCTCCTAGTTATCTGAAACCAAAAATAAAGAAGATTATTAATCTAGAATAATGTCGCATTAGCGGGAACTACGGAAAACATTCGGAAAAAATTTTTTCACAAAATGGCGACTGCCTGAAAAAAAATTTTTTTTATCACTTTTTCTGACTATTTCGAATTTTGTAAAAATAATAAAAATAAAAATTTTGGGATGGGGCTAGTTCCAACCATAGACAACCCTATAAAGAAAACTCTATAAAAATTTCAAGTAAATCGGTGCAGTAGAACCTCAGAAATCGTAGGTATCGTTCCGCGTTTTTCTCAAAACTATGTTTTTTAAACTGGTGACAACTGTAACTCGAAAATCGCACAGTAGATTTTAAAGAAATTTATACAGCTTTTAGAATACATAATAAAATCGGTCCTAACCGAAGGATTTTTATTTTTTAAAAAATTTCGATTTTTTAAGATCAATTAACTGCCGATTTTTTCCCAAAAATTAGAAAAAAATTTCCTGAGACCGCCATTTTGTTAATTTTTGAAAAAAAAAGTCCTTCGATCAGGCCCAGGATTATCTATGTATTTATAAAACTATTTTTTTCTTTTGTCCGATTGATTTTAGATGAATCTCCAAGGACTTATGGTTGTCACCGCAAGTACCTTTTTTTGGAACTCGGTCAACACAAACAACTATAACTTTGGAAATACATTTTTTTTTTTAATTTTCGTAACTTTTTTTGACTTGAACACATTCTATAATAATGCATTTTGTAAAATAACACGATTTAATGTAAAAAAATACTTATAATTCTCACTTTTTCGTGCCTCTGACCACCCCTAACCCCTTAAAAGATTACATCTTAATATGGATCTTTAGTAGGCTCCACTTTTTTTAAAAAAATGTTAAAATAATTTAATTTAAAACTCGAATATGTATACCTTGCTCTAACAACAGCACCCTTTATAGAAATGTTCACGGCGGCAAATAAAACTCAAAGGCCACTACCGAGATGGCACTTTACGATTTTTCAGATTATTTTTCAACATTTTTTTTTTTTTAACAAAGCGCACACTCATAAAAAAGTCAACATGCAGCAAAAAAAGGGGAGAAGGAAGGAAACATAGAGAAGCCTAATGGCAAAGCAAAAATTGAAAGTACTGCAGTTGGCGCAAACTCTAATCCATAAAGTTTGCAACAAAAACAACAACAAAAGCCCGATAGTGAAAATTTTCACCCACACATACGCGCGCAAAGGCACGAAGGCACGATGGTGAAGTGCCAGCGCTGAGTGTGGCACTCTCAACTTATTACAGGCGCTTAAAACTTTATGATGCTTTGCTTAAAGAAATTTATTTCAAAAACAACTTTTTCCAACTCTCCGCTACGCAGCAGAGGCAGAGTTTTTTTATAATGAATTATTGAATTATATTGTGTGACCGGACGCCAGCTTAGCATGAAAATAATTAACATTTAAAGACTAGCTACTTAATTGCGGTAAATAAGGAAGGCATGTCATTGCCTTACAAACATAACAAACACATTATTAATTAATATAAAAAAAATGAAATGAACATAAAAAAGCGTTCTTTGGAGATTATTTTCGTATTCTTTAAGCTATTCTATGCAGCACTGGGCGTTGATTATGCCTTTTGAGCCGCTGATGAAGTGTTTAAAACGGCGCCAATACACTCAAACGCTCGCTGCTAAGCATATAGTCGCAGCGCGTCAACAATTTTCCAACTTCTCATCATGCTACATTTGCTCGACGCTTTCAAATTTTCGCTTTCTTTTAACGCTTTTTATTCGCTTAATTCCTTTTTGTAGTTTCTAATTTCGTTCCCATGACCCAAATTCAAGTTCAAAGCTAAATGAGAGCGCAGCTGCGCACGTTTCTAATTTATGGCAGTTCGGCTGTCGCGGCAAGCTTTTACTCGCTATCGCCAGCGCTACCGTTGGTCGTCGTCCCTTCAACGCGAGCTGTTGCCGCTCGTCTAAAAGTTTGCCCCGTTCGCCAACACGATTTTTTTAAAAACTATTATTTTCTACTTCCATTTGGTAGCTCACTTTTTGTTCTTCTGGTTTTTCTGGCAACGCTTTGACAAGTCAATGATAAACGCGCGCGCAGCGTAATTAGAAAAGCAATAGCTAGTTGATAATTTATTACATTTTTACTTTGACGGGTTATTTTCGACGTTTTTTCAGCAGTTTGAGTAACTGTAAATATAATAGTGTACTATACGAGTATATAGTGAGGTTATGTTAGTACAAAAGAAAGACTGTGAAATATGTCCCAAAAGAAGGTAGTTATTTGCGGGAGTGAATTTATGGCAATTTTGACAAAGACGAATTCAAAAGTGCTCAGTTCGAAAGCAGACAAAAAAGCAAAGTAATGCTTGACGATAGATAGATATATCCATTTACTTGGCTTTAGGGATTACATGGGTTACTTCTTGTATAAAACAGCATTTTTTCAAAAAAAAAATTCTCTTATAAAAAATTAAATACTTTATTCGAATTTTTTATTGCTATAAACATACATTATTAACAAAGTTATCCTGAAATTTTTAGAAAAAAAAATATTTTACTCTCGGCCATTGCGACGCCATTTCCCGGGACCCTTCGGAAAAAAGATACGCACGCGTTGGTAGGATAACTCCTTACAGGGTTATCTAAAGTGAAAAAATACGCGCTTCAGTAAAAACCTTAACTTAGAACTTGGACAAAGGAAAAAAACTGAAAATCAGTTCTTTGGCAGACATTTTTAGAAAAAATTAAAATTTCGCGAAATTGATTTTCTCAAACAGCTGTAATCGAAAAGAAATCTTTCTTCCAAGTCCTTAAGAATTGTATCTCAAAGACTAGTGTAAAATTTCATGAAGATCGGTTGAGTGGTTCTCGAGAAATCTTGCCAACCGACTTTAAAAACACAGTTTCGAGAAAAACGTGTTTAAAGACGGCGCACTTAGCCTAGCAAGCCTCGAGCGCACAAATTCTCAATACTGTATCTCCGAAACTATCACTCGGAGCAAATTGAAAATTTAGGACAACATTCTAGAAGTGTTGTAGAATTTAATAAGACAATAAAAAATTCGATTTTTAGAAACCCATAAACCCATGTAACCCCTTTAGCACAACTCATTTCCAAACCCGCCAGTTTTTCGTTGGCTTAAAGCGGATTACCGTCTATCATAGTATTCAGAGAGGCCTCTCAACAACTAACAAAGTTCCTACTTGGATGATTCACTGCTTGGTGGTAATATAATTCTACTAACTCGCCAGTAGTCAATTATTGATGGCGAGTACGTACTCAAGTGTCATTGCAGTCAACATCCCTGCTTCTGGGCTCAACTCTTGTCCGACATTTTTCCTGATTCTCTCTCTTTTAAAATATGATGTAATTTGAGAGTTTAGTAGGTTGCAAAGACATGCCTCTCAAATTTGAATAGGGTTGCCAACTTTTATTACAATTATAAAAGTTTAATATTAATTTATTTTCGAAAGATCGCGATAGGGTTGCCATCTTTTATTACAATTATAAAAATTTAATATTACAATTTTTTCAAAGATCGCGATATTATTTAAAAATTAGAATAGTCAATATAAAAATATTATAAATGTGGTTGCCACCTGTTAAAAAAAATAATAACAGACATAAACACTTAAATTAAACACATCGCTCATTTGCTGCAAGACCGACATAAATCAAAAAACGTGATTTTTGAGTTAATGCTGCAGAATTGTTCGTTATCTCATACTTCATGTTGAGTGAAAAATTCATATGAATACCTCTTATATGCTCCACTTGAGAAGAGAATATATTTCCTGTTTTCCGTGTAAGGTTATAGTCAGTTGAGAACTTTTAACGCGTTTTCTGGCAAATCGATTTTTTTTGACTTATGCCGGTCTTGCAGCAAATGAGCGACATGTACTAAATAATGGCAACGCCCTACAAAATATTTTATAAAATTATTTTTTTAGCTTTATTAAAGTATTAAAATTAATAGTTGACTGCCTCTCTATCAGTGTTTAATATAAATAATAATAAAAAAATAAAAAATATATATTTTTCATAATTTTTATAATATATTAAATAATAAATTTATAATATATTTAATGTTTTCCAAAAAAGTTTATACTTTTAAAAAACTAAAACAAATGCATGGCAGCATATAAATTTTCAAGCGAATTTTAAATTTTCACTCTCGAGCTTTATCTAAATAATTGCAGCTGACACACAAATGCCAACACTAACTTCCGCCACAAACTCTCACTGCATATTTGCACGCGCTTATCAAATTAAGCCGCTTAAATTATTACTATTATTATTCTATTTTTTTACTAAAAGCGAAGTCTGCAAAACCACTGAACTATGTACAAATGTAAATGCTCGTGCACTTTCTAGTTTTCACCGAAAATAAAAAGCACTCGCTAAAAACCACACATGCGCCACAAATTTGCTGCATATAACGGTTAAATTATGACGTGCAGAACACAGTTTAATCCAGACATTGAAATAAAAGGCAGCAAAGTGCATTTGAAAAAGCTGACACGAAAAAAAAAATTAAAATGGCGTAAAAAGTAGTAGAAATGGAGTAATTGCACACAGCTTAAAAACCACATTGCAATAGTCAGTGTTGGCCAGCGCTGCTGGCAGCAAGCTTATTTGAAGTTTCAAGAAAAAACATTTAAAAATTTTATGTGCAAAAAGCAACGCAAAAAAACTTCATATAAGTATGCAAGCATCTAACGGCAATAAGGCGCATCAGCGACGCGGCGCGGCACAAAAACGAAATGCAGCCACAAAAGCTGCCAACAAGCGCTGCTTGCGGCCTCGTAATAGTGGCGTGTTAAAATCTAAAATAAAAGAAGCAGAAGAATAGCGTACAGTAGCACGGCCTGCAATTTATGAAGTTTGACCCCACAGTCTGTGCGCCGCGCATCAACGTCGGCCGACAATGTTTGCCTCGCGCTGGCCTTTTGCTGCCACGCAGCGTGCACTGCATATTAAACTTAAACTCTGGCTCGTTTGTTACTACTTTGCTGGCACTTTATATTATTTTAGTTTATTTTGACCACGCTTTTTTAGTATAATTTTTATACCCTGAACAAGGTGTATTGACTTTGCTACCTACTTTCTAACAATCACTGGGAAACGTAGGATACCCTAAAAAAAAAAACAAAAAATAAATAATTTAACCATAGCTTTCTTTGTCTCCCTAAGAAATTGCGCATTTGTCGAAACCACTGACATCGGACCACTATAGCATAGAGCTGTCATACAAACCGAACTATCCTAATCATGTGCTTGTTTGGAAAACTTTTCTATGTTACCAAATATTTAAAAAAAATTTGGTGTGGATCATTATCCAAGTGAATGCCATAATCATCGAAATTGCTCAAATACAGTCTTTCAAGTAAGAGCGTGGTCGTGTTAATTTATAAAAAAAAAAAATTATTTTATCAAACTTTTATATTTACATATATACGATATACATTGTACACATTACAAACAATGATGAAATTTGGTAAATAATATAATATGTCCAGTCACCACCGGCGTTGATAATTGCCTGGCATCTCCGAGGCATGCTTTCTACTAATTTGACGGCGTATTTTAGTGGCAAGGATCTCCGGATTCGACGAATATCGTCAGACAACTGCTTCAAAGTGTACGTGCGTCTTCCACGAAGCTTCTGTTTAATATACGCCCACACAATTTCAATAGGGTTTGCATCGGGCGACTGCGACGATCAATCCAATGTAGCGATGCCAGATTGAGTTTTCCACTGAGTACAGAGATTGCTGCGGTGTTTAAGATCGTTGTCCTCCTGCAGAATCCAATCTTAATTTTTTCTGATGAACCATCGTTTGGCAGATAGCAGTGAAGCCTTTTTGTAGATTTTTATAATTTTCTGGGCATTTAGATGGTCATTAAAGAGGTAAAAAGTGCCGAATACCTGCTTTGATAAACAGCCCCAAAGATGCATCTTTATTCCATGTTTTACGGTCCGCAGAACAAGCCTATTAGTGTAAGTTGACCAGGCTCACGTGAGGACAGAACGTTGCTATATAGAACATTCATCAGTAAAAATGATATTTTCAAAATCTCTATCAATATTCTCATGCGCCCAGTCGCAAGTCTTTCATAAGTTTTTCAGTCAACAGAGGCTTCTTCATTGTGTTGCGCCATTTCAGATCATAAGTATGAAGGAGGGTTCAGATAGTTTCGTAGGATATATCTAAATCTTTTGCCATTAATTTTGCTTGTCCTTGCCGCAGTGTTAAAGCAGGATTCTGTGAAAACAAATTCATATTCTTTTTTCAACTTTTTTGTTTACTTTTCCTATCGAACCATGTTCTGGTAAATCATCGACATTTTAAGCCACTATATATCGCTGTATGCACTTCTGTACAAATGCCTTCGAATTTCTCATACAAGTATATTTAGCAGCCGCTGATTGTGACATTTTGGGACCTTTCGGGTGGATGCAAAGGAGCACAGCCTCGTACCGCGACGCGTACTTAGCACTCATGGTATTTAACGTGATTCTCTTTCAAAAGATCAATGACAACTGAACCTTTGTTGACAATGCCTCAAGCATAAAGCTTCCCTCTATCGGCTCGCGAAGGAATTAAAGCGAAATCTTTCATTAACTGTCGGTAAAGTCGACCACGCTCTTACTTGACAGACTGTAAGACGCCTTTAACATACAGCTGTCATACAAACTGGCTGATCATAATCAAGTTCTTGAATGTAAAACTTTTTAATTTGTCGAGTTATCATCTCGAAATTTTTTAGTGAATTATTATCCAAGACAACAGCATATGGTTGCCATACAAACTGAACAATAAAAATCAAATTCTTGTAAGGATTTTTTTTTAAATGTGAATGGTATTATATTTTCGTTGCAAAAGAAGTTATCATTATATCTTGTTACATATTTTTTTTTTACTATTTTCTGCCAAACTTTTTTTTGCACTGTGGTAAAATTTATTAAAACTGAAATTAATGCGACTACTTCTTTGCACCATCATACGCACACACACGCACGCTTGCAACTTTGTTGTGCCTGAATTTTTTTTATTTTTTTTTGTTGTTTTTTGTTTTTTTGCGGCACGTAAAAGCTTACTTATGGCGTGATTTAATAGTGTTGGCAAGCAGTGCGCGCGCGCTTTCGCTGCGCCGCAACTTTTGCCGCTCATTTGTGCGCGTATGCAACCCTGCAAGTTCACGTTTTAAAACTTTGACATGCTACTTGCTTTATTTTCTACTGCCTTACTTTGTGTTTATCGAAAAGCGCAAAACAAAAACATTTATTTACCGTACAAAGTTGCATTATGCCGCTGCATTGTGTTTATGTTCATTTTTTTCTGCACAATTTTATTTGCAACGAAAATTTCATTTAATTAAGCCAAGTAAGTTTATTTACATTGCTTTTGCTTTTATGGTGCGCCGCTGCATGCACTTTCGCACATTCTCCCGACGCAGTGTTGCATTTTGACAGTCGCCCGCGCTGTTAACGGTTTTGTCTGCGCCCAGCTTACAGCATACATAGTTGTCGCGGCGACAGCATGCTGTCAACGCATTTATCGCCATTTCCAATGTCATTGCGCCAGCATTATTGTTTTTATGTAGAAATGCTGCTGTCTTCGCTTACTTTCAGTTCCGTCTGCCATTCGAATTTGGCATTTTCTGTGCATACCATTTTGCACTGCGCCTTTGCGGCAATGAAAAGCTCGCCACTACTGTTTTTATAGCACACACAACAATGAGATTGGCGACATAATGTGGTAATAAGCTTGCCACAGCGGCAGCGGTTTGGCTGTTGAAAAAACGTAAAGTGGAAATGAAAGTAGCAAGCATTAAATTAAGGTCAAAGGCAAAAGTAACGAGACACTAGACGATTTTTTTGTGTGCTACCACTCAGCCATAAAACGTATTGTATTGTCGCAAAATGTTGCACACACGCACAATTTTTGTTATAGTTTCATGAGCGCCACCCACTTTATCGCCAATATACTGGCAACGTGCCCTCTTAGACTGTGTATACTATGCTATCCACACCCTAGCAACGCTTATCAATCCAAAGACAACTCTTCGCCGTTCTTTCTACTCGCTGCACTGCGCTTTTGCTTAGGCTTTTATTAGCAAGTTCTTGTTCTACACTTTTCGTATTTATTTCCGCCACTAGCTGCTTATTTTGCCACAATGCTTGCCAACAAAATTGTATTTTATTGTTTACTCACAACTCTCAGCGGTGTAATAGTGTTGCCCAATTTGCGTGCGTCTAAATGTCAAATTAGACAAGCTGTCTGGAGAGTTGCAATTTGCTTTGTATCGTAAATTTCACTTGATTAAATTTTGATATGTAGATTGAGGATTTATTGCACCACGCCGCATTTGTCTTGTAGAGTTGGCCACTTACTATCTCTGGGTCTATAAATTATTGAAGAGAAGGGATTGGGTAAGTGTGTATATTTTGATTAATGACAAAGTTATGTAACATGTCCAGACAGAAATCAAAGTGAATGGATTGAAATATTGACTATGATACAGCTCCAAAAAATATAGCGCAGACTTCTTACTTCAGAAAAAGACACAAGATTGAGCAAGAATGTTGTTATTGTAGCCGAAAAAGAAACCGGAGTGTATAGATCACTCATTTGCTTTTAGACCACAGTCAATGAATTCAAAACAATTATCTAAATCTAACATAGCTCTTCTTATACTATGTTCCATCCAAAAATTTTAGGTGATTAGATTACTTTTAATCTCTTTACTAATCTAGCCCGTTCTCACTGCCGTTGAACAGATGATAAAACAGATGTTTTTGCCATTCAAGTATTAACATCGCTTAATATTTATTAAACGAAAACTTTGTTATATAGTATATTGTTATAAAGACTGTGTTCATTTAAATATTTTCCATATAATGGAAATAATGGACGCATCATTTCACAATCTCTCCAATCAGCTCATTTTCATGTTGATATATCCAGCTCAAATTGAAGCTGAGTCTATTTGTTGTTTTCAGAATTTGAGAGAAATACATATTTCCCAATTTTAAAATAAAATAATAATTTTCGCTGAAAATAATCAAATTGCGTCTCTTAATTGATACAAATAAGTCAAATTCCCTATTTTTGCAAAAAAAAAAATATTTGTGGAGAGAAAGAAATCATTAATAATTTAAAAATTAGATAAAAATATAGATTTCTAATTACAAATAAAAGTCTGCAAATATTTTTTAGATACGTGAGATCGAATTTGTAAACAATAATATCAAATATGTAAGCTGTTCTATTGACTCTACATAAGTGTCATTCGTCTCTAACTAACATATGATGTGACAATATAGAAAAAGGTGTTAAGGAACAGGTGCAACGGGTAAGGGTGCCCGCAGAGTGGACGCTTAAAGCCGAGCCGAGCGGAAATTCACGTGTTGCGTAAATGGGAAAATGCGCTCGGCTCGGCTTTAAGCGTCCACTCTGCGGGCACCCTAAGCTAGCTGAGGATTATGAGCGCTTTGCAAACTAAATCAAGAAAGTTCTTGGAGGTTATCCTCGATATCTAACTAATACATATTCATGTGAAGTATGAGGCAATGCTTAGGGTCAGGTGTCATACTCGGGCTAAATTGGTACTGCGACTGAGGAAAAGAGATGCATGAGTACTTAAACACAACGTTTATATTCCCCAGTGGAGAAGAATAGATCAATGTTTCGGTGATCGGTGATTTCTAACGTCGTATTTTTCATATTCACCGATTCATCAAAGCATTAAATAGTACAGGAGCGGCATTATTCTGTATTAATCCACATGCAGAAAGCAGTTTCAAATTAAATAACTACAATTTAGTCTCGCAGACCTCTCTGCCTTGTATTTTAAGTCCATACGCCTTCTGGTAGAAAGCCAAGTGACAGTTAAGGCTTCAATACTATGTCACACTGCTTTAGGTTAGGAAGCAGGCAACAAATAAACTCACAGGTCATCTAGGTACCTAGTGATATAAATCTAGAAGGAAACCAAAAGACAGACGAGCTGGCCGTCAACAGCTGGAACTGGTGAGAGTAGTGCTGATATTGTACAATACAAAAAGCTTCTAGTAATATTGTAGGGGTCAACGCCAACTTCAGAAATTTGGAAAAGAGGATACGGGGGAATGCAAAGCATGGCGGAAGATCATGATACACTGAATGAGACGGGATATACTCCACAGTTTCAAATAACCCAACCTAAGAGACATTGGGCAGCTGGGAAATGAAAAAAGTATGTTTTACCAAATCCTCTGAATTACTGGATATTTCTTAATGTGCTTACCAACAAGGAGCGTAATAAGCATAATGATGGCCTCAAATCGGCCGGCTGCAAGGTGGCGTTCCTGCAGCTCGCTTTTCAACCAACCTACCAAAAACATTACAACTAGTATAGAGTTTGACACCTAACCTTATATTTTAATACTCCTGACCAGTATTTTAAATATCAAAAATAAAAAACTAGCATAAATCATAGTTATTTCATTCCGACTATTTGAGACTTTGGCATTTTCCTATACTACTTGTGAAAACTCCAAATTTGCATCTCCTTCTTAGGAAGTTTCAATTCCAAAGAAAGCAAACAGCAAAGCCATTTGTCAAACGTCAGCTGTTGTTTATGACATTTGCAGTGAATTTATAAATATCTAACGATAATTTAGCAAAACTGTCAAAGTTTATGTGCGAAACTTTAGTCGTAAAATTAAACTGTTTATTGCTGAATAAATTATAGCAAAGGATAATAAGTAGCGTTGCTTGAGCAGAGTAAACTTATACGTTATTAAATGACCAGCACAAATTTCAGTGCTCTGTTTCATTTCTTTCGCATTTCGCGAAAATACAGTTATCAATTAACCAACGAATATTAATTACGCAATTCGCGCTTACAGCACGATACGATGATATGCCTAGCAGCAAGCTAGCACAGTTCACTGGCATATTGTTGCCATTTTGACAGCAACAACTGACAGCTGCAACGAGTACACGCAAGGCTACAGTTCTGCCGTACGTCAAACAAACGTCAGCGGGCGTCAAATTGCAACAAAGTAAAATGTAAATTGAATAAGTATCTGTATGTGTGAGTGTGGGTGTGGGTGTTAGTTCAAGCGCTAATAATGCAGTGTGTGAAAAGTAAACACAATATTAAAGGCGTTGAAAAATTAATCAAAACAATTATGAACGGAAAATGTAAAAATAAGGCAATGAATATGAATGGAGTATCAAACAGATGGTGGAACAGAGAAACAGAAAAGTGTTGAATATATGGATGTGTAATCATTTATGCAGATACTACCGTTGCGCATGAATTCGAGTCGTTTGCGCCCGTCAACTTGGCAGTCAAGCCGCAAACAGCTGTCAAATATGTCATTTACGCATCGGCGTTCGACTTTTGTTGCCACAATGGACACATGTTAAGCGCAGCACGCAAGTTCTGCTTTTAGCATTATTTGTAAATATGCAAAGTTGCAGTAAAAGCTGCGATACATTAGCATATATTATTTAAATCGGCTTTTGTATTATCATTGCAATCGGTAGTTTAAATATTCGTTTAAAAATATGGATGAAAATTGAATTTAACATTTAAACCAATTTTGGAATGTTTGTAATGTTACGCAAAGTTAGTAATAACTAATCTCGTTTAGGTCAACAAAAATATGCAATTTTAGACGAAATCAATACAAAGTTATTTAAAACGATATTTATCGATAAGAATTTGTCGCTGAAACAAATACAATGTACATAGAGTATTTGATATTTTGTAATAAGAGCTCAAGATATAATTTAAATATTTTAGAAAGAAAATATAAAAATCGATTAATATTGCGTTTATCGTTAAACATTTGTAGTTGAAACTAATATTTCTGATGCAATTACTCACATAAGATTTCATAAAAATTAGTTTATATTCAAAATTTATAAATCGATTAATATCATATCTATCGATAAATATTTATCGTTTCAAGTAAACATTTAAAACTTCTAATTTACGTTAAAGATTTCATAAAAATTAGTTAATATTCAAAATTTATAAATCGATTAATATTATATCTATCGATAAATATAGTATCGATACAGGTAAACATTTAAAACTTCTAATATGCAATAAAGATTTCATAAAAATTAGTTTATATTCAAAATTTATAAATCGATTAATATTATATATTTCGATAAATTTTTATCGTTTCAAGTAAACATTTAAAACTTCTATTATGCGTTAAAGATTTCATAGAAAAATATTTTTAATAAAATATTTTGAGAAATCGATTAGCATTATGTAATAATATAACGTTTAAACTAATATTTGATATTTTCTAATGTGAGAGTGAGAGGTTTTATTAAAATATTTTAGACAAAAAAATATATAAATCGAGTAATATTTTATTTATCGCTAAACATTTTTCGTTTAAACGTTCTTATGTGAGCTAACTATGTATGTCATAAAAAATATTTTAGATAAAAATATAATATTTATCGTTTAAGGCAAAAATTTAAATTTTCTAATGTGTGCTAGAGATTTCACACAAAAATATTTTTGATTAAGAAAATAATAAAAAGTCGATTAATATTATATTTATCGATAAAAATTTCTCGTTTAAACTAATACATGAAATTTTCTATTGTGACTTAAATAAAAACAGCTATTTTCAATAAATAAATTTCTTAGTTTTAAACAGCATTTCTGCTTTTTTGAATTAATTAATTTTTATGATTATGCAGTAAAGATTATGTAAAAATTTATTGTTAGTGGCACTTACAAAGCGTACAAAAGTATAATGGTGAAATATGAACGTAAAACTCTGAGCCCATTTTTTACATCGATTTTTATCTAATGCGAAATATTTCTTAATTTTTTCGATTTATTTATATTTTATAATTATACTGAGGAAAAACGTTTTAGCATAGGGTTGCCAACTAAAAATCTAGAAATATATTTACAGATTATAGAAAGAAATATTTTTAACACATTTTAGTAATGATTTGAGAAAAAGTTTTATATATATCATACTTACAAGTATGTACTTCTATAACCTAATTAAGTTAAACATTTTAATTTCTTCTTTTGAGGTTATGTCTGACTGTAGCTTTATTGTAACGCACTGTAAATAGAAATGCAATGTATAAAATCATTAAAAAATTAATTTTATTACTTCTTCTTTGTTCAATATTAAGTGTTTTTCCCATAACACCCACAAACCGACAGCTGGGTGGGTTCCACTGCGGCCATTCAAGTTCATTGAAACATTCCGGCGGTCGTAAAAATGTTCCGGAATGTTACAAGCGAAAAATAGGCGTACAAATATTCGTTGGCCCATATATATTTGAACCACATGTGCTTGCATTTTCACAAGTCATATGAAACCTCAAAAATTTTTGTGTAAAACACAAAAACATGCATTCAATAATATTTCAAAAATGGAGCAAGCATAGTTTTGGAACAAACTTCGCACGCCTCAACGCAATTTTGACAGCTGCTGGCATTTAAACTGACTTTACGCGGCACAGTACTGAACACTGCCAGTTTCAAACAACAGCAGCGTTGGCGCTTTTGGCGCTTCTGTGCGCAGCCTAATTTTAATTGTGATTAAGCAATCGATTTGCTGGCGCTGTCTACTGCAAGGAATTCACACACATATGTATATGCACCAATATACAAATGTTACATACATGTATAACATATATAGTAATTATTTTTCGTCTGCTGCATACGAAGCTTTGGAAACGCGACACACATGTTCAGGCAATGGGGGGTCGCTTAGGGCACTCGCTGCTGTCGGTTGGTGGTGTGGTAAAACAATAAAATAAATACAAAATATTTTATAACGCGATGTGTGAATTGATGGGTCGAGTAAGTGGTTTTCATTTGAGTGATAATCGTGTTGCCATGAAATGGTGCAATAAATAATAACGAATGTGGCGGAAAGTTATTGACTGCAACCTGATGGGTGTGCATATTTCATTGCATATGAAAAAATAAAAAATAATAACAAAAAGTTTAAAGAATTAAAGTTAAAAATATTTCCGTGTGAAATATCATTTTATATATATTAACATTTACAATTTTATAAAATTTCGAATGATATCACCTTTTGAAACAAACAAACTCTTTACTAATTATCTACTCATCTTCAATTCCAGATCTCACATTAGCTGAAATCGAACCAAAATTGGAGATTTTCCCCATGCAAGGCGTGCAACGCAAACCAGTTGGTAAATCACTGATTTTAACCTGCAAACCCATAGTGCCCGATCCGAATTTGGTGTCCGATCTGCAATGGAAAGACAATTTGAACAATACTATACTGCCGAAACCGTAAGTACAAAACAAATTGTATAATAATTTTCCATATTTTATAAAAACATTTTTATATATTGTAAAAAAATTAATTATTTTAAAAATGTATACTAGTGTAGGATATAAAATCCATTACAAAAAGCCCTTTAAATATTTCACTTACATATGTTACTTTCCCTTAAATAATTATGTAAAATGCGGAACTGTAAATATTGTAAAGTAAAAACTGAAAAGTAATTAACTAGTAATCTAATCATTATTCTAGATATTTATAAGTATAATAATTCTTTTTTCAAAAGAAAAACTATTAAATTTAAAAAAAATTAAATTATTTCGAAGCATACTTTAGGTGCAAATATTCAGCTTATAACTTGTGTGTATTTGAGGTTTTGCTTTAAAGATGATATTTTTTATTTCTCGAAATATAAGTATTAAAACAGAAAAAAATGAAGTAATTTAAATTATCAATAAATTCTACGAGAACATTAAATTTTTTCACCTAACTGATAACTTATTTGCTACCCTAGTATCCTTCTAACAATTATTTCGTTCTAAGTTAGGGATTTTGCAAGTAAGAGCATTATTCTACCAGAATATTCAACTTTTCCACTAAGCTAAGAACTTCTTTGCTACCCTTGTACATTACAAAAAATATTGTTTTCCAAATTTTTAACTATTTTATAAATAAGAACATTTTTCTGGGAGCATATTCAACTTTTCCACCAAGCCAATAACTTATTTGCCACCCTAGTATTTTACAAAAAATATTTCGCGTATATTTAGCGTTAATACAAGTAATAATTTTTTAATTAAGAACACTATTCTACGAAAATATTCTACTTTTCCACTAAGCTAAGAACTTCTTTTCTACCCTTGTACATTACAAAAAATATTGTTTTCCAAATTTTTAACTATTTTATAAATAAGAACATTTTTCTGGGAGCATATTCAACTTTTCCACCAAGCCAATAACTTATTTGCCACCCTAGTATTTTACAAAAAATATTTCGCGTATATTTAGCGTTAATACAAGTAATAATTTTTTAATTAAGAACACTATTCTACGAAAATATTCTACTTTTCCACTAAGCTAAGAACTTCTTTTCTACCCTTGTACATTACAAAAAATATTTTTTCCCAAATTTTTAACTATTTTATAAATAAGAACATTTTTCTAGGAGAATATTCAACTTTTCCACCAAGCTAATAACTTATTTGTTACCCTAGTATTCTGAAAAAACCCATGATTTTGCATTTTTTTTAACGATTATGCAATTAATAACATTAAAAAACATTAAATAAATAAGTTTTTTTTCTAAAATATTTTCCGCATTAATAAAAAAAATATCTTTAGGCTATTATAAGTATCGCATATCTACTTATACTATTAAAACTTTTTCCAAATCTTCCATCAGCTACTGTTTAATTTTCTTACCGCTTCTTCTTAACCATAATTTATTTTAAGTATTGCAATACAAAGTACCCGCTTTTTATAAAAAAATTATTTAAGCTTAAATATTATTTATAAAAACTTTTATAGGCATTCAAAATAAGCACACATTTTATTTATATAAAAAAAATATATATATATATTTCTGTATATTTAATTTGCGCTATTAATTTATTTATTCTCTTATTACAATCTTTTTATAAATTTAGGAACAAATACTATTATCCACTGTATGATTCCAAAGGACGTAGATTACCCGCTGTGTAAGTGTACAACACTCACTATCTCTTTCGCTCCGCAAATTGTGCGCCTTACGCTAACGTTTGTGTGCCTAAAACGTATGAGTCATATTTAGTTCTTTTTGTTATTGTTACAGTATCACCTTTTGAAGCAAGCGACTTAGTTTCCTACCTTAACTCTCATTCAGCGATAAGCAAACTGAACTTTTGCGAAATAAAATGAAATAGTTTTCCATATTTAGCGGCACCCGTCACCTGAGGCATGCCACTAATTCCATTTTCTTAGCGCGCACACAAACCACTAATGCGACTCGGTTGGCTTGCACGCCATTAACATGACATGTTGCGAAAAATACACCCAATTTAGCTAATTATCGTTGTAGACAGTTTACGACTTCATTAATGTTATAGACTAGCGACAAAAGCAAGAATAACAAGCATATATGCGTTAAAATGCGTAGTCTAGCGCCAGTGTAACTAAAACAAATATAACTGTAGTGCCTAGCGTAATGTAAAAGCAACGCTGTGTTGCATTTTTAGTAATGATTACCACGTTAGATTTGCACGTGACATTCTCTTTATGTTTATTTTGAGTTACAAACTAAAATTTACCGTTATATTATTGTTGATTTTTGTTTTATATGTATGTTTTTATGCATTTTTATGACAGACATATACATATTAAACATAATTTTTCATGTTGTTTGAACTACTGTTTTCCTACCAACTTTTTAAAAAACTAAATTTTTTATTTTACATTATTTCAAAATATATTTCAGTCTATTAAAAAACGATCTATCATAAAAAACATAAATTTTATCTGCTTTCATTTCAAGTAGGTAGCCTATAATTAACAATATTTAAAAAATGAATTACCAAAAAATTTTTCTGACAGCTTTAGCGCCAAAATTTTATTATTATTTACATTTTCCATTCAACTAAGCATTCCCATAATAATTTTAGCATACTTAACTTCTTCAAACTCAACTCTACTCAACATTAATACATACCTTCACACATTTCACAATATTATTAAGTACATTCCAAGTAAAATAATAATTAATTACAATCCCGTAAGTGCGTATTTAGCCATACAAGTACTACTCGCTCCTGCTCACCGCAATCACTCGCCATTTGTGCCTCGTCTGTCATTCATGCTCGCCAAATTCATTTCCAATTCACTTACAACAGTTATGCGATAATCTCCTTGGCGAATACATTCACAGTGGAATTAGTTTACTAACACTACATATGCGAATGTCAAACATTTCTAAGCATCATAAGTAATTTGACTTATATGCATATAAGCATTTAATTATTAAGTGAAAATTTTATATGAAATGTTTGCCAAAATTTGCATTAAAATAACTAAAATTTCATTACTTAATTTTTATGCTTACATTTGCTTTGTTGTGCATTGCATTTTAGTTTATATTCTAACTCAATCTCTATGTTTAAGAAAATATATAGCTATAAGGCTAACAAAAATTTAAAAAAAAAACTAAGTATTTGATTTTTACAAAAAAACAAACCTACCTTGAATTTAGTCAGCCAAAAATATGAAATTACAAAAGCAAAAAATATAACTTAACTTATGCTTTTCTTAGCGTTAAGCCACATTTTACATTATTTATAAAATAAAAGACACACTTTTTATGAAATATTTACCATTTATGACATATTCCAACATAATTTTTATGTAAATATAATGAACAAAGAGTATCAAAAGAAAGAATAAGATGTTTGCATTTACAACCAAAAGAAATATTATACCTAAAGAGTTCAAGAAACTGCTAAAGTAAAGCAGCATGACTGTTAAGTCATTAATGTAAACGTATCGCTCAGTAATTATGACACACGCAGTATGGGACTGAAAGATTGAGGAAACTGCAGGACATGTCTAGAGCAAGGCACCAGCGAAACAATGGAGCATAACTTGTGCACTTGTCCCGCATTGATAAGACTACGCTGTAAGCATCTGCGGTCCCCACAGTATGTTACACTGGATAAGGTATCGATAGCGAGGCCTTAGAATCTGTTGAGATTCGCGTCAAGCGCAGCCATCCTAAAGGATGACTACTCCTCATAGGCCTTATGTTTATTTATGTGATGTAGCATGTTTTATCTCCTAAAAGTTTGTTAAGTCATTTGGTATTTTCAAATTCCCATTTATGTCTTTACCCCAAAAACCCTTGTAACTGAACTCCATCTGGTATCGCAATGGACCAATCTAGTCTATGCGTGGCTCATTGGCCTACCAAACTAACATCACGTAACCTAACTTAATTATGAAACAAATACAAAGCTAAACAAACTGATTCTCTTAATTTCAGTATCATTATTCTTTACCAAATGTGAAAACATTACTAAACCTATCGCTTTTTTCTGGTCAGAGAAGATTTCGAATACAGAAAATGTAAATAAACCATAATTAAATATGAAATCAGGTTAAATCAGCCAGATAGTAAAATAGAAACTAAATATTCGCTGAAAGCGGAAGTTATAGACAGAGGACAAACATTATTTTGGGCCTACTAATTGTCATGGTCGCCCTCAGATTCATTCCAACTTTCAGCAAGTCAGTCTTAAAGTTAATGAATATATCACTTTCATCAGATTAAGTAGCTTCAAGAGAGTGGTTTAGAAACTAAATATGCACTGAAAAAGAAAGAGGTATTCCACCATCATCACGTAATGTTTTTTGCTTTATTTTTCAATTCAGATTGGAAATACTGTAGTTGCATTTATTGTACAACTTATTCGGTGATTCCACTCTTTACGTTTCTCTTCTCTATCAGTTCAAAGTAGGTAAAGTTAGCTTAGATGGCTGATCCCTCAACATTGCGCGAAGTTCATACTTGGATTGTTATGTACAGTCCTTTTTAAAGCCAAGAGAAAAAGTCTTATTGGCAAAAATGCCCTGAACCTATCAGAAATCAGTTTTTTACCTAAAGTATGACATCCAAAGTGTTTTTTCTTATCTGGTAAAAGACTAACATTCGAGGAGGAAGTGTTGAGATGACTCTATCTCAACTTCTTCCAAACAACTGATGCTGCTGATACCCGTAAAGTATTTAATATTACTGCATGAAGATATCGCTCAAAATTTCACTCAAAATATGTTTCCTAATAGATTACGGGCTAACATCTTATAACATAACCAAGCCTCTTGGCAAAATTTACTGTCAAATTAAAACTCCAATGGCATATCTAGTTAAAGATGACAGATATTTGCTTCCAATTCCTTGATTTAGTGGTTAGAAGAGATCTTAAGTTTATCTCTGATAAAAATAAATTTGGAAATGAAAACTGACATTCAGCTGTCAGCGTGTTCCACAATCCAAATAACGAAGTCAAATACACTAACTATGTCAATTTTGATAAATTTATGTTTGATGCATTTCCAGCTTTGCCCTTCGAATCAGAAGCTTTAGAAAATATTTTAAATTAAATCGGTTTTAATATAAGTACACTATAACGATTGGTTAATTTAGAGCTCTATGATTTTTTGATGATTTTTCCAAAACAGTGACTGGTCTGTGATCATATTTGCACGACTTATCAATGTCGTCTTGTAGAACTTCTTCAAACTTCTTCCTAAAGTTCGGTTTGTAAATTTGTATTTTCAAATAATTGTGAAGCTTTCCTAAAGGCAACTTTGCGGTACAAAATATTTTGCAAGTAATTTTGAAGAGTACTTGGTGGCATGGAAAAAAGGTGGTACAGACCTTAAGGAGATAAAAATCGCGGTACCGTTTCGATTACATTAAGGGGGTAGTAAAGTATTTTTTTTTTTGGATTTTTTATTTTGTATTAATCTCCTAAGATTATTCAGAAAAAATTTGAGAGCAATTAAAGCAAAATTGACGGAGAGATCCACTTGTAAGTCTCCGCCCTCCGATTTGATTGTGAAAGGCTGTGAAACTTTAAACGTATTTTTCTCACCTTTCAATTTTTCGAAGCCGGTAAACTCTGTAACTCAAAATCTACTGAACCGATCCTTTTGAAATTGTTCACAGTCTTTCTTTATATAAATTGTGAGGTAACGCTGTCGATTTTTTTTTTTTTTTTTTTTTTTTGATTTTAACTTATTTTTAAACAACAAAATTTCTGATTTTTTTTGATGAAAAATCAGTAATTTGAGTTCCGAGCGTTCTAAAAAGTTGAAAAATCATTAAAAGAAAAAAAAACTTACCAGCGTTACCTGAATAAACTTATTAACTAATCAAATCAATTTGGATTTTTAGTTTCACATGATCCAGTCATGAGTTATGCGGTTCACCGCGAATCAATTTTTTTTTTGGAACGTCTGCGAAGATTTTCTGTCACCGGCTCATTTTTTAATATTTTTCTATGAAACCTTCACAGAATATTTTTTAAATATCATAAAATTATGCTATAACTATATAAAGAAATAAATATTGATTGTATCTGTAAAAAAATTATTGAAAATACCCTTTTTTTCGCTCGAATTAGCTTTTTCGCATTGGTTGTGAGAACGGCTAATTATAACTCTCTCAAGTTTGTTTAGTATTCACAGGTAGCATCAGGGGTTGAAGCAAAAGGAGTGTGTTTGAAACAAAGTTCAGGCTATGTAAGCGCTTTTTGCCGTAGTTAAAAGCGTTGACTGTCACCCGGAGGCTTGTGTATTCATAACGACGAAACCAGTTCTAGCTCGTGTAACTCTCTTCCACTCTCTCTCTCTATCTGTAACTCATCAGTTTTAACAGTATTTATTGACATTTTTGAACAATTTTGATTTACGCATTATGCATACATATATTTTATATAATATTTATTTTTGTAACACTTTCATCTTCGGAAAACGATTTATGCCATACAATTTAGACACTTTAAAAAAATGCCTTAAGCGACTATTATGGTCAATAAAGTGCTCATATTATTCAATACAATTAGTTTTAATTTAATTTTGTTTAATTTAGTGCGATAAATTAGCTGAATATATTGCTATATATGCAACCGTTATGATAAATAACTGTTTGCTTTCATGCAATGAGCAAATCGTTCAAATGCAAAAACGTGCAATTCAATGCACCCTTTAAAAGCTTACAACAAATAACATCTCGCTGGCTGTTTGCCAAAATTCGATTATTATGTAATGGCATAATTTCGCACTTAGTGCAATTATATAACTACAAAGCAGGAATAAACGTATTTGTAGAAAAATTGCAATTAAAATATGCAAATTGCCTAAATTTACCAAATTGTTTGTAGCTCAGCATGCCTAGAAGTTTACTTTACGCGCTTTGCGCTTTCAAGCGTGTATTTTTCGGGAAATTGAAATTGCCTAAATACTGGCAATTTAAATTGCAGCTAATTTGAATACAAATAGTATTTACTAAATTGCATTATTTAGATACTGAATTCTTAAAAAGTCACACAGAATCTGTATTTGTAATGAAATTAAATAATTATACTTTAATTTAATATAATCTTTAAAAATAGTGTATAGAATAACAAACATTCAGTGTCAATTATTTTAAATTTCAAATTTCGCTCACAAATTTTTACAAAAAGTTTAAATAGCTACCAACCTTTAAGGAAAAAAAATTTTTTTTCATTTTCGAAAATTTGACAATTTTTTTTAAATAAATAAAAAAAGTATAAAAAAAAAAATCGGCCCACTCCGAGATTAACAGTGATAGTTGTCAAATTAATTGAAGTTTTTTTTTTTTTTGAGGAAAAAAAAACAAAAAAAAAAGCGAACTTCCAAAAAATGGCGAGCTTCCAAAAAATGACAAAAAAAAACCGATTATTTTATATATGTAATTGATTGTGTTAAATTTTTTTCGTGTATTTTTTCGAAAATTTCATTTAAAAACAAAAATTAAAAAAAAAATGGTGCCCAAAGTCAATTTCTACAAAAGTTGTGGCTATTTGGAAATAAAAAAGCCATTTTTTTGAAAAATTCATAACGTTTTTGAAGTTGGACAAAAAATTTTGAAAAAATTCTCAAAAATGTTTTTCAAAGGGTAGAAAATGATGGATAAGTTTCAGCAAAATCTAAAGGGGTCGGGTTCAAAAGTGGTCGATTTGGTATGGAATACCCCATATAGATATTGCAGTATTATATTAATTTAAACAGTTTAATTGACAACGAAAAACAGGTGGCAACACTAATAAAATTTTCTAACACCTTTAGTTTCAAAGATTTATCGTAGGTTAATTTTATCAATTGTACAAAAATTGTGTGTGTGCAACCCTTCCCAAATTTGTATCAAATAAAAAAATAAGTGGTAACCCTTTCAAAATATATTCTCAGGCGCCATCACCTTGATACACTTTTTAAAGTGATAATCTTATGAAAAATAATGTCTCTCCATTTGTTATCTTCACTGTAGAAATTTTGTTTTATTAATTAAGGTTTTAAACAGGTGGCAACACTACTCACAAAATAATTTCAAATATAGAGCGCTTAAAATTTCTTGGGTTTAACGATTTTTGTGCCTTCCCGAGTGTCGTTTACTTCAACCTATTTAATCTGCATAACAGCTGGCAACTCTTCTACAAAAAAAATATTACCATTAATACAATTTACGTCCAAAATCAATTTAAAATTTAATGTAGTTAAAGCAAAACTTGCTAATCTAATATAGTCTAATTTTAATTTTTACGTAAGCATGTGTGCAAATGTAAAGCCCTACAAATATTTCTGCTGTTAAAAATTCAATAGCGTTACAAACAATGTTGCTCGCCAACTACTTCACGCACACATTGCCACGCTTTCCGTCATAAATCTGATTTAGTGCGGATTTAGTTCAGCGCTCCCAACTGAGCTGCACTGACCTGAATACACGAATGCCGAAATATTTCCAACAAAAAGTGCTTAGAACAGCGCATTACCGACCCAGCCATATTTTAGGCGCCCATTTTGTAACAACAGCCATAATTTAATTTGCGCCGAACTCCGCTGGATTCACAACCAAAACACACCAATAATGCAAAATCAAAAAATAAAACGAAAATGCGCCTAATAGCAGACTACAAATTACAAATTTGTGTTCGAACCAAGCAAATGCGCCCGAAACTATGCTACATATGCGCACACTAAGCACATTTTCAAGCATTTTTCATTCTTGTTTCGGCATTAAAACACACAATTAACTTTTATTGAACAATTTCGGCAAATAAACTCCCAACAAAAATCAACTTGCAACCGGCAAGAGTGCTTGAAAAAGCTTGACCAGCGCGCGCAAATGATAGTAGCGCGTCTACATGGCTAACACACAACCGCGGCGGCGAATATGGGTGAATTTTGAAAATTGCAAACCGCGCACATTCCACCAATTTATTTAGCCTTTTCATTTTGCTGGAGGTGCAGCCGAAACGGCTGATGCACAACATTGCAATTTCACTTTGCACACACTCAACTGAACGCCAATGCAAGTTTGCTCAGCACAAAAGTGGCATTACCGTCAATGCTGTAGCTAAGCAACCGAACAAGTAGACGCACACACAAATTGCTGATCTCACATGCAGCATGTTGCAACAGCAGCTAGCTAACAGTGAGCAAAGCTGTTGAAATTACACTGCATTAAGAGATTGCGAAACAACGCTTAGACTTTTGTTAATGAAAACTACGAAAATAAATACAGTCATTGAAGATTAGAGAAAAAAATTAAATGATTTCGTTGTGTTGCGCTTCAACCGACATGTGAAGACTGAGTTGAAAAGCTTTGGGTGAATTAAATTGAGACTAAGTCTTACTAATACAGTTGCTAGCAAATTTGCGAATTTTGAAATTTTGAAAAGGCAAATTAAAAGAAAATGTTTTAATATTTTATTCTATAGTCCTGAATTCAAATTGTCGACATTTTTTTTCTATTTACAATAAGTTTTTTTGTGGGTTAGCATGCTTTTGAAGCATATTTTCAATTTGAGACGATAACTTTCGAAACAAGTTCGTAGTACTAAAATTAATATGTAATATGGAATGAAAAGTGTATCTTTTTTTTTAAAGCACAGTTTTAGACGATTAGGCAATAGTAAAGTAGCCTAAATACCCCAAACCCCTTGAACCTCATTCTGTCAAAAAATTTTACTCTAGAAAACATAATAAATAATTGTTTCATATTATAACTGTTTTTCAAGATTCTAACCCCAAAACTGCAGGCATGATATCAAACCAAAAATTATTTTTTTTTCCTTTCGAAGCATACTTTTAAGAGAAAATACTATTTTTACCTTTTGAAGTATACTTTTAGGAGATTATTTGTGGTTTCTAATAATATATGTAGAAAAATTATTTTTTATTAATTTTGAAAGTATACTTTTAGGAGATTATACTAGTCCTGAGATATTTTTCACAAATTTTTAGGGAAGTTTGTAGTTCTAAGTAGTATTTGGGATTCTGGTGTCATTTGTACTAATAGTAAAAATAACAATATTATTTTTGAAAATTAAATTATGCTTTTTATTCAGTTCCTAATGACACTTTTCATGAAAAATAAAAATAGTAAGACATTTGGGGTATTTGGTAATAATTCTTTATATTTTCATATTGTAATACGCAAACTTCATAATCTTGAAAAGAAAATTTGCTTTCCCTTTTGAGGTATACTTTTAAGATAATATGGCATTTGCGAGAAATTCTAGCATTATGAATTCCAGTAAAATATGTAATAAAGCAATAAGAATACAATTTGGAATATAATTGTAATTTCTGCTTCAAACTTAATCACTAAAGGCACTTTCACATGAAAATTAAAAGCACTAAAACTTTTGAAGTATACTTTTCGGAGAATATATGTATGTACTATTGTGCCCAAAAAATAAGGTGACATTATATTTATTTTGAAAATTCTTTATTTATTCTTCCAAATCATTTTCATCCCCTCCAAAGTAATCCCCTCCCAATGCAATGCACTTATGCCAACGGATTTTCCAATCTTCGAAACACTGGTTGTAGTCACTTTCCGGGATGGCCTTCAGTTCCGTCTTCGCTGCGGCTTGAATCTCCTCTATCGTATAAAAACGGTGTCTCCGGAGCTGTCTATTGAGCTTGGTGAACAGCCAGAAGTCGCACGGCGCCAGATCAGGTGAATTCGGTAGTTGCGGAACGATATGGGTTGAGTTTTTGGCGAAATGATCACGAATTACGAGGGCAGTATGGGATGGTGCATTATCGTGGTGTAAAAACCAAGAATTGTCTTCCACAATTCCGGCCTTTTTAAGCGGATAGCGTTACGCAAACGACGCATAATGTTCAAATAATATTCCTTGTTGATTGTTTGACCGGTTGGAAGAATTCATAATGCACAACACCACGATAGTCGAAGAAAACAGTCAACATGACCTTGATTTTTGAGCGACTTTGGCGCGATTTTTTGGTCTCGGCTCTCTCTTGGCACGATATTCGCTCGATTGATCGGCTGTTTCGGGGTCGTAAGCATAGATTCAAGTCTCATTGGCCAGTTATAATGCATTTCATGACACCCTGGTAGTCGGAAAGCATCGTTTCACACACTTCAACGCGACGACTTTTTTTCCAAAAAATTCAATGTTTTCGGTACCAGTCGAGATTTGCGCGCTTGAGGCCCAAAACATCCTTCAAAATGGTATTGGCTGAGCCGTTCGATATGCCAACTTCATCAGCAAGGTCTCCAATTGTTAATCAACGGTTTTTCAACACCAAATCTTTGATTTGTTGAACGTGAGTTTCGTCGGTTGAGGTTGATGGTCGCCCTGAACGCTCTTCGTCTTCGACACGTTCACGGCCGGCTTGAAACTCACTATACCACTTGTAAACATTTTTTTTAGACATACCTTCTTCACCAAAGGCTTTCTGCACCATCCTCAACGTATCCGCAACAGAAAATTGATTCCGTAAACAAAATTGAATGCAAATTCTTTGCTCAACAAATTTCGACATCGTAAAAAACGAAAAACTCACTTTTAGCAGCTCACAAAACGACACGTATCTCAAACACTAATGAATATTTTGACAAGAAATTTGACATAAATGTGAGTGACAGTACTACCAACCTAAAAAAAATTCTCCAAATCCTTCGAGGCGCTCAGTTAAAATTCAAATGCCACCTTATTTGTTGGACACTTTTCGGAGAATATATGTATGTATATACGAGTATATCCCCACTTTCTCCGTCAGATAAGAAAAAATATATTAAGGGAAACGATGTTTTGCCTTTTGAAGTATACTTTTGCGTGATTTCGAGTTATAACATCGAAATCTATCTCAATTTTGAACTATAAAGCTCGAAATTAAAAACTGAACATTATCATACAGATCAAGAAAAAACAGTAAAATTCAGAAGTTTTCAAAAATTCTACTTCTTCTGTCTGAAGACGCTAAATTTTTCTCCGTATATAAGGGAAAAATTTACGGGACAGTATAAAAGCGCTCAGTTTAGTATTGCTTTTTAAAAGCTCTTGAGGAAAGTTTTTTTTAAACGTGAAATTAGATGCCTTAAAGCTCCTAAGAAACATGCTATATTGCTTCCAAGTTCTTTGTAACAAATAATACATACTCTAAGAACATTTTTCGGATCAATACAAAAGCTCCCAGGGAGTTGCTGTTAATTTCTAAAAGCTCTTGAGGAAAGTTTTATTTGCAAATGTGAAATTAGGTGCCTAAAAGCTTTTATAAAGCTTTGAATATTCTTTTAATTTCTTTGCAGTGTCATTACAATTTTAATACAAATTTTTTTGACTCGAGGCTAGTGCTGATACACTTATCCCGCTTAAAAAGAATATATCGAGCTTTTGAACTTACGCGTGTCTCTCTGTTGAGGGAGAGTGATCTCTATATTTACGCGGTCCCATTTCATCAGAGACGTAATTATAATGTTTAACTAATTTTGTCTTCTCGAACACTATTTGGTCCACTAATAGGTATTCTCCGAAATAAGTTCTTCTGTTTTCAGAATATCTCACCCTGCAAGATTCAAATAAACAGTTTTTTCATTCATTACCTCTACAATAGTTACGCTTACGACAGCTTATTGTTGTTGTAACTTTTTGTGGTTGTTGTTTATATCTTCACTCACCACTAACGCTGCGACCAAATAACAGCTTCAACTTCAGCTTCACTGCGTTTAGTCGAAAACATTTTTCAATTTTCTGCACAAGAGCATTTTAGATGACATACAACAGCAACAACAGCAGTTACCAACGCCATCAACACAACCACAGCTGCTGTTGCAAGCGCTGACTCTGGTCCTAGCATGGCGGCGAACATATGTGCGCTTTGCCAAAGCCTGCTTTGGCCACGGGAATGGTCGACTGGCGCGCTGACTGACTTACCGAGCGACTGTATGATTGGTTGAATGACTAACCGGCCAACAACAACAATAATGGCAGCAGTGCATATAGGGGCAAAATGCATGAAAAACTACGAAACTGTGCTGGGAAATGCAGCGTTAACGCAATGTGCAACTGAAGCCATTGGTTTATTTGTGTTGTCGATTTGGTAGTTGATATTGCTACAAGTGCATCACTTGTTGTGTTTGTTGTTGTTGCTATTGCATTTGCTGTTGGCTGTTACTTACTTGCGGTTGCAGCGGCAATTGCGAAAACCAACAGCAGCTGTGCATTTCGATGAAGCCTCAGCAGGTCTGACGGACTAACGCACTGCCAAGCTGGCTGGGTGACTGACTGACTGCCACACAGCCATAGTCACTGTATTGCCGTTTTGTTGCCTTTGTTGGCACGAAAAAATGCCGAAACTCAAATCGACAAACTGCAATTGCTACAGCAACAACAAAACCGGAAGCGCTATACATGCGGCACCAAACAAAGCCACTGTGGTAGCAACAACAAACACGCACCCAGCAGACTCTCCGCAGTCAGCACCAACGCCGCTTTGAGGGGAGGTAAGCTACGACCCAGCCTTTGTCATTTCAGCAGTCTGACCACATCAATACCAATGTATACACACACACACACACACAGGCGCGCACAATAAACAAAGCGCACTCAATCCACTCTAGCAATACACATAGCATACCTTTAGGTGCGTTTAAGTATAATTAATTTTACCTCCTGCGTCGAAGACTCACATTTACAAGTACAAGTACGGCTGTTCTTGCTGCTGTCGAACTGTCCGTCTGACAGCTCGGCTATTCTGCGTAAGCATTAATGCGTTAAATTAAAAATGTACACATACCAGCTGATGGTAGCATAACTTTGGACGCATTCATATGCTTGGCTGCATTTATAATTGCAATTCTCACAGCCTCGTTTGATTTATGCCACAAAGTTTCACAATCAACCGCACTTTTTACACGCAACGCACACTCCCGCACAGTCAAATGTATTGAGTGGTATTGGTTGCTTATTTGGTTGCCCCTGGAAATAGACCAAGTAGTAATTACTAAAACAGCCACTGTTGCCTATGCAAAGGCGTGTGTGCATAATTGAGCTAAATTAGTAGTACTGGCCAAATGGAATGCGAAATGAGTGACATTGGCTTCTGAGTGGAGAGGTTTTACAGATCTGTGATTTTTTGATGCATTCGATTGTCTTGCTAATGGCAATTGATCTAGTGACAAATTGAGCTATTTTGAAGAGAAAAAACATTTCATAGAAAAGTTGCAAATTTTTTGATGAATTTTTAATTCATGTTTTCTTTTTTTTTTTTTTTGTATTAACATTTCTTAGTTTTTTTACCTTTAAAGCACTTTTTATTGCAAAATTCGAGTTTATACACTAAATTTTTTACACTAAAATGAAAATAAATAAATATTAAGTATGAACTGCTGTATATATTTCAAGGTTCCCTACTTAAAAAAAAAAACAGAAACGTCTTATCTATTGAGGACTGTTTATTTTCTTTTGAAAGTACATTCTCTGCATTTATTTTTTGAAGATTATCTCCTTCAAATGTTGTCCGCGGCTACTTCTCTGATGGTCCACCCATTGAGTCCAATTTTCGATGACTCGTTCGAGCTTTTCGAATGGTAACCGGCGAGTGACGAGTGGGTGAGAGTTTTGCCCCAAGGCCTGAATTGAAACGGAAATGTCCTCATAGACATTAGACTTTACATATCCCCATAGAAAAAAGTCTAACTGTGTGATGTCGCACGATCTTCGTGGCCAATAGACCGGCTCAAAATGTGAAATTATCTGCTCACCGAAGAGTTCTCACCATAAATTCATTGATTGATGCGATGGGTGGGAAGTTGCACCGTTTTGTTGAAACCAAATGTCGCTTAGATCGCGAGCTTCAATTTCAGACATCAAATAAGCGGTTATTATGGGTCGATAATGGTCGCCCGGTTACTTTTTCGCCAATATCATTTTTGAAGAAATATGAACCGATGATTCCACCGGCCAACAATCCATTAAATATTAATTTTTATTTGAGTCACCTTATACTCTTAATAAATTTTAATTGAAAAAATTAAATATTGACACATTACTGTTATTAACTTCACTAAAAGCTTCAAACCAATGCAAACCGCGATTGTTAATTAAACTCTGCTAAATTCATAATTATGATAAACGCCGCCTGGCACTCAAAATCAACAAAAACAACATTATCTACCGCAAGTCAAATATTTTTCGTCTACACTAATAACAGCAAAGCACACCACAGAGCTTGTCAGCGATTGCGAAATACAAGCACGTTTATTTAAACGTAGCATAGCTGAAGGCGTTCAACGCTAATATAATAGCGTGTTTATTAATTTACTGACATTTACATCTCAGTAATTAATATTTATTTGTTTGCTACCTGACAGCAGTGCAGCGCTTTGTTCACTTGGCAGTATTAATTTCGTGAATTTGATAGCTTTTGCAAATAATTGCATACTTTGCGGCGTTATGCGCCACTGCGCGCACAAACGAAAGCTACAAATGCATGGCATTAGGCATATCTGATTTTAAAATCATGAAAATGTGTAAGTCACATCAATATATGCATATGTATGAATGTATGTTTGCTCTTAAACACGCGCATACACACACAAAAGTCATTAAGATGCTGTATTTGCGATAAATCTCAGTTGGCACGCATTAATTACTAGCCTGCGGGCGTGCAGAAATCAAACGTAGCGAACGCTTCTGCTAAAGCCATGAATACGCAGCATTTTAGGCGCAAAATCTTAATTAAAAGCAGCCTTTTTTCATGTTTAAATGTGTGTAAGTTGAGAGAGTGAAAAATCAGTTGTATAAACGTATATATTTGTTTCAGTATACTAGGGAGGTACTGAAGAAGATTTTCGGGTTTTAATTGTTTGTTATGAGTAAATGAAAAAACTCATAATTTCAACTTTTAAGCAACAATATTGCCACCTGTTGGAAAATTTTAATTTAAAAAAATATTATTTAAATTTTTTAGTTAAAACGCTCACAGCTGTACCAAAACTTGGAGATTGATAAAAAGTTTGGTTAAATGTTGAATGCTCAATTTTTGAAATTAAAAAAAAAAAATCATAAAATAAATAAACCCCAACAACGTAGTGCATAAACTATGGACTTCTATATAATAATATATTTTCTTTTATTTCATTAAATTTTCCCGAACTTTGTCCTTGTGAGCCGTCGAAAAATTTTCTTCCGCTGATTAATATCCGTCCCAATGCATACATACTCTTTTGTGCACTCACTTTTTTGTGCGCAAAACTTCAGTTATCCTACATACATTCCAGCTTCCATACGCTGCCTCATTATTGATATACTTTTAGGCGCTGTTTTATTTTCCCTTTTATATGCCGATATCAATTTTGCTTTGTAATGCCGACATTTTCGTCACGCTTTTATTGCGCACAATCATTTTAATTACGTTGCTCATTTAAGCGTTGCCTAACTTTAGGAGCGTAGCATGGCGGAAAGGCTGGCTGTGTGGCACAAAAACGAATACTTTTGCGAAATAATTACTTTTTAGACCGTTATTTGCTGAAGAATGATTGATTGGATTCTCGATGTGAAGTTTAAATTCATGTATTTCAATATAAATAATAAAAAGTTTTAATTGAAAAATATTTTCAACTTAAACAAGAAGCAATTTAGGTGCAAAGAAGTAGGCGTCATAAAAGTGAAACTTCGATGAGTGCGTTTTATGCAAGGCATGCAATAAGAAGAGTGAAAATAATCGAAATTATATTTTCTACATTTAAGGTGGCAACCCTCCCAAAGAAATCGTTTAATTATAAAATTTATTGAAAATTTATTGGTGGCAACCCTTCTCAACAAATATTTTCACAGCAGTGTTTCTTAATCTTATAATTTTTTAAATTGAAATTTAAAAATTCGATGCAATTTACTATTCAAACTGTTTCATCAAGAATATCAACTGGCAACTCTGAAAATAATCTCTCCGCTTTCAACTACCCAACACTTTCGTCATATTGATGATATTTGTTACATTTTTTAATAACTTGTAAAGCAAACGTAAACATTTAGTGCTTCCAATAAGCTTTAAAGACTTTTGGTGCCTTTTGCCGGCAACATTTATATGCCAACTATTTACCTTAATTTAAAAAAAATCACCGTTATGCGCAGATTTTAAGCCATTTTTTTTCAAAGGTAATCTCACCGCTCAAAGTTGAAAAGGTTATTGATGGCTGTCAGCTTAATATTAATGCTTTTATGGACATATGTACTTAGTCAACCGTTGTTCATGTTGGTAAATATAGAATAGTGCTTAATTCAATGTACATACATACATACATATGTATTTGTAAGCAAATATTTACACAAAAGTTTGTATATTTCTATAAATAGTACGCACGTATATATGTATATGCCAATGCAAATCGCTGAAATGAGTTGCTTTTTATCAACTTAATGCACTGACCTGATTTATTCATGCATATTTTCAGGCGCATTTTAATAAAATATGCCAATTCAGTGGTAAATACCGCATTAAATGTGGTTGGGGTTGCTGACTTTATTAAAACGCTCGTGCATTTAGTTATTGAATAAACGTTTACTTTTGTTGAGTTTTCAAATTTTTTCAAACAAATTGCGCTACGTCAAATGAGCTGGAAAGGGGTATTAATATTATGAGAGATATAAAAAAGAACTGTAAAAGAAATATTTGTAAAATTACATGGAATATCTCCACAAGCATTTTGTGTGCAAAATAGCTTATCGATCGATGTCAAAAAAGTCTTGCAGTATTTTTATTGAATCAATTCGTGTGGCACCCATACATCGAGCTTCTTAGTGACTCCACGCTTCTTCAAATGGTTTATAACGGTTTGATGACTACTATGCTGGTCTTTTTCGACCAATTCAGCGATTTTATCGCAATTTTCGACGACAGGCCTTCCGGAGCATGGCGCATCTTCGACCACGTCTACACCAGAACGAAAACGTTGAAACCATCGTTGTGCGGTGGAAATGGAAACTGTATCGGGTCCGTAAACAGCACAAATTTTATTGGCGGCTTGAGATGCATTTTTGCCTTTATCGTAGTAGTACTGTAAAATATGCCGTATTTTTTCTTTATTTTGCTCCATGTTTGCGACGCTATAACTCACGAACGATTTAAAAGAAACGACAATTAACCAAACACGTGTTAGCGCGTTAAATGAGCTTTCCAAAAAGGTATAGCATGACCCGATGCGACGAATAAAACTAGAACTACGCGCTTTCGGCGCCAACTAGCGAAAATACCGCAAGACTTTTTTGACAAACTAATATTACACTATCTCAATCATAACAGTTACACACTCTTACTGAAACACACAATTTGGTCGCTCTTAAAAAGCATGGTGAACCAGCATATCTGCTGAAACACTTTCCTAGAAATCATTTAATTAATTATTATACAATATCAAATTATTAATATTCCAATTTTAATTACAATCTGTGACTGCTAAGAATATCTAACCTCAAAAAAGCTCTCAAATAGAAATATATGTTTGCCTGAAACAGAAGTTCCTCCTAGCAACAACGGGAGAAATATTAAAAAAATTTATAGATATTCGCCTCAACAGTGTTTCCTTAGGAATTGCAAGAAAAATGTTTTAAAATAATCTATCAATATTCAACTCTACAAACAAGATTCTCCTAGCAACATCAAGCAAAATTATTTTAAAATAATGTATCAATATCCAATCCACAAACAATACATACATATTACTCTCAGACAGTCAAACCACACATGCACTAACTTTGTTCCTCTAAGTTATGACGGAAAGAACTCAATTCGCATCTGTTATGACAGATTAGCTCAAGAGCATGCTTAATACGCTCCAATATTGTAACCCCTGATGCTTAAGATGACTTTAAGATCTCTCCTAATACAAACCAGATCTTCGCTGCTTCAGTGTAAACCTCCTCGATAGGACAACCATGTCATTGATTCTGTGGCATGCCATTATACGATGTCAATGATAATACTTAGGTTAGTTTTTATCAGAATCCACATAGTTCTTAGAGTAACAGTAATGATAGCAACAACAACAGCAGATACCTACTTTCGTTGAAACCAGTTTTTAAACGTAAACAAAATTCCTTTTAAATTTGGCGTTTTCGATTGTCTGAAACATACTTTTCGGAATAGCTCAAATAAATGTTCAAATATACATATATTTATAAATATAACTCAATTGAATAACCACGTACCTTGCACAATTACTTTGAGATGATCGAAAGTAATTGAATTTTCGAAAATACCGTTATCTAAAAATAAAACAAGTCTGCGGAAAATTAAAAAAAAAAAATTGGCTGCTAAGAAAAGCTAGCCCCAAAAGATACTCTAAAATGTTTTGACTGTTACGAAAATATAACCTTAATAAAAAATTTTAATTTGAGAAAGCTAAAAAAATAAATAAAATAAACTATTTTAATTATAAGCACTATTGGCGGAATGTGAAAAAATAACCAAAATAACCAAAAAAATTAAAAAATTAAATTTATTTATTAAATTTATTTAATTATTTAATTTTTATTTATTTTTTTTTTTATTTTATAAAAGTTTACATAACAATAAAATTATTATATGAACTAAAGATAACGCAGCGCTAGCATCGGAGGCCTTCGGCTGGAAAAATGAAATTATTATCAATAATTTATTTGATTATTATATCAAATTATTATTATTGCAATAAACCGACTGCTGAAGAAACCTAACCTGAAAACATCACAACAAAAATTATTATTAAATATATTATTAATAGATATTGTGACTGCTAAGGTCTACATATATTTTTATCTCACACAAACATTTTGAGATAGTCGAAAGTACTCGAATAATCGAAAATAACGTTGACTAAAAATAAAACAAGTGGAGCAAAAATTAAAAAAAAAAAATTTGGCTATTAAGAAAAACGAATATAAGAAGAAGATCTCAAATGATTATATTGTTGTTATTATAAATACTATTTATGGCTGCTAAGAAAATCAAAAAAATCAATAGTAAATACAATTTGTGGCTGCCATTAAAATGTTAGCTCAAAATATACTATAATAAAAAATTTTAATTTCAAATACTAAGCGAATCTGCTAACAAGACCTAACCTCAAATTGAAATATTATTTTCATGCAAAATAAATTTATTTTAAAACTTTGGACTTATCATTGAAAATAAATCATATGTCTTAATTTAAACCTAACCTCAAAATGAAATATTATTTTCATGCAAAATAAATTTATTTTAAAACTTTGGACTTAGCATTGAAAAGAAATCATATTTATCTTAATTTAAACCTAACCTCAAAATAAATTATTATTTTCATGCAAAATAAATTTATTTTTAGACTTTGGACTTAGCATTGAAAAGAAATCATTTTTATCTTAATTTAAATCTAACCTCAAAATAAATTATTATTTTCATGCAAAATAAATTTATATTTAGACTTTGGACTTAGCATTGAAAACAAATCATATTTCTTAATTTAAACCTAAACTCAACAAAATTCAAATTACATTTATTTTTAGACCTCAGACTTAAATTTCATTATAATTATTGAAAATAAATCATATTTATCTTATCACAAATTAAAATTTGTAGCCTTAAGTTTCAAACGCATCCTTATTATACTCTTTAGTCAATAAAAAAAAATTATTTACTTTTAAAAACTAAAAAATATGCATATTTTAATATAAATTTAATTTAACACTTAGCCAATCAAATATTAGACAGCATTTTACTAACCAAATGTTTGCGTTGAAAGTGCCCTGCAGACACCAATGATTTCTCACATAATAAAAATATCAAATTTGTACATTTTGGCATTTTATTGGACTAACAAAAAAACTTCTAACTGTAATTGCAATGAACATGCAACAACTATACGCTTGCATAGCCAAACTTTAAATTAATAAAATTTTATTTAATTTCAACTAACACATATTTGTATGCAAATTCATGTATGTAAATGTGGAAAGCATAGAAAAAAGTTAGAGTTTTCGGCAATTTAATGCAATTTAGCTGCGTTAACTAAGCAAATTTGCGCAAGAAATAATGCGCTTCAACGCCGCTGCCAGCAATTTTATGCTCTCACGCATTTACATTTAACAATTTCTTTTTTTATTAAAAATATATACATATTTGTATTTATAACGGCATATTTTATCAATATTTTACTAAATGCATTTGTGTTTCTGCGTTATTTCTTCTATTTTCATGTGCGCATACGTGTCTACCAATACAACAAACAAAACGCCACATAAAACTGTATTGTGTACAACGACATCAACGCGTCGCATATTTCAATACACGCCCCAACTTAATCAACTAACCGCCAAACTTGCCAACATATCGCTTTAAACACCGCTACACATGCCGTACACCCACGCGCATATTAATATATACACACCCTGTATATGTACAGCACTGGCCGCAATCAGCCACCGATGTATACGGAAACTTTGTCGGAAAGTTTGGCGCTGATGATCACCTCGCTGTCGGTCGAAATGGAAGGCAAATATTATTGCACCGCCTCCTATGCAAATACGGAATTAATGAATACGAGCGTTATAATTAAAACTTATGGTAAGTTTCTATTTAACTATTTCGCTATTACGATTGCTAACTTTTTGTCAGCGACGCGTATGTGCCGGCGTCGCTATGCTGCTGGCGCTCAACCCAAGTGGTGCACTTAAGCGCGCACTTAAGTGCTGCATAACGGTTATAGCGCGCTACAGTTCAACTTGCCACTACTAGCTAACGCCAATTTCGGCTTGTTTTGCTGCTAAAGTTGGTTATTACTTATTATACCCCGAACAAGGTGTATGAAATTTGCCACGAAGTTTGTAACAACCGAAAGGAAACGTCGGAGATCTTATAAAATGTATGTATGTATAAAATAAATGATCAGCATGGCGAGCTGAATGGGTTTTGTCATGTCCGTCATATCTGTATATACGCGAAATCGTCCCTTTATTTTTGAGATATCGACATGAAATTTTTTACATGGGCTTTTCTTCCCAATAAGCTACTCAATCGACAGTATCGTCGAAATTAAATTCTTGTAAGAAAAACTTTTTTCTTTTTTTTTTGAAAAAATATTTTAATAAATTTTTCATGGATTACGAGGTATGACAATTAAGTAATGAGACTGATTCCATAAAAACCGTATATTTAAAAATTATTCTACAACTCGGCCATCCCCTTCAAAGTAGTCCGCTTGGGAAGCTATACAGCGATTCCAGCGCGATTTCGTTTTCCATGCTTCGTAACATTTCTGGAACGCTTCGACTGGTATGTCCGTGAGTACCCTCGTCACGGCCGCCTGGATGTTCATAATCGACTCAAAATCGGCTCCTTTGACCACCGATTTTGTTTTAGGAAACAAAAAAGTCACAGGGTGACATGTTGCAACACGGCGATCCCTTTAGAGGCCAAATACTGGGACACGCTGAGAGCGGTGTGTCACGGAGCGTTGTCGTGATGAAGGATCCAGTTACGAGCGATGTCTGGGCGTACCCTGTTGACTCGTTTTCGCAATCTTTCGAGTACTTGGCAATAGTAGACTTGATTCACAGTTTTCCCCGGTAGAATGAATTCTTTGTGGACGATTCCACGCTGCGCATTCGCGTCAGTCCGCACCTCGACTGGTCTTCCACTACACGCCTCGTCTTCCACGCTTTCACGCCCCTCCTTAAACTCTTTGTGGCATCGAAACAGCTGGGCACGACTAAGAGCACTATCACCATACACTCTTATAATTTTAGCGTGCGTTTCCGAAGCTTTTTCGCACAATCTGGTGCAAAATTTTATCGCGACGCGTTGCTCTTGATTTCGTTTTTCCATTTTCGTGACGAGCACTGCAAACACACGTCTACTCAACTTGATGCAGCAGGCGAACTAAAGAAGCTAGAGTAATGATTTGTATATCAGTGGAGAGGAGAGGGATGCCGGAAAAAGAGAAAGGGAATTTCAAGGTCACAGATTTACCACAAGCGCAGCAATAAAATCAGTCTCATTACTTAATTGTCAAACCTCGTATTTTCTATGACAAAGCAACAATATCCGCGGAAATTTTCTGCGACATACAAACTGAACGACTAACATAAAGTATTTCTAATAAAAACTTCCTTTTTTGCGAGATATCTTCAGAATATTTGGCTGGAATTAATGTTTAAGGTAACGGTAAAATATTCTAAAACAATATCCAGATCAGATCACTATAACATATAGCTGGCATACAAACTAATCGATCAAACAATTAATTGATAAATTAATAAATTTTATTTGTGAGGGGTATAAAAATTCGCTACAAACGAAGTTAACATTTCTACTTATTTTTTGTGTATAGTTTTTCCTTAGAAATTTATTTTATTGCTGTTTCGAATTTTGCGTTTTGTTCCGTGTGAGCGCTCGGCTGCTCTGTTTGTCTGCCAAATTGTGGTATTGCATTGCTACGAGTATACCACCAACACATACGAACTTTATGCGCTCAGCACGCCAAACAAACAAATCCACTTTACCAAACACACACACACACAAGCGTTGCAAAAGTTCGCACATTTACAGCAAGCAAGCAACTCGAGCGTGCATATTTTATGCAATTGCCAGCATGCGAAATGACCCACTGTGCAGCGACATTTTGGCAAAAGAAAATACTCAACAGAAACACCAGCAAACTGCCGGCAAGAAAATGCAATAATAAGTTGTGTACGCTGTTGCCGACTTTTAGGCGCACGAGCAATATGTGCGATATGTGCCGTTATAAGCTGGTGGCAAACGGTGCTGCAGCAAAGTTCCGCATAACTGCAAACGTACGTGTGTGTTGAACAGCAATTATGCTGGCCATAAACAAGTTGTTGCAAGTGTTGGCAAATGGGCGTGTTGCCTGCACGCTGCTTGCCACACATACACTTATACATGTGTATTAGTGCAACTTTTACTTAGCAAATTTTTAGTTTTCATAAATTGCATTTCATAAGTTTTTAGTAAAATTTTTTCTCTATTTCGGAAAGTTGGTTTTTTGGCCATAGACTGATTTCTTGTGGTCTCGTTTAGTGCCATAAATGCTTGTAGAGCTTAAAATATACACTTGTGTATGCACATAGCTGGCGCATTGCAGCGTTGTATGCTATTCATTCTATAACAGTATTTATGTAAAAGTGTGCGATTGCAGTTTTCTATGAAATTTGCAAAGTTCTTAACCAAATATGGCCTGATAATTTAGGCAGTTAAGCAAATATGAAAATAAATAGTATTTTTAGACCTAAAAAGGCAGCCATACATTTGCCTATGAGCACCGCATGGCCGGTGTGAAAGTTACTTATTTTCTCGCAATTAGTGGAAGAAAAATATTTTTCTTGTAATTTTTGATTGAATATAGTTTAAACATATAATATATGCGTAAATATATTTCTTGTTTACTTTCGTGAAAAAAATTTATCAGCAGTTTTATATAATAATAAGATATAATAAAAAAAATGCCTGAATTTCAAAATTTAAGTAAAAAATAAAAACATCGAAACCCACAATAAATCGTTATTAACCGTTATGTCAATTTCGGAAATTAAACAATTTTAAATTTAAACAATTTTAAATATTTGAAATGAAATAAATATTGCAAGTTACAATAAAAGCAGATTAAATCAGTTATAATTTAGTACTCTTTAAAAAATAAAAAAATTAAATAGAACTTTTTGCCAATTCGAATTAATTAATCAATAAACAATAAATAAATAAATAAAATATTAAGAAAAAAAAATTTTTTTTAAGATGACTTTCACCTACATAAAACAGGTTTTTTTGTATTTATTTGAGATGAAATAAAATGTTTTTAATTAAAGTTTAATTATAGGGTTAAAGGTTTGCCATTATGTTTAAAAAATAATTTCGCAACGTGACGGCCGCGGCTGGGTCAAAAAAACTCTAGCTAAGAGGTCCAATTTTCGAATACAGTAGTACCTCGACATATGAGTTTAATTCGTTCCGCAACCTTGCTCGTATCTTGAATTACTCGTATCTCGAAGCAAATTTCCCCATACAAAACAATTGAACTACCCTCAATCCGTTCCAACCTCCAAAATGTCACCCCAGTTATTTTTGTTATGTGGTTTTGAATAATAAAAACGTATTTATAAATATCAAATATTTATTACACAAAAACAAAAAAGAGAATGTAAAGAAATAAATTAGATATCCTCACTGGTCTTTGCCTTTTTCGCTACATTTTTCTCGCTTTCACCTGTAGGCCGTTTAGAAAAAACATGTCCAAGGAGGTTTGTTTCTTATTCCCTCTCAGAATGTTCCGGAAATGAGCTAGGCAAGTGTCATTAAAATGGTCAGATGCACGACCTATTGCAACTTTTTCTGGGTGTTTTTTTTTCACGAACTGTAAAACTATCTCCCACATTCCTAAGATCTCCTTTATCTCACTTGTAGAAATAACCTCTTCCTCTGACTCCTCAAAACCAATTTCTTGCATAACCTCAGTATATTGTTGTGATTGTAACTCTTGTATCTCCTCAGTCGTCAGTTCCTGGGTGTGCTCCTCGATGAGCTCGTTTACGTCCTCTCTCTTCCACCTCTAGACCCATGGATTTCCTCAGAGATACAATCTCCTCCTCTACTGAAACACCGGGTTCCAATTTTTCATAGATCCTTTCGGCTACACCTTCATGCCACAGGTTTTTCCATGCAGAGGTCAAGGTCCTCGTTGTAACTCCCAACCAGGCCTGATGATAATTTGTAGGCAAATAGCTATATTAAAATGGTTCTTCCAGAACTCTCGAAGGGTGAGGTTTGTGTTCTCCGTCACTTCAAAGCTGCGCCGAAACAGATGCTTGGTGTCTAGTTTTTTAAAATTAGAAATCACTTGCTGATCCATGGGCTGCAGGATAGGAGTGGTGTTGGCTGGTAAGTAGAGAACCTTTATGAATTTTAACTCCTCGAGGATGTCATCTTCGAGGTTTGGTGGATGAGCAGGGGCATTGTCGAGGATGAGAAGTGCACCCAACACGCGAACACAACTGCACAACTTATCACAGCGGAAGCACGCTGCTAACTGATCGTGATGGCGCGACTGTGTGTTACTACTGCACCGAACCGGACTCGTATCTCGAATTTCGTTCGTAACTAAAAGCAAAAAATCACTTGCTCATCGGCTCGTATCTCGAAAAGCTCGTATGTTGGGGCACTCGTATGTCGAGGTACCACTGTACTTTGTTCAGCTATTGTGGCCGTATATCAACAATAATACGTCGTACATATCTTCAATCATCTCGGGGTTATCTGTGTAGACAAGAAACAACACATAATTCAGGTTGGGTGTTTGGCATATAGCGCAATCTGTTTGGCACCAAAAGTCGTCCACATCAATTTCCTCCAATTCTTCTTATTATTCTTCTTCTTTACGAGTTAATAATGAGTGACTTATAGAGTTTGGTTTTTGTTCGTCGAGAGAAGATTTTACTTTTCAATTGCCTACTCAGTCCAAAGTAACAGCTGTTGGCAAGAGTGATTCGGCAATGGATTTCAAGACTGATATTCTAGATGGTGTTGATGCTGATTCCAAGATAGCCAAAAATTCTACAACTGTCAACAGTGACGTGTGAGCCAAGGTGCGAGCGCGATGACTCTTTCTCTCTCCAATTCAAGTACGAAAAACTATTTGATAATGCCACTATCTATAACATACCGCATCGAGAGTGACCTTACTCGTAAGTGACGCACTGATGATGGTCATTCGGCTTCAAATTCGTGCACGAGTTAGATTTTATAAGTTCAACAGGCGGTGCGTCGCGCCAATTGAAAAATTATTTTATTATTAGATTTGTAAAAGTTGTTCCGAAGTAAGTTTGTTTATTATGAAAGGTCAAACTAAGCTGTGTATAAACCAAGTAACAACTGTCAAAGTACCTAAAACCCAAAATAAGTATTTCCTCATTGAAATCCACAAGCATAATGTTTATCAAACTGAAAAATAAAATAATAAATCGATAATCAGAACAGAAGGTATTTTTACAGACGTTGCCGAAAATATTCTAAGTAAGGTTATTTTGGCTAGTACTTGTAGTCTCAAAACTAAGCTACTGTAGTTAAATGACCAAATTTATATAAGACGGATTTTGGACATCTCGAAATTTATTATATTAGCATTGCGAAATGTAACCGTAGCCAATTTCAGCCTTGTATTGGCGACACAGTCATTTCATGATTTTATTTTCGAATGGTAGTTGTCAATTTAGTGAATAAATGGCTGCCCTGGGTGCATATACGTAGCTTAGAAATCATAAATAATTTACAAATAAAGAAATAAAAAAAAAAATAATAAATTTACTGCAATACAGTCTGAAATATACGACAACTAATATGATATTATAGCATTCAGCACGAATTGGCTTGAAGCGAAAACCTATAACTATTTCCAAAGAAATTCACTCCAAAATTTGACCGGCAAACGCAAAATTGTGTAGCCGAAATAATGCCCAAGAAGGAAATTGTTAACGCTGAAAAGTATGTGTATGCGCATAGAACAAACACAGACAAACGCCGAAAATTAGCCCTTCTATATAATGTTGCGTATACGCCATGGCGCACGGCAGCGTGGAAATATTATATACACAAAGCAATCGGCTATAAACAGCTTTCGCTGTGAAAATGTTGTTTACAAAACCAAATTTCGTATGGCAATTGCAGCAATTTTACTTACTTGCAAATTTGCAGAGAATTTCGCACACAAATATGCGCATATAAACGAAATTATTTGCGCAAGCGATTGAGTTGGTAGCGATAAAGAAATTTTGGAATTTTGTTGTTATGCAAATATATATGAGAATTATATTTCCAATATCAAGCGATCATGCTTCAAGCAAATTTCGGCGTATATAGTCAATAATAATAAAATTACGAAAATATGCGTCGATATTAAATGTTGTTTAGACAGCGCGTCAAGCGCCAAGCAATTCAAAGAATCTGCAGCAATCAGCCACTAGTGCTGCCATGTTTCCGTGAGGACTTTGGCAAGTGGTTTGACCAGTAAAAATAAATAGAAAATCATAGTGTTGAGTACTGCCACGTATCATAGAACTGTAGAACACTTAACTTTACGATTTTCCCAGGCACTCTTCTTCAAAGCTGTACACTTATGTGCGCAGTCTACTTGTACTTGAGTAGACTTAATAGCGTGAGCATCAGCATTGCTGCAGGCGAAAATTGTTGCTTGCAATAAGATTTCACTGCTATTTACTTATTTATTCTACTACCACCAAATTAAATAAACGAAATGAACGTTTCGAAGAGCGAACTCAGTGGAAAAGATTAAATAAATATGTACACATATATACATATACTTATATACTTTAACGTACATATGTTTTAGGAATATTTATTTTTGCTTTATATTGTTGCCAGAGTTATGAAAACATGCATTTCATAACAATTTCAGCCTATATTTTCTAAATTTAAACAGGTGGCAACATCTTTTGCCACTTCTGAATAGTTTTACCGAAGACATAGTAATATTATATATTTTTTATTTTACCCTAGTCGGTACATGTATATGTTCGAGTATATATTTTCTTAGCTATACAGCGCAGTTGAATGAATTTCCCTGTTGACAGTATCAATTGCAGCTGACTTCGAACACCAACAACAATACCTATGTCAACTGCAGCAATATCAATAAAAATATAAAGGCATTACTTGTAGAGAAATAGTCTTAGGGGCAGTTTATGTATGTATGTATGTATATTAGTTGTATTGTGGGCCTAGTGGCAGATAGGCGAACTAGAGCAGCAGTTTATTCAAAGTTAGCAACGAGTGATTCATATGTGCTTAAAGTTGAACTGTGAGACTTTCTTTGTTAATGGCATAGTTGCAACAGTGTTACCCTTAAAACTAGTAACATTTTACACCGTTTTGTAACTGATGATAAAGCGACTACTTTAGTCCACAATATTTTATTTTCAAACATTAAAACTCATATGGGAAACGTAACTAGTAACATTTTGTACTGCTTTGTAACTGGTTATGAAACGAGTGGTTTTAAACTAGTCCACAATACTTTATTTTCAAACATTAAAACTCATATGGGAAACGTAACTAGTAACATTTTGTACTGCTTTTTAACTGGTTATGAAACAAGTGGTTTTGAACTAGTCCAAAATACTTTATTTTCAAACATTAAAAACCATATGGGAAAATATACAAATACTTACATACATGCGCATCTAAGTCTGATTTTGTGTATATACATACCTATATACACAGTGGCATGATGAAGGTGTTGTTGTTGGATATCGAAGATTTTCAGGCAACTTGCTACCGCATCCAAGTGGAAAATAGTTTTGCCAAATTGCACACACTTATGCATATTAAACAACAACAAACAGTTCCAGCAACAAAACAAATAACTTGGTGCTAGCAGTCTCCTAAGGGGAGCATGCCGTTGTAAGAATTTGCGGAAAATAAATGCCAAATAAATAGTTTGCACTTGCATAGAGAACTATAATCTATACATACATATACATGTTTATATGCACATATGTTTTTACTTACCAATCATCCGTAGAGAAAATGCTGCAAATATGAATTGTTTGATGAAAGCTGATTGTATTAAGCTTACACACGCATTCACACATAATATGGGCATATTTAGTAAATAAAAAAAAACCAAAAAGCTTGAGTATCACAATATTTTCAGTATACTACTTATGTATAGATGCCATGAAGTGCAAAAATAATTGCTTTTTAGGCGTTTAAGTTACCGACAAAAAGTTTTGGTACTCATATTATTCTGAAAATAATTAAAATTCTTTAAAAAAAAAGCATAAAAGTACACTAAATTCTTTGAAAGAAATGCTTAAAAACTTTTTGTTTACTATGTGGTAACCCTTTTTTCTGGTAGAATTACGCAACATATTTCATAAAGTATATTTTTATATTGCAATAATATTTTTAATGTTGGCAACACTGTTAAATATTTTCTTCAATTTAATATAATATAATAAATTATAGTGTTGCCATGTGGGCTTAAAATTGAGTTCAACTGTGAGAGTTACTTTGTTAATGGCAACAATGTTTCGCTTAAAAACTCTTTTTTTTTTTTTTCAAAATGTAACTCATAAAATTTTGCACTACTTTGTAGCTGGTTATGGAGTGGTTTTAAATTAGTCTAAAATATTTTTTTCAAACATAGTTGGCAACACTTTTAAATATTTTCTTCAATTTTGAAGTCGCTCTGCTTCAGTTGTTATTTAAAAATCCCTGAAAATGTATTAGGTCAATAATGTTTTCTAATCATTTATTTACAAAATCTGTGCAGATTTAGGAAAGCACATAATATGATAAATTAAAATAATTAAATAAATTAAATTAATATAATTAAAATTTTCTAATTTAGTTTAAACAGCTTTTTTGACCATTTCGTATTTTAATTTAAAATTTAAAAACTTTTGTACCAGTAAACTTTTAAAACAGCTTTTGAAAGCTCAATTGGTATATGTACTGTAATGTAATTTTTTTAATTTGATTTGGTATTTAATGACGCTGTTTCAAACTAAACTCATTTGAATAGAGCTGTCAATCAATTACACGATAAATAACTATAAATTGTTGGATTTATTAACGATTACAAATACTAAGCTTTCATGTGAAATAAGCTTTTTTTCTATGTGAAAGCTCGTATAAAAAAAAAATTAAAAAAAAGGAATTTTTTTGACAACTTTGATATTTCAATGTATCTTGTGTCAGCCATTTTTGTGACATCTTTTTAATATATGGCAACATTTTCTTAACGTAAAAAGGCCGAAAATCTGCACAAAAAATATTTAATTTCAAAAATTAACTTTTTGTTTGAAATATATGGCAACGTTGTTGACCACTTTAAATGAAAGTCTGCAAGATCAATTTTAATTACAAAATTTTTTTTTTTTGGAATAAGTGACTTAATAAGCTTTTTATTTTATCCGCTATTTCTCAACTTAAAAAATAGTAAAAAAATTCTTTTTTGTATCAAATAAGTGATTTAATAAGCTTGTGAGAGCTGCTCTCTCCGTCTGCTCCTCCTTAACTTAAAAAAATAGGAAAAATTACTATTTTTGTTTCAAATAGTTGACTTAATAACTTTTTTAGTGAAAGCTCGTCTGCTCTTTCTTAACTTAAAAATTAGAAAATTTTTTTCTTTGTTTCAAATAAGTGATTTAATAAGCTAATGTAATTGTATAAATCTTTATCGTTTTTTTTATTAAGCACCTTAATAAGCTTTTTAGTGAAAGCTCGTCTGCTCTTTCTTAACTAAGAGAAAAATAGGAAAAATTTCTTTTTTTGTTTCGAATTAGCGTCTTAAGAAGCTTTTATGCTTTTTCAAATTTATTTTCAAATATATGGCAACTCTTTCTTAACTTTATTAAGTGCAAAAATCTGCAAAATAAGTTTTTATTATGAAAATAAACTATCTTGTTTTCAATATGGAAATTAATTGGCAACTATGAGAAATTATAAAATAAAGTTTTTTCGAAATTTTTTTTAATATATGGCAACTCTTTCTTAACTTTTTTAAGTTGTATTGTATTTAATACATTTAATAAAAATTTTAGAAAATTTGTTTTCCACACTTTTTTTAATGTATCACAATTTTTTAACTTAAAAGAGTCTGAAACTCTACCAAATAAGTTTAAATTACACAAATTTAACTTTTTTGTTTCAATAAATGACTTAATAAGCTTCTATCTGAGAGCTGGTCTAATTATATAAACTAAATTTTGTTTCAACAATTTTTTAATTAATTTATGAAAACTCTTAAATTAAATTAAAAAAAATTAAAAAATCTTTAAAAAAAAATTCAACATTTTTCCTTGAAATAGGTGGCAACGTCGTTTGCAGTTGGACGACAATTTTAATTTCTTCTTTTTAAAATATAATTTTGACAACCTTTATCTACAATATTTAATATTTCAACACAAATTTAGTTTTTTTTCAAAATATTATTTCGAAAATCTTTATCTAGAATAGTTATTATTTCAACAAAATTAACTCTTAATTACAAAAATATATATTTCAATCAAAACTCAATAATATTGAGTACGATGAGTTTTTGAATCACTTCATGCAGTATACACACATTAATCCACCACACTGCAGCTACGGGTAGGAATATTCTTTCCATTTCAACTTCCCCTTTTGTTATTGCAATAACTGTACTGTTTTGTAATTAAATCAAGTTTCAAACCAACTCAAAAAGCAATGAAAACTGTAAATGACAAAAAAAAAAATATTTTTCTATTTATTCGTGTTTAAGTGTGTGCATTTGATATTGTTTTTGTGTAGACGATAAAACACATCTTTGTTCACTTAAGTTCCTTTGTGTCATAAAAATGATTTTAATAAATTGCTGAAACTTTGTGCTGTCATTATGAATTTGTCGTACATGATAACTGTAAATGATATAAATAATAAGTAAAGGAGACTTAATTGAGTTCATTTTAATTGAATTTTCTATTGCTTTTGTTTTGCACATAAAAGAAAGTAGAATGCAAAGACAAACTATTTGTTTACAATAAATGAATGAAGGAGAGTTTAAAATTGAAAAAAAAAAAATAAAATAAAAGCAATTTTCACGTGAATGTCACTGAAGTTAAATTCTGTTTCTAGAAATTCGCTCTCAACGTCTTTTGTGCGTAAATTAGACATAGTATATATTTAAATTTGTTATTTAAATTACTGTTGAAGTGTTGTAATTGCTTTTACAAAGTAACTTAGTGATATTGTATGTTGCAAAGAAAGAAAATGTGCTGCTAAAGACATACCTAAAGTGTTAAAACAAATATAATTTCATAAAATCATCTAAAATAGTTTTCGTATAGAAAAATTTATGGTATTTCTTAAAATATAGGATGGGCCATATCAAATTTTAAATTTAAAAAGTCAATAAAAAAACAGCTTGATATTTTTCAAAGGTCTAACATTTATTTAAAAGGTTGTTTTATGAAATTTATTTGTGGAAAACAATTTTGGACAAATGACCACCACGGCTGAGTTTACAGTAGCTTATCCGATCCACCCAATTTTGGAGTACTTTCTCGATGGTTTCAGGCCTTATGGCAGCTACAGCAGCTTGAATCTCGTACTTTAGATCTTGAATTGTTTCTGGATGGTTGGCGTAACATTTATCTTTAACAGCTCCCCACAAAAAATAATCCAACGGAGTTAAATCGCAGCTTCTGGGCGGCCAATGCACATCACCTCTTTTGCTGATTATGCGATTTTCAAAGGGCGTAAAAGATTGAGTGTAGCGTTTGCTGTATGGCACGTAGCGCCGTCCTGTGCCCCAAATGGGACAATTCTGCTTGTTAACGTAACCCTCGAGGTGGAAATGAGCCTCGTCCGAAAAGATGATTTTTCGGTCAAATTGACCATCCTCGGTTTTTTTTTTTTCAATATTTCTCAGTTTTCTTCTAGTGAATAGCGACGAATTTCGTAAATTTTAGACTTTTTACCGAATATCTGTCACTTTCCGAATGGTATTTGACGTTTCCAATGTCTAAATATACATAATTCAAATTTAAAACGTTAGATGGCCCACCCGTTATATAACCACTGATTAAAGTTATTTAGCATACGTTAAGGCGCATATTAATTATGTGGTCAATGTACTAGGTCGTGAAATGATTTTAGCAGCTGTAATATTGATTTATTAAATATATACAGCTTTTATGGATTTTGGGTGATATATGAGCTGTCCCTATTTTTCTGAGTCAGCAGTCTATGCGCGGAGCTACTTGATATACAATCATAAAAGTTGTGGTGAAAGCTTTCTTCGCGCTCCGTATACAAGGTGGGCTAAAGAAGAGAATCACTTAAAAAAATTGGTCAACTAGTATTCAGACTTCCCTTACTGAGTCATATTACTAATAATCTTAAAACCGACAAAATTGACTTCAGTCAGAGGTTGTTGAGATATTTTTACCTTGAATAGATAGTTATTTATTTTAAAAATTTGAGGCTGTATGAGATTTGTATTGAACTCCATATAAAATTCTCATTTTGACATTTTAAAACGAAATACCGGCTACATCGTCACCTTTTTCAGCAGAGTCCCGATAAACAAAGGAAACCAGTTTTACACTATCCTACTATTTGAGTAATTTTTTTAGGAACTCAAAGTTTACGCTAAGCAAAAACCAAAATAATAATAATCAACTCTTTCAAAATCCAGGAAATACTTAACCTCACAAGAATTGCCTTTGATTAAGCTCTCAGAAAACGTCAAGTTCATTCATGACAATTTTTCTTAAAAATCCCATAACATTGGACATCTATCTTACTATTTCACTACAAGTAAGCAAATTGAAATTCAATTTGTCAATAATAAGCTTTCATTGCAACAAGATAATAAATCACATTAAATTGATCTCCATTTACTGAAAAGGCCAACAGATGTCCACGCGGATATGGGAAAATAGAAAATATACCAAAATGCATGAAAGCACAAAAGGCAAAACTTCCTTCCACTTTGTGTCAGATAATTGACCAATCCAAATAACAAACAAACTGAATTTACAACTTTTCAATGAAAATAAAAATACAGACAGCTAAATGCAATGTGCATACATGCATGGGATAAGCAGACATAGGCCAGTAGTAAGCGGAATGCAGTAAGAAATCCAGCCTTACCAAAAATGGAAGGGGGTACGAAAAGCCAAAGCCAATACGACAGGACGCTTTGTGTAAAGAACATTCGCAAATAGATGACTCAGTGCCAATAAATTGCAAATAAAATTTCATGCCAATTCGAAAATGTAATCTAAAGCATATATGTTGGAGCTATATGAAGGAAAAATACATTAGCAATGCAAATAAAATGCAACGAAACAATGTATGAAAGAAAAAATGTATAAGTAGCAGCCGTGCGGCATATGGGAGAGATGAGACTAGCAAAACACGAGAGAAAAGAACGAAGAACCGCTAGTCGTAGAGGCTGTCAGTGAGAGATACACATTGAAATCAAACGGGTGAGCAAGGCAGACGGGTGACGAGGCTTGGTCTTGATATATGAAGTTTGGATATACATATAAAATATACTGTTATACCTACGCAGAAGCAAAATAAAATCCGCATAGTTTTGTGGCTGCAGCAGAAACTGACAGAACGACTTGCGGAGAAATGGTTTTGAGCAGGTTTTTTCAGATCAGAATGAACTTAAGTCTACACAAATAGGAACTGACTCAAGCTAAACGCTCATTCTTCGACTGAAAGGAGGCTTAAAACGGGTTAGAGAGGTTCTTATTGTACTCATACAAGGCAAGAAAGAATGTGGGACTTCGTGGACAACATGTGTTGACAAATGAATTAAACTTCGTGAAGTTACACATATAATTTTTATGATAACCTTCTGGCATATAAATCTAGATATAATCATAAAAGTTTTCACAAAACTTTAATTCTGAGGAAAGCTTGGGTTTTATAGATATTGTGGCAAGGAAATGCTTAAAACTGAATCTAAGATTAAATGTTTGAAACAAATAGAATATAAACTTTTGCCAACCCTTTTTCTAATGAGAACACATTCAAAGCTCTGATTTAATAGATGATGTTTCCAGCAAATATTCAAAACAGAACTAGTAATTTAAGTACGATCGAGAATAAAAGCTCATATGAAAGCTTTGGCTCGATATATATTAATACACTTAAATTTTTAAAATTTAATCTAAAATTTAAGCATCATGCAACGTAAAAGCTTTTGCTAAGCTTTTGTTCTAATGAAAGATTTTTCCTTATATTATTTCAATTGAACCTGAAAATTCAGCCTCTTATAAAACAAAAAGCTTTATTTCAAAATCCAACTCTAATGAAAGCACAAATAAACACTCTATCACGATAGATTTTATTCCAAGTGAATAATTCAATCTGATTCTGAAAATGGAAACTGCTTCGATTCAAAACATTACATATATAGCATAAAAGCTTTCACTAAACTTTTGTACTGATGAAAGCTCAAATGAAAGTTTATACTAAACTTCAAAGTTCGAGAAAACTGAAAGCTTTCACGTTTGATAATTTCAAAAAAAGTATTTTCTTTCAAAAATACTTAAAGGCGAAACTTTAAAGTTATACATACTCGGTTTCAGTACGTACATATACTGCACTCAGCTGCAGTATTGCTGACTCACACTGCGTAAGCTGCCTAGCGAAGATTTATCATATTTGCTTTGCCAAAGCTAACTCGCTGCGAACGTTAGACAACAATAAACAGCAACAAAAGGAAACAGTTTGCTAAGAAAGTTCAAGTTAAAAGACAAACATCAACACAAACATGTATAGATATGCATATAAGCGTAGTATCACATATCCTTGGCAATAACTCCCAGTGCTACACACACTTCCTGTCATTGCAACAACCACGTTTTTGTTGTTGTTGTTGCTGATGATGATGCTTTACGTGTGCTTTGACAGCAAGAGCGTTAGGCTATTGTGCACGGATTGCACGAATCGGGTAGACAACGCCTTTAAAGAGCGTGCAACACACACTTAAACCTTCGTGCGCCTTAATGTATGCTTCAGCACTTGCCTGCAAGATGACAACGGCAAGACACTCGTGGTAGCAAGCACATCTGCGCACACGTATGCAGGCATTTGCCAGCGAACCGCACCGAAACAAACAAAACTAATAGCAAAAAAGCAGCCAAACAATAATAATAGCAACAACAACAATACGCATAAATAACAATGGAAACTTAACGAAACTGCAAACAGCGCGCCTGCATAACAACGTGAAGGCGCTGATGGCAGCTGCGGCTGCGGCTGCGGCGCTGGTTCAGAGTTGGTATTACCGGCATGCACAACAACAATGCTTGCCGCATACCGACAGAAAATGCGACATTGCGGTGCAAGTTTAAGTGCCTTGTCGCAAACGACGCGCGTGGTCACAGCGGAATCTGGCAGAGTTTAACGCATATATACAAATAAATAACTGTGTATATACTTACACACTCAATATATATTTCGATGCTATATACATATACATATGTATGCTTCAATTTCTGCGCCAAAGGTCAGTTGGCAGCAAAGTGCGCAATCAATGCATTTATTTGTGCTTTTATGACTTTCTTCCACTGGCCAATTGTTGTTGCTGGTTGCCTTAATGGATCAGAGAGCAACTAAATGCAGAAATGTTCAACGGCCAAAAGCTCACCAGCAACGAGTTGGAACGTTGCACACACATACTTCCTGCTGTAATGGTGGCGCAGTGCTGCCAAAACTTTGCTCGTTTCCTACACTCACTTTCATTTTGTTATCGAGTGTCCCTTTTTCGGGCAATAACTTGTATTGAAATGCCCGGAAAAGCAAATGGCAGTAAGCAGGAAATCAAAAATAAAAAAAAACAAGCAAACAAACCTACAGCTTGTGGCTCCACACAGAGCGGAATAGCAAAAGCTTCGACACTTGGAAATCCGTACGATTCAGCAATGATAAAATCAAATTGGAAATTTTATTGTACCAGAAAAAAGTTTCCAAAAATTCCAAACACGCCACCCACAACAAAAAAATATTGCGACTAAAAACGAAAACAAAGTCAAGTGCAGTGAAAATGCAAAGCGCAAACACAGACATAAGCAAGAGCTTTGAAGTCAAAGGCGTGCAAGGGTTTGAGCGCATTTTCCAATATGTAACGTACGTAGAAACCCAATAAGTGTGTACAAGTTTTACAAATTGAAAAGATAAATTCTCACAATGACTAGTCAATTTCAGCTGAGCAAAACTTTTGCCTTTTTGCCTGCCAACTGTTTCTGTATCGCCTGCTTAATGGCGGAAATGATTTTGATAGCGGGTTTGGAGGCTTCAAAATTCCAAGTAATCGTCGATGACTGTGGAAACAAAGGTTACTTGGATAAATAAATAGATTTTGTGAAAAAGGCTGGTACTAAGCAATCAATTTAGCAGAATTATTTACAAATTGCAGGAATAAAATGATGATGAAAAGCACAAAAACTAAATGAAAATTTAAATAAAAGGTAGATTATTATCAAATACACGCATATGTTATCTGAACGATAAATGCAACTTAACGAAGTTTAAAGAAACTGAACGATAACTTTTTATTGAATTTAACAAATCTTACATCAACCCAACGAAACTAGAAAACTTAAAGTTGCTAAAAATGCTACTTAACGAAGCTTATAGAAACTCGTCAACACTTTTTTATGAACCATGAATTGAACTTAACGAAATTTACATCAAACTTTGTATCTACGATGAAACCTACATAAACATAACGCAACTAGAAAACATTTTATAATAATACTTAACTTTTTTTAAAATAATAAGTTAATAATATATAAGAGCCAGAAGTCTAGATATCATACACCAAAAACAAACAAGAAAGTTAATTAAAAACTTAACGAAACTAAAAAGTATTCATGAATTTCAGCAGAAAAAATTTTACCAGTAAATTGTTATAAATTTTAAGTACTCAAATTATTCAAAAATTGAATGAAGAAAACGAATTTAAAATTTAACGAAAATTCAAAAACATTGCATATCCAACGAAATTCACTTTCTAAAATGTGAAATAACATATGTAATCAGTTTTAGGAAATCTCCCTTTTTCTAACTCCGCTGGAAAAGGAAAAAAGTAAATTTACAAATCTTTCAAACTTTATGAACTTAACGAAACTCTCGAAAACTTAACGAAACATTCAAAAATTTTAATTAAAAATTTCAAGGAAATTTAAAAACACATTATCGAAAACTTAAACGAACTTCAGATCCAGATGTAGCTCAACGAATTATTTTGAAAGATCATAGAAAAACTTCACAAAACTCAACGAAACGTTATTTTAAGGGGGGAGCCTGCTTTATATATTTTCGAGAATTTTTTTTGAAGAAGAAATAAAACTTTTAGGATTTATTCTAATATATTTGAAGAGTCTTCTCAAATTTTTTTACTATTATACATTAGATATTCTTCATGTTTGAAGAAATTTACGGAGGCGCCTCGAGTGCGCAATTTCTGTGTGGCGGGCAAGATGCAGGTCGCAATTTTCATATGAAACAAAAACACAAGAGAAATTTTTTATTTTCAATAGTGTAATTCCTAGGTGAACCAAGAAAATTCAACAAAAAGTGAAAAACTCAACAATTTTTCGCAGATTAAAAAAAATACATTTAAAAAACAAAAAAAATTTACTTTAAATCGTTTAAAAACCGGATTAATGTTAACTTTCTTAAGGTATTTTAGGTTCACCTAGAAGAAAATTTAATTTACTTTACTTTTACTTTTTTATTTTTTCTCCTATCTTGCCCGCCAATTCAGTAAAATCGTAAAAATGAAAAACGGAAAAAATCACCAGTCCAAGTTTTCGCTTTCTGCTCAATCGCTCAGATATCTGCTAGACGCTCGGTCACTATTTTCCTTCTAGCTTCGAAAATATTTCGAATTTCCATTTATAATTTTGGGGATATATTCTTAGACATTTTTTTAAGGAGATTTAAGCAAAAAAAATCGATTTTTTGAAGCCTCTAAAACAGAAGCTTTTGACAAATTATCGAAGCTTAATAAACTAGCGAAATTTTATAAAACTTGATAAGACTTATTATGTAAAACCGGTACTTATATTTATTAGTACCCTTAAGTATTATGGAACTGAAATTATAGTCATAAACCTATTACATTTTCTGAAAAAAAATAACAAAACGAATTAACTAAAAAAATTCTAAAACTTGACGAAACGCTAGAAAACTGAATAAAAATTCAAAATTTTTCAAAAAAAAAACATATTAATGAAGTTTTAGTAAAAATTTAAGTCATAAAACATTTTATAAACCTCAATAAAACCTAAAAACTTTGTATCTTAGCTTTTGAAAATTTAACGAAACTTTTGAAATCTAATCGAAAGTTTTGAAAATTTAACAAAGCTTTAACGCTTATTAAGAAAAGTAATATCTTTCCTAGAAAAAATAACAAAACTAGTGAATTGAAAAAAATTCTAAAACTTAAGGAAACTCTAGGAAACTTAACGAAATATTAATTAAATTTTGTTTAAATTTTTAAATCATAAAACTTTTTATAAACATCAACAAAACCTAAAGAATATATATCTAAGATTTTGAAAACTTATCGAAACTTTTGAAATCTAATCAAAAGTTTGGAAAATCAAACGAAGCTTTAACGCTTATTATGAAAAGTAATTTCTTTCCTAGAAAAAATAACAAACGAAGAAAAAATAACGAGTGAATTGGAAAAAATTCTAAAACTTAAGGAAACTCTAAGAAACTTAACGAAATATTAATTAAATTTTGTTTAAATTTTTAAATCATAAAACTTTTTATAAACATCAACCTAAAGAATATGTATCTAAGCTTTTGAAAACTTATCGAAACTTTTGAAATCTACTCGAAAGTTTTGAAAATCGAATAAAGCTTCAATGTGAATTTAAAAACTTAAGGAAAATCTAGAAAACTTGTAGAAACCCTTAAGAGGGTATTCTAGTCTAGAAGCATGAATTTCAGGTAATTTTTAAAGAGTCGTAAAAAACAGGCAATTAATATTTTTACTATACATTTTTTTATTAGTTATGTGCTAATTTTAGAAGAGTAGAGAAAAAAATTAAAAACTAAAAAATTTCAAAAATTATGAGCTGACGAAGTGGGGGGTCTCTAAAATTTCCACGTGACCATACCCATGATTTCAACCCTCCTAGTTATCTGAAACCAAAACAAAAAAAAAAAAAGATTATTAATCTCGAATAATGTCGCAATGGTCGGAACGACGGAAAAGTGGGAAACATTTTTTTCACAAAATGGCGACTGCCTAAAAAAAAAAAGTTGTTTGGGATCACTTTTTCTGACTATTTCGAATTTTTTAAAAATAATAAAAATGAAAATTTTGGGTTGGGGTCAGTTCCAACCATAGACAAGCCTCTAAAGAAGACTCTATAAAAATTTCAAGTAAATCGGTCCAGTAGAACCTGAGAAATCGTGGGTATCGTTCCGAAAAAGTCAGTTTTGAGAAAAACGCGTTTAAAGTTTCGCGTTCTGGCCGAACCTGTTTGGATGCCGGGTCAGAAAAATGAATTTATCTCCGAAAATAATTTGGATTTTGAAAAATGCTCTATTCCTGAATAGTTAAACTTTGAAAATATAAAAAAAAATTTCGATTTTTTTAAATTTCTAGACTGGAAAACCCCCTTAAAAAAATTTAATTCGTACGTTCACTTACCACGTAAACTTAACGAAAATCTAGATAACTTATAGAAACTCTAGAATACGAAACGGATACATTAAAAGTTTTAAATAAAATCTGAAGTCTGCCTCTTCCGATATGTCATCGTCGAATTCTTCTCTTTCTTTTTTCTTCTCTTGCTTATTGGAAGGAAGGCTTTAAAAGCTTTTTTCATGTTTAGTAACCCTTTCATTTGCAACTTAATGCGAATTACCTGCCATTATATTAAATCCTTAAATATATGTAAACTTAATATTATAATCCTGCCTTTACAAGCTGTTGAGCCTTCAATGTAATTATTTGTAAGGGAATAACTCAATCAAATTACCGCCTTAGAATGGACTTATGCACAATACCAACCATGTACTTATCCAACTGCCTACACAAAGCAATTTAAACGCTTACACATACATATGCTTATGTATGCACGCATGAGTGAATGAGCAGAAGTGTAGATAATATGCCGTGATAAGATAGACAAATTGCAGGAAAGTATATGTGACACAAACACAAACAAACTACAAGGAAAACGCTTGTAACAGACATGAAAGTGTCTGCTTGTAGCAGATTATATGTGTGCAACAATAATCATACACATACATATGTATATGCATGTATGTTTGTATAAACACAAGTTTTTATATTATACATGGTGTGTCGCCACCTTAAGACGACTGACTTCTACAGAATAGCTGCCACCAGCGACACCGAAAGTGGCACGAGCAATAGCAATAATAATAGCAACAACAACAAAACCATCAAACTGCCATTTTGATAACGCATTTTGTTATTTGCACTTTGCAATGACAACTGCTCAGAACACAAAGGAAGCCAACGAACAAATAGCTGAGTGAAAAATACAAAACCAACAAAAACGTAGAAGAGATGTGGAAAATAATCTCAACATTTTAGCTTGTTAACACAACCAAGCAGCGTGTTGGTGCAACGACCGATCGCCAGCAGGCAGCCACCGGTGACCGGCAAGTGGCAAGTGGCTTTGCAATGTGCTTGCCAATTGCTCCCGACGGCTGGCCGGACAGGCCAACTAAAGGAACAATCATCAAATAAGTAGCTATGTGGCACGACAGCGCAATGTGCAAAAAGCAAAGTGTAGTTTTGTGTAAAGATTGCACAAATTGCACGAACGACATAGAAATTACATGTATTGTAAGTGCTTTTGCAGCCAAAAATAAAAGCGAATCGATAAATAAAAACAAGAAAAATCGTTAACTGCGTTTGCACCGAAGCTTCAATACACTTCACAAAAAGTTGCTTAAAAAACTTGATTTTATTCGATCAATTTGTGAGACAGCTGTACATAGGTTGCTATATATATTTCTGGACTAGGCAACACTAAGTGTTGCAGGTACAATCTGACATTTCCATTGGAAAGTTTGACATTTTTTAGCATAACATCACTCAGAACGTTTTGTCATTTAATCGTGAATTGTTTTATTTACAGGGAATTAAAAAATTCATCTCGGCCAAAAAATGGAATTAACTCGTGAACATTTTCGTGCGATCATTTTTCACAACTTTCGACGTGGATTATCACGACAAGAGTGCATCGATGAACTAAAGTCTATAGCACTGTGAAAAACTGGTACAACGAATTCAATCGTGGCCGACGCTCGCTCAAAGACGAATTCCGTGAAGGTCGTCCAAAAACAGCCGTTGTGCCAGAAAACATCGATGCCGTACGTGAACTGATAATGCAAGACCGTCATGTAACATACCTTCAGATAGAGGCATGCCTATGCATTTCTCCCACCAGCATACATTCGATATTGCATGAACACCTGGCCGTAAAAAAGGTTTGTTCTCGTTGGATCCCGCACAATTTGACAATCGCTCAAAAAAAGACTCGTGTGGATTGGTATAAAGAAATGCTGAAAAAATACGATCGCGGTGTTTCAAAAGACGTTTATAAGATCGTCACAGGTGACGAATCATGGATCTATGCGTATGAGCCCGAAACAAAACAGCAATCGACCGTGTGGGTCTTCCAAGACGAGCCAAATCCAACGAAAAAAAAAAAAAATTTCGTTAATAAATATGCCTATTTTCATTATTAGGCCAGAAATATATATAGCAGCCCTCGTAAGCTCTGATCGGATATCGGCGGTTCCAACAGCACAGCTTCTTGCGGTAAAAAAAAAATGTGTAACAAGCGGGCGGACGAACAGTCAAACATGACTAAACTGACCCAACTCGTCATGTGGATCATTTATGTATATATTTTATAGGGTCTCCGATCTTTCTTTGTGGGTGTGTTCCAAACTGCGTGCCAAACTTAACATGCTCTGTTTAGGGCATAAAAATAAAGCGAGCAATCGTATTGCAAATAGAGATTAAAATTCTACGATTTATTTTATTTTCGTTTTAGCTCTTTTTCCTTGTCATTTTTTTATTTGATTTGTTTATACATTTTTTTACTTCTTTTTATAGTTTTTTTCCTGTGCCTTTACTTTGTATGTTTTTCAAATCTTGCACTCTTTAAAAACATGCCAAAAGCAACAACAATAATTGTTGGCAGCTTGTGTTAACAGCTAACAAGCCGAATCTCAAGCGCTTGCTTGACTTTGACTTTTTAAGCAACACCCACGAGCGCGACAACGTCAGCTTGTCCAGCGCCAGCAGCTACGCCGACTGCGCACTTACAACTGCCACACTACATACTAATCCGGCCACTCATTGTCGGCGCTGTTTGTGCGTGTTCAATGCATTTTGCACACGCTATTTTTTGCCAAGTTTACGCTTTTACATTCTGTCAGTGTGTGTGTGTGTTTCTTCCTTATGCGCTTTTATACTTAGCTGCTGCTGCAGCTTCTTTCTGAATTTTGGAATTTTCTCATGGCATCACTTTTCATTCGCTTTTTTTTCTGTCTTTTACTTCTAGTCGCCATAACGTGGACAAATGCTCCGGAGAATCAATACCCCATACTCGGTGAGGACTACACTGTCAAGTGTGAAGTGAAGGCCGATCCCAATCCAACCATAGACTGGCTGCGCAACGGTGATCCGGTAAGTAGTGCATAAGGATGTTATTAAAACTTCATGATTTACTTAGGAATTTCGACGACAGCAGAGACGCTATGCTATGCCATGACATGCTACAACAACGTTCAAATAACTGCACAACTAAGCGCGTGTATATGAGTGTGTAGTGACTGTAGGAGTGTCGTAAGCAGCATCTTCCTTACGAAATGTTAACCCAAAGGGCACAATTTTTAAAATATATTGTTGTTTTCTCCACCATACACACATATACATACTTACATATATACACACTTATTCGCACACTTTGCACTCCATCGTCAGTATGTTAGCGCGTGTTGCAAAAACTTGTGTAAACTTAAATTTCTTGCTCTTAATAATAATGTTGAGACTTTGCAACTTTTTTACTCAGCACTTGCGGCACAACCTTATATAATACTTCGCATAGTTTACATATAGACACATAGTACATACATGTAGATGAAATTGTCGTTTGCATAAATTGAAATTTAGCTTGTCACTGAGCACTTTTATAAGACTTTTACGAAACTTAACGAAATTGTTAAGTGTTTTTATGTAATTTCATGTTTACACTGTAAATATATATGCATAAACTTTGGCTCCCATAGGAAATATGCGGAAAATTTGCACACGAAAAGTGAAATTAACTACCATAATCTGCGTTTATGTTATAATAATGGATACTTATGGGTTAGTTAAGTTCGTTAAAACATTTTATACTAAATTAGAAGTTTAAAGAATTATAAAAAAAACCTTAACTTCCTTTGATCCAAAGCTATAGCAGGAAAGAGATACTAGCCTTGAACTCATTAGCAGTGCGTTCAGCGTTGATCAGGCATTCCAACCTCGCTATCAATAATAAGACTGGTGTTGTTGCCAGGTCTCAATGGAATCGCAGGAAACTGTAAAGCTGATGAGCTAGCCAGGAAAGGCCACCTAGAACTGTAGCCTCCGTAACCTTTTGTGTTCTGTTAGCTTGCCCAGCGCTGGGCCACCAACGGTACATGCGTTGTCGCAAAAGCTTTTGACCCAAGATATCTAGTGATCTCTTGGCCTCAGTAAGGCTAGCCTCTCCCTTGTTGTGTGGCTGTTAACAGGCCATTGCACTATTGGCGTACATGCTGTGAGGCTGAGACAAGGTGGAAACAACTCAACACTTCCCTCTTGACTGTCTCACGCTTGGGAGATCAAGGGTCACATAGCTTCAGACATCCCACCGAACTGGCGGGAATGGAAATTAAACGTCTGTGCGAATTTATAAGTTCGAACACAGAAGTTCTTTTTTTCTATAGCTTCATAAATATACAAGGTCTGTCGCAAAAGAAACAGGACTGTTAAAAAAAAAAAATTAATATATTTTTAAAGTTATATTTTTTTATTCGAAGTAGTTTCCTTGTGTTTCGATACAGCGTTTAGCCCGGTCAATAGCATTTCAAATGAGTGTTTAAGGTCATTTTTCGGAATGCTCTTGAGAATATCGGTCGTCACCTTTCGGATAGCTGAAATGTCCTGAAATCAGTGTCCTTTCATGGACAAATGAAGTCTTCCAAATAGGTAAAAATCACAGGGTGCCAGATCAAGTCAGTAGGGTGAGTGGTTAATGGCTAATATGGAGTTTTTTGTCAAAAAATCAGTGACAAGCGTCGACCGATGACACCGCGCATTATCGTGCAGCAGACGCCAGGACCCTGCCTCACTGTATTGTGGTCGAGCACGACGAATGCGTGACAAAAGACGCTTCATAAGGCCAAGGTAAAACACAGCATTAATCGTTTGGCCAGGTGGGACGAACTCTCGGTGTACAATACCCTCGGAATCGTAAAACCAAATCAGCATTGTCTTTATTTTTGACTTCTGAAGACGACTTTTTTTCGGTGACTTCTGATCGTCACAGAGGTCCTCACGACCTTCTTGGAATCGTTGAAACCACTCATACACATTACTACGGGATACATTTTTTTCATCATTTGAAATGTTTCAGTAAACATTTTCCCAAGTTTAAAACAAAATTTAATATTTGCTCTTTGTTCAAAATGCATTTTACGACCGATGACAAAAAGCTGCATTCACTTTTTGATCGATAATATCGATTGTAGTTATCCAATTGTCTTAAATTTTTTACGAAATGTCAACAAGAGATCAAACTTTTTATTTCATATACCCACCAATAGGTGGCGCCACCAGAAACCGTTATATTTAAAAAGTTCTGTTTCTTTTGCGACAGACTTTGCATAACAGTCAACGTGCGATTCCTCTAGATCAGCCATCTAACCTAACCGAACTTGATTCCGATCGTTCTGTTTGTATAACAGCCACATACATACATACATGCTACGGTGGTCCGATCAGAAAAACTCCTTTAAAGTTCGCACCATTGCCTTGGATCGTACGGATATGTAGAACTTATCAATACATGCAGTCTCTCAAAAATACATGGAAACCTTATTACCTCATCGTTTCCATTATGCTTTAAATCGCATATATTATGGTGGATATATTATATCCTAAATAAATTAATTTTATTGTTTGGACTTTAGAGATCCTTTCATGCCTTTGTTTTCTACATATCATCTTGAAAGGTTGTTAAAAACATGGACTTCTAAAAATTTCTAAAAATTATAATTTGTACATTTTACTATATATGTATTTCAACACTTCCAATATTAAGCTAGCGAAAATTTAATCGTAACCTGCTTCTAGATTATCTACTCAAGTCCATTCCAGCTAACTTAATTCATTCTTTACAGATTCGTACCGGTGATAAATACGTAGTAGAAGCGCACGGTTTGCTCATACGCAATGTACAAGAATCCGATGATGGTATTTACACGTGCCGTGCGGCTGTAATTGAAACTGGTGAGCTGCTTGAACGCACCATACGCGTTGAAGTCTATATACGTCCAGTTATTACTCACCTACCAGCCACACTCGAGGCCGTTGAAGGTAAACCTTTTGCCGCGAATTGTACCGCCACAGGCAAACCAGTGCCAGAGATTTCTTGGATAAAGGACGCCGCTCAACAGAATGTCGCCACCGCCGATCGCTTCCAAGTGAACCCACAAACTGGCCTACTCACCATTAATTCAGTTTCACAAGACGATTATGGCACCTATACTTGCATAGCCAAGAACGATGCCGGCGTGGTAGATAAGAAAACCAAATTGAATGTACTGGTGCGTCCACAAATTTACGAGTTCTACAATGTAACTGGTGTGAGTAAGAAGGAAATTGCTATCACTTGCCGTTCCAAGGGACGTCCCGCACCCGCTGTCACCTTCAGACGCTGGGGAACTGAGGAAGAATACGCACCAGGTTTACAAGCCGATGATGAACGCATCTCTTTGGAGCAATATTTTGATGAGGAGCGCGGCGAAAGCACGGGGACCCTACGCATTACAAGTACCACACGTAACGACGATGGACTTTACCAATGTATTGCGCGCAATAAGGGCGACACCGCTTATAAAACCGGACACATAACTGTTGAATTTGCACCAGACTTTTCGCACATGAAAGATCTGCCACCGGTCTTCAGCTGGGAGGAGCGTAAAGCCAATCTCAGTTGTCTAGCGCAAGGCATACCAAATGCAACAATCGAATGGCGCTGGAATGGACGCCCACTTAAGGATGCTTATGATAAGAATCTTGTCATTGTCGGTACCGGCCCACGCAGCGATTTGATTGTACATCCTGTAGCACGCCAATACTATTCCGTTTACAAATGCATTGCCACTAATGTACATGGTAGCGCCGAGCATGATATGCAATTGAAAGAGGCGCGTGTACCCGACCTAGTTGCCGCCGCGATTCCACGTCAGCTCACCGCAACGACAATCACCTTTGATATACGCGGACCACCAACGGAACTAGGTTTACCCATCACCGCCTATAGCGTACAATACAAAGAGGCTATTAATCCAGATTGGTCGATGGCACTGAATCGTACCTGGTCACCAGATTCGCCCTACATCGTGGAAGGACTGAAGCCACAGACAGCTTATCAATTTCGCTTTGCGGCACGCAATCAAGTCGGTTTGGGCATGTGGGGCGTAAACCAACAGCAGTCGACACCCAGACGTTCAGCGCCCGAGGAACCCAAACCACTGCATTCGCCGGTGCAAAATGACAAGGAAGAACCCGTTGTAGTGTCGCCGTACTCCGACCACTTTGAGCTGAGATGGAGCGTGCCAGCTGACAATGGTGAACCCATCGATTTCTATCAAATCAAATACTGCCCAGTAAGTTGCACTACAATAAAGTATTAGATGTGGTCTTAATATTAAATTCCATTAACTCTCTCTCTCTCACTTCTCTAATGCAGGGCGTAAAAATGGCCGGCACTTGGCATGAATTGGAGAACCAATGCGTCTCGCAGGATGTCGTTGAGACCACATCGTACGAGATGTCGCGTCTAAGTGGCAACACCTACTATCGCATCGAATTGCGTGCGCACAATGTGATCGGTTTCTCATCACCAGCATCGATTGTTATGAAGACGACACGAGGTGAGTCCGATTCTGCTAATAATAATCTGGGGACATTATTGTATTCGGCCGGCTATAATTCGGCGGCCGATTCGCCACATAAACACTACATTAAATTCATGACCACAACGAGAACAGCCGGAACGAGAACTGCAACAACTGCCATCACAACAGCAACAACAACTGTCATTGCTCTCGCAACAACAACATGCATAACATTAATTAGCATTGTAGCAACGATGTTAGCTTAATGTCGCAAAGAAAAAAACATACGAAAAAACTCACACTAAAATTTCATAGAAACCGTAAACGAATTTAACGTTAAAATTTCAAATTTTACATCAAATTTTTTCTTAAGTAATGGCAATAGTAATAGTAAACACAATTGAAAGGAAGTAATGCGAACGAAAACATATATTTTTTTAGAGTAGCATGAAAGCTGAAGACACACCGTAAACTTGGGTCTGAAAAACTTTGTAGATTTGCTTTATATTCGACAATTAAAATTTGGTTACATTGAAGCGTAGTGTCTTGCGAATATATAAATATATATATAGATATAAATTTTAGAACAAAATAAATTAAAATAATGGTACTTTCTACAAAATCATTAAAAAAGAGTTGCTTCAATTGTGTTTGGTTTGTTTTTTTTTTCAGTGTATTTTGTGATTTAAGATTTTCGTATCTAACAATGCATGATTTAGTTTTGCAATGTTTAACTAGCAGTTTCTAACCTTACTTTAGTTACGGGGCTTCTAGATATACAATAAAAATAACTGTAACTTTTTCCAAAAAGCAATTTCATTCAGTGCTCCCAAAGTGCTGCCGTCCCCAGTAACTTTGCAATGAAAATATTTATAGCATCTTTAGTCCCCAATACATTAAAATAAATAATTTTCATTATTATCACCCATTGAATATTGAAGAGAATTGTGAGTGAAAACAGGTGCGTATTTATCGGGAGCATTCGCAAATAACAGTTAGTTTGCTGACGACAAAATTACAAAATGTCAATAACAGCTGTATTCTAGTAAAACACCTATGTCTTCTTCAGTTTCTTAATTCAGCAAATTACTATTACAAAGACAAAAATATTAAAACATATATATTTTTTTTATTGTGCGCAATAATGTGAATTTTCGGTACACTTACTGTTTTAGGAATTTTCCGGTCATGCATATTCTCTCACTAACTCACGGTGAACACTCTATGTAACTTATTAAGGATTATACAATTTTTTATACAAAATTAACATTTCAAAATCATTTATCGGATTTTACAATAACAAAAAAATCCTACTCAATGCAAAATTCCAAGCCATAACTGTAACTGCAAATTTACACTTAAAGCAATCAGCAACAGTTTATAAACCATTTTACGTAAATTAAAATACCTCCATTCAAAACTAAATTATGCAACAAAAATACACTGAAAAAAAAAATATTATGTACTTTTAACAAGCATGAAATTTAAGTGCAAAAAAATTAATTTTTTATACAAAGAGTTCTCGTGAAAGTAGGCAATATCACACAACATTACAAATATTAACATAACATTTAAAGCGAAACAACACATTTTCCAAAATGAAAATGAATTCGAAAAAATTGCTCATACACTTACATACAATATTATACCAATTACTACTTAATTACAAAATATATGTACTCGTATTTATTTAATTTTTATTTCTGCTCAATATATTTGTTTCGTGTGCCCCAATACCTTATGCAGGGCTTACACACTTTTGTCACATTTAACCCCCGTATAATTTTTTCTGCATTTCGTGTGAAATTTTATGTGCTCTCTTAACTTGAAACCATTTTTCTGTTAACAAAACTCAACTAAATGTCGAAGAATATCAATGTACCGTTTTCATATACCGCTTCTTATGTTATTGCTTGCTGTCTGCTCAAGTTTATGTAAAACTTTCAATGTTTGTCTGTCGAAATTGTGTAGTTTTGTATGTTTTATGCTCATTACTTTTTATTGCTGCAAAAAAAATATTATTTTCTTTTACCTTTATTGTATTTTATAACTTTTTTTTTTAAATATCTTATCACCTGCTAGGCATTGTTGTTGCCAATACCTAAGCGCGTCAACATTAGTAATCTCAACTTGAATTCCATTACATTTTTACATACATAATTGAAGAAAAACAGAAAAAATTGCTTTGAAAAAAGTGCACTATTTTTAAGTTAGTTTTTAATGCGCCTTAAAAATACATACATATAATATGTTTAATATTTTTACTTAATATGCAATAATTAATTTAAATATTATAATACATTTTAAAGCTACTAAGTAAAGTGATTCAGTTGCGCTCAAAGTAGTATGAACTAGTAAAGAGTAATATGTGAATTAGTGAAATGGCGAAATACACTGGCATTCAAAAGTATTAGAACTCATTAGTTTGTAAAATGAAAAATTAAAAAGAAAATATCTTATGCATTTGTTGGGTGATGACTTGGTGTGTCATCGTTATGCACACTATACACACTATACATGATTTACTAAGAAAACTACAAATTCAACAAAACCCATAAAATGTTACTTATTTCTCCAGTGTTCTCAAAAACGGCATAATGCCACGTTTTCACCATGTCACTAAAAAATCACTTAAGTTAGCAGTCAACACCCAACAAACTCAATTGCTTTGCCACTCTAATTTGAAAATAATTGGAACATTTCATCAAAAATATATATTAGCAGCCACTATTGTATACGCGTAAATATTACATAACTTTTGTTGTAATTTATATTTTTGTGTGTGCATATTTTTATGTAAAAAATGAAAAAAATTCGAAATATCTGCGTATAGTTATGTGAATCTATACGAAATGAAACAAAAATTCATATATTTAACTTAAGTAAACTGAAAAATATTGGTTAAATATATTAAATTACTATCGTTTAATATTTATTAGGTTTTAGTTTCGCTCTACATATTTGCGCTCACATACTATCACACTCTCTTTCTAATTTGTTTACGCTCACTGAATATTTTTTTATAAACATATAACTACATATTATATAAATACATATTTTTTAGTTAAATTAATAAGTAAACAATTTTTAATTTCATTTTTTAAATAAAGCAAACGATTATAATATATAATTAATTAAAAAAAAAAAGTTAAAAATAAAAAAAAAAACAATAGCATTTTTATTTATAAATCAAAAAGCATCCACTCACAGTATTTTTTGTTGTACTCTAAGTTAAATCGTATATTTGACGCTCTTACGCGCGCTCATTCGCGCGTACTTCGTTCATACGTTGTGTTCGTTTAACAATATCCTTTGTATGTTTGCATTGTGTGTTTTGTATTGTAAGAATTTAAACGTAATTTGGTGTATACTTTTATTTCTCTGAGTGTATGTTTGTATGCAGGTAACTATTTTGTTGTAGCTATTTTATGTACCGTTGTCTACTCACAACCTTCTGACATTTTTCTCACTTTTCTCTATTACTTTATATACTTGTATTGTGTAGCTGTCTGTGGTCGTTGTTTTTAATTTTCTTCATACATTTTATGTACTATATATGTAATTTGAAACAAAAATTCTTAACAGTATTATTTATTATGTGGCCAACTGTTTTTAACTAATTATTTGTTTGAGGGTTATTTAATATATTAAATTCGTAATATTTTTATAAATATCCCCAGCAATTATATATAAAAAGAATTGCGGAATTTTATATATTCATATATATATTTTATAAATAATTATTTATCTTTTTTGTTATATTAAAATTTTACTAAATATTATATTAAACATATTTTAATTTTGGAATTGCTTAATTTTATATATCAGAATATATTTCATATATGTACATTCGCAAATTTTTTTTTATTTTGCTTTATAAAGTTTTTTAAGTATAATATTATTTAAAATCGTATATACATATATTTTATAAATTTTCTTAAATAAATTTTGGCATATTCTAATTTAATTTATATTTTATTGTTTTTATTTATATTTATATATATATATGTCATATTTATTTGAATTTATTTTTTATAACATCTTTTCCTTAAACTAAGTCCCAGTAATACAGAGTAAGACTTTTTCAAACGAATATATTAGGGTAATAATATTAATAAGAATTAATTATATAATATTAAAAAGTTCAGGTCAAACAATCGTTACGTGGAATGTAATGGTCACAATAATTGAATAGTGTAAACTAGGTATTAACAACTCGCTAAAATGTTTTAAATGACCTTTCGTGAAATAACGGATTTACTAAGAGGTATAATGAGCTGCTTATTGATATTTTCATCAAAATTAAAATTATGCTAAAAATGAACAAACAAACACATTTAGTGTACAACGCACGAGCATTACAGTTAATCGTTAATGAAAAACTTTTCCTGAACGAATTAGTTGGTAATTGGTAAAATGAAAAAAAATCGCTGAGGGTTGTAGCAATTTGTTTAATCAATGAATTATTTAAATTATAATATTGTGTTAACCGTATTGAAATTGAGGGACGTTGTGATTCTTCAAATTTAATGAAAAGTTAACGTAAAACTAATAAATAATATTATTGACTGTATTTTACCATATCATATTTATCAAAAAAGAATATTATTTGAAAATAGCTACTTAATAATTTTATTAAAATACATATTTAAATATAGATATTTTTCAAAATCTCAAATTTATAGTAATTACTACGTAATCAATATATTTATGAGTATTATTATTCCCTAAACAGGGTATATTAAGTTTCTCGCGAAATTTTTAAGACATAAAAAGAAACGTCAAGGACCCTATGAAGTATATATAGTACATATGTATATAAATGAACCATACGACGAGCTGAGTCGATTAAGCCATGTCTCTCTGTCTATATGTCCGCTCAGACCATATGCTATAGTGGTTCCCATAAAAACTGTCCGATCAAACTCAACCATTTGTATGGAAAACTTCTTTATTTGACAAAGTATCACGAAATTTGGCACGGCTCATTGACGGTACAATCTCCGAGCAAATGTTTCAGATCGGACCACAATAGCGTATAGATACCATACAAACTGACCGCTCAAAATTAACATAAAAAAACTTTTTATGCGGTGCAGGCGAAGTTTAAATTTTTTGTTTAAGTTTTTTGTTGTCGAAGTTTAAGTTTTTCGCTTTATTTCTTTTTAAGCTATTTTACTCAGTATTTTAATATGTATATTTAATATGAAACTATCTATTATTCTATATATTAATTTTTTTTCTAGCAGTTTCCTGAACTAAGTCATTATTTCATAAGGTTTCTTTTTTGTTGACATTCCCCGCAATTAATATGATTTTCATCTGTCACATCATTGAAAGTCGACTGATTTGCAAACTTAACAAACTTTTTATATTTTATTCTTATTGGAATATGTTTAGTGCGTGTTTTTATGGGTGTAACCGTGTTTATAACTAAACACCCATTTTTTAAACAGTTATTTTTCGTAAGTGTTTAGCGTGTGCCATTAAGATTATGTGTTTTGTTATATAAAAAGAAGCAGGTAAAAATGTGCAAATTTCAAACAACATTTACTACCACACTGCAAAATTAACCAAATATCAAACTCACAAGTGCCATATAACGCAAAAATAACAACAACATGCAAAATCACAAGTGTCATTTAAAACCAAAACAATAAATACTAATTAGTGCCACAGCCACATCCCGCAACGCCAGCAATTAAAAGCGATTGGAAAACTTTACGCATTGGACTAACAAAAACTGCTATCATAAATTCAAACTATCAACATTTGACATTAAAAATTAAATTAAATACAAAATTAAAGCTAAAGCTAACCACAATTGCCAACACTCACCCCATTAAGCACTGCAAGTGTTTTGCCTCAACAACACTACAAACAAACTCAGCGCCCGCAAGTTGTAGCAAGTTATTGTAATACGCTCGTTTAGCAAGTTTGTATCATTTCGCAAAAATGAGATTTCCCACACAAATACGCATTTACACAATGACAAAAGTGCGCAAAGTTGTGCTGTTGGTGCCACATCCGCAAAACACTGCTTTACGCACACTCTCTTCTCACACAAAAGAAAGGATTCCTTGCTAACTCCAACACATTCAAACCACAACCGCTTAAATATCATGCTCTTACATACACATAACGATTTAAACGCACAAAAAGCGACCAACATTTAACCCACTCACCTCATCAAGTCACAATACTACAACAAACATTGTAGTCTAAGAAAATACAATACCAAGGACATTGCTCACACAAAAACGCATTAAAAAATTAACAAGAGTCGCAAAGTTGTTGCGTTTATTTTTGCTACACTGTTTCACAGCTCCTTTGTCGCTCTGTCTAAACTTTGTGTTTTCTTTACTTTTCTCTTCCACCTAAATTCACGCACACCTACTAAAAATAAAAACAATAACAACATGCTGCTGTCCCTTAATTAAAATGCTAACCCAAAATTAAAAAAAAAAATAATAATTAAAACACAATTTAACAAAAAATATAAAAAACGCAAACAAACCACAAATCGAAAATGCCTTTGCACGTGCTTTTCTAGATAATCCCTATAATGGTGCGGCGACCAGCATCCGTGGCACAACGACTCAAGCACAAAAGTGGCAACATTGCATACTCCTGATTGCGCTGGCGACCTTCGCAACATACTCGTGGCCACAACAACAACAGCTGCTGAAAATTGGCAACATGCCGCGGACCACAGTGACGGTGAATTAGATTAGCACCGCCGTTTATTAAGCGCTTAGCTGGCCAGATATGTAGTAGATACAGTAATGTAGTAGTAGAAATTGAAATAAAGCAACTTGTAAATAAAAGTAGATAAACGCGTACATACTTAAATATGCCACTTATGTATGTAAACCGAATAGAAAAACCGTACACTTCCATATAAGACGTATGTGTATGTTGCTCCAATCTGTATTCCACTTTACTGTACAAAGGATACCAAACGGAAAAAATAGTCAAAGCCAAATGAAATATTAGACAGCTTTTATATTATAATTGGTATTTGTGGAATAAATATAAAAACATAAAAAATTAAATATTTTAACATGTGTGCTTCTACTGTTACCTTTTAGCAAATATTTTGCGTTATTGAAATAAATAGTAAAATATATTGTACAAACTAACAACAATTTAATAAGGCAATATGAGCTTCACTTGTATATACTTACATATATAATATATTAGTAAATTTGTTCTTCATATAGCGTGAAATTTTAAATAAACCTTGTTATACGCTGGTTATTTACTTAAACACTACATTGTTATTAATTAATTTTAATATTTGTATGCCTTCCGCTCTAAACCGCGCGCATTTATTTACTGTAAGCAGACGGAAATTTTAAAAATATAATATAACAAATCCATATTCACTTAAAGTAAACCAAGCAACAGTTTTTATGTACATACATACACACATATATATATATAATATATACTACATGTAATTCTAAAATAAAATAAAAGGTCAACATTGGAGTAAACGAGTTTTTGTTTATTTTTTATTTTGTTTTGTTTATTTTTTATTACATTTTTTTGAGTTGCATAACCAGTATAATCTTTCAGCTATTACTGTTTTATTTAATAAATGGTATACTATTTTTTAACCTTATTAGAAATACTTATTTTTCTATTACAATTATTTTTTTTCAATTATGATTATTTCTACTTTTTTAAATAGTTTTTTAGTTGCATAAAAATTTTAACTTTTGAATAAATATTTGCTATTTCATATTATTACATATTATATTTTAACTAAGAAGCACCTGCTTTTTCTATTAATTATTATTTTTTATTTTTCTATTCAAATTATTTTTTTCAATTATGATTATTTCTACTTTTTTAAATAGTTTTATAGTTACATAAAAATTTTAGCTTTTGAATTAATATTTGTTATTTCATATTATTACATATTATATTTTAACTAAGAAGCACCTGCTTTTTCTATTAATTATTATTTTTTCTAAATATTTTTATTTATGTATATCCGTTTATATATTGATATTTCTTTATTATCAAAACATTATTTATCCAAAATCTCCATTCTGACTAACACTGCCAAATATTATGCATAATAAATTTATAAATAACATCATATTAAATAAAAAGCAGATTGATAGTTTAAAGCCGAAACAATTTACAGAAAAAGCCGTATAAAATCAGGTTAGGAAATCCCTACGACATACTGCAGACCGCACAAACGCGAACATTCTCCACGGAATGTACATTTTCCATGCAACGAATAAATCTTGTGAACAACTCAAAATTTTGATAAACATATTACAGTGAACTTTTGAATGTTTTTTTCTGAACACTTACTAATATTTACTAAAGATTTTGTACGTAACCAAGAGGGGAAAGGAATTTTTAATTTAGTATATGCATATTCCAAGCAAAATTCCACAAAATAGGACTAAAATAAGCGATAGTATCATTGTTTACCAACATTTGAAATTAAACGGTAGTAACAAATGCCGATAAACATTTCGTTAACAGTTGCAAAATATCGATGGTTGAACGGTTGTGTAATTATGCAGTGTTTACACAGCGAAACACAATTACTAAAGGGAATCTAATATATGATATTATTTATTGTAAAGTATTAAAAATAAATAGTAAATGAATTATAGAATAAACTAATAGAATGAAAGGTATAAAACACTGCAAATAAGAAAAATAATTACAATAAAAATAAAAATAGGATATGCACAATATAATGAACAGGCATAAACAAACTTTTTATGCGAAAATATTTAAAATTTTAATAAAACGAAATTTAAATATAAATATATATGTATAGCCTACAAAGTGATGTAAAAATATTACTATTAATTACTTATTTATTATTACGTTAACCTTGCAGGCGCGTTATTAGTCGTTGGTATATGATGTATAAATGCAATTTCCGATAATCTTTTTTTCGCATACCTTTGTAGTGCATATTGTATACGTTATTAGGACAATAAACTATATTAAGCTGATATTTAAAATTGTGTAGCAGTTAAAGCAATTAAAGCTGCTTTTAATGAAGAAAAGTTAGCTAAATGAAGTATTTGGCTTAATTTTTATACTTGGCTTCGAGTGTTAGGGGTTAAAGTTATCAAAAAGAGTGTGCCAAAATAGTGTTTCAAGAGGTTTAGGTTATATTTATCTCTACAAAACAGTGATTCCTTTGGGCGGTAAATTAGCGTACATAATAACATAACTTGTTTGCCGTTAAACAATTGATCTGCGTGACAAGTTACTCGATCGATTTTAGTAGATCTTATGAAATATTTCTACACATATTTTTTTGAATTAGTAGATCTTATGAGATATTTCTACACATATTTTTTTGAATTACATGTTGCAGTTTTTAGAAAAAATTAATAATTCGCGAAAGTTTATCAAAATATTCGTGCTAATAAATAGAAAATTGATTTAAATCATTTTAAATCATTAATCATTAAACACATAAAAATCCACATTTATACAGTCTGTAAATAAGTAAACATCAATATCTAAAATTAATGTGTAGGTATTACATATATTATTATATATATATATAAATATATATATAATTTTAGTACCAGTTAGATATTATAATTATTAAATGTGTTTAACTAGCAAAGTAAATTGATATGCATACATATGAACTCGTCTATAAATTAAGCGTTTGGCTAAATCATGTGTAGCTATAATGAATAAAACACTAAAAATATAAAATAATTGTAAAATATGCATAATGTATAGATATTAGCGAATGAAATATAATATAGTTAAATTAATAATAACTCTTGCATAAATTGAAATTATTTAAGAAGGCGCTTAAAGCGAAGTAAAAGGCACGTTAAGTCAGTAAAAAATTTATTAATTGATTTCATTAAGGTGCTCTTTGAAATAGGCAAGACATTTGCGCTTGTTAGCCGAAACAGTGCAATTGATGTGGAGTTCAGCGTTAATGTGGAGCATGAATCAAGGAAATGCTGGCAGCAAGGAAAATAATAAAATCTCGTACATATAAACATGTATATAAGTATATTTTAAAATCGCTTGTTTTTTATCAAGCTCTCACAACTGCACAAAAACGTAATATTATTGTTGAAGTACGAACAAATCATGTAGCCACAGTTGATGACATGAAGTCGTATCTTGCCATCTTCTGTAAGATTGTAAGCATGTGTTTTTATATTTCTACAATAAATATTAAATTGACACATGTAAACTTACTTTTCTACTGCTAACTATTAAATCACATCAGCATAACTTATCACGGAAACTCGCCACAAATCATGTAATAAACGTTTAACGTGTTTCTTTACATTGCGCGTTGTCTATACGCACTGTAAACACCTGCTTAGTCCAGCAAAGAAACAGTGCAAGAACTAACGTGTTTCAAAGGTAACAAATATCAAAGGTATAATTAGTGACTTACATACATACAGCTGTATTTATAAAGAAAGTAAAAAATTAAATAAAAAAGGATTTTGAATGTAAACAATAAATTTATGTTATAACTAGTTGCAAATTAAAACAAAAACATTTGTACATGTAAACTTTAATTAATACAAAATTCAACTAAACTAATGCTGACTTCTTAGTAGTTGTTATTTTAGCTATCCCCAAACATGACCCTCAATGCAGATAACACTCTAAACTTTTATTTTATTATTTATCAAACCCTCAAAACACATTTTTGCAAAATACTACACCTTTCGCGCACATGTTTATCGATTATTGTTCTCAAAATACCAATGTGTCTGTCTTTTAAATAAAGATTTTTGAACAAATCCTTTCTACAGCCTATATATAATTTATTTTATACAGTATTGTACAAAAATGAAACGCTTTGTATGCTTAAATAATGCCACCCATTCAAACAATTCCATTTCAATTTTACAGTTGGCCCCACTTTATATACATAAGTTGTAAAATTATTATTTTATTTAGCGTACATACTACAAGTCTATACAATACCAAACTTATTTTTCCTTTATTATTACAATTATTTTGAATTTTTTCATTGATCATTATTATCTTATATACTTAACTATGGCTTAAAACAAAATCTGTTTGATTTCCCTTGTAAAAATATTTGTTTGCATGACTTCACTCACACATTGAACGCAACCTGCAAGTTGATTTCCCACCATTGTAAGGAATGCTTTTTATGCTGACAATTGGTGCATTACTTTTTTTTATTATTATCCACTTTTGTTCGCTTCAAATTTCTTATTTTAATTTTTATAGATTTTCGTATACCATTTTAGTAGTTCTGTTTTAATTTCGTTTATTTTGGTTTACAAACAAGCAAATACTACATATACACACACAAGAATGTAAATTATAACAATTTTTATTTAACGGAAAAATAAAGCAATAAATAATAATAAGTATTAATTACTAATATGATATGTAAAAATGTATTTTTAAGTTTAGCTGTAATTATTGTGAATGACAGAAAATTATGTATGCCTGCAGGAATACAAATATTATTACTCTGTAAATTATTTTTATTCAGGTATTTTTGTTAATATGCACTTTCAAAAACTGAAAAAACAGTTTTTTTTGGAGTGCTTTATTTTAAAGCGTCAAAATGTGTGATAATTTACGCAATATAATATATTAAAAAATTATAGTTTTTTATTTCGATTTTTTAATGTGACAAAAAAACTTCATTAAAGAAAACATTCATACAAAAATCAAAATTATTTTAAATATAATTTTATTTTAGCTTTTTAATATACTATTTCTGATTTCTTTAACACGGTTAGTTTACACTTATTTTTTAATATTTTAAACCATTAAACCGTTATTTTATTTTTTTCTTAAATATACTATTTCTGAATTTTAACACGATTGTTTTTTAATATTTCAATTATTAAAATATCTTCGTTAAAGAAAATATTCATAAAATTACCAATGCTTTTAAATATATAATATATATATAGAAATAAATTATATATTTTTTTCTTTGAGTTTTTTAAAGCACTCTTTGCGTATTCTTTTACACGGTTAAATAATATTAAATATGCAATTATGGAGTGGAAATTTTGTAATTTTAACTTTTTATTGCTTTTTCTATTTCAATTTTTTAACAGACCCTTTCTGAAATTTTTTATGCAAAATCATAATAAAATATTATTATATTATTTTTAATTAATTTTCATTAATTTTTTTTGCGTTTTTGATACACTATTTCTAATTTTTAAACACTGTGAATATTCACTCACTTTATATCACTTTAAATAATTAATTTAAAGTTTTGGCTAAGAGCAGTTTTATAAATATTTATCCAAGTTTTTTAAAATTCACACATTTAATGATTAAATCAAATTATTTCACTTTTTTCAATTAAGTTTCAAAGTAATTTTTTTATGTTCTTAATTTTTTATAATTCATTTGTTATACAGTTACTTTCATTTCATTTCATTAATGCTTTAGCTTCGAATTTGCAAACTTATTCACGTAAAATTTTATATAAATTTAATTATAATTCAGAAATTGTTAAATATTTATATTATTTTATATTATTATCAATCTTAATTTAAGTGCCAATTCAATTTCATGATTTTAGTTAAGCATTTTCTCAATATATATAGTTTTAAAAAAATATATTTTTATTTTATACATGTATGTATGTATATTTTTTTTTCTTTTCAGTATTTTTTTGTTTTAAATATATTTTTCTATTTTTTAATTTTATAGCATTAATTTAAGTATTGTAAATTTTAATTTAATTCTTCTTTTTATATATCATCCTTTTTTCTTTTCAATTTTTTTATTATATATAAATTTCTATTTATTTTTTAATATTTTATCTTTTATTTTATGAGTTTTTCAAAGTATTAAAAATTATCAATCTCTATTTTTCCATAGTTTAAATGTAAATTTATTTTTTATTTTTTTTTTTTAGTTTCATATACTATATAATTATATTAATTTTTCTTTTTAATTTTTATTATTATTTTTTTAATTTAACGAGAAAGTGTTGAAATATTTTAAAATTTTTTTATTATTTTATTTAATATACTATATAATTATATTAATTTTTCTTTTTAATCTTTATTATTATTTTTTTAATTTAACGAGAAAGCTTTGAAATATTTTAAAATTTTTTTCTTATATTGCTAACATTTATATAAATTTTTGCTACTCATAAAAGTTAAATAAACGTATAAAAGGGTATACACTCGAAATATATCAAACAAGGCACATTAACAGAACATATTTTATGCTTACATACATAATTTTCTGTCAAAAATATTAAAATATTATTGTAAATAATCATAAGTGCTGCATTTTCACTTTCCTTCATGCCTTTAAATATGCCATAATTTTACTTACTTTGCGCTTTTCCTCACCCAAACAGGCATCGATGTCATACAAGTAGCCGAACGGCAAGTGCTCTCCTCCGCCACCATTGTGGGCATAGCTGTGGGCGGTGTGTTGCTGCTGCTCTTCATCATCGATCTGCTATGCTGTGTAACGGTACGCATGGGCGTAATGGCTACTATGTGCCGACGGGCGAAACGTTCGCCATCCGATATCGACGATGAGACCAAATTGGGCAGGTAAGCGCATTAAAGAAAATTTCGTTTTAAATGTAATTGTGATTTAATTACAATTAAACATTCCATTATGTATAAAATGGTATTGCACTAAAAATACGTAATTTCGTATTAATTAAAAAAAAAAATGAGTAAAACGAAAATTAATTAAAAATTTTTTTTTTCTTTCACCCTTCTTTTTCACGCAATTATTTGAATTTTGCACAAACAAAAACAAAATTGTTATTTTTTTTCGTTGTTTGTGTTTTTCTCTTTATGAAAACAAACCCACACCGGCTCAGTGCGAATTCGCGCGGCACGCAGATGGATCTTGAGTACGCTTGGGTGTTTGCTAGACCAAAATCATTTCTGCTCAATCGCAATTCATTGGTTTTCGTTTAATTCGCATTAATTTCATTTGCATTTTTACACACGTCACTCAAATTGTGCCTTAATTTCACATTTCATTTCCTTTAAATGTTAATATACATACATAAATGTGTACGTGCAGCTTTATATTTTTAGTGCAATATTATTTAGACCTATCCTACACCGCGCACTCCCCACCGATAATCCCACCAACCAAACCGACATACAAAGCAAAGCAGAAAGTCTCGATATTCCATGGACGTTCAGTTGTGTCTTCCGCACAAAGTATTTATGGTACACGTTCATTTATTGTAATTAATCCCGTTATCCATCACTTATATTATCTGTATGTATGTATGTGTATAAGTGTACGTGCATATGTGTTAATACAACCGTTATGTGGTGCGGAAGTAACCCACATCACACCGCTTTTAATGAACTAACTGTAAGCATATAATGTTGCAAGTACCGTTGCTTAAGCAGCAAGTAAGCAATCAAACACTGAACTACTTACAAACTTCCATAATTACTTTCCAACAATAGTATCGAAGCATATCTGTTCATATTTGTACAACAACAACTTTTGTATTTGCTATTTGTGTGTAACCACCTTACCGCCACCCTCCTCCTCGCCATCAAACATATCCATCCCCATGCTCCTCACTTACTCTCTCCATCATACATCCTCGCGCTCCTCATTCTAACATATTCACCAAAACAAAAAAAAAAAAAAAAAAATACGTGAAACATTTAACCAAGCAGTCTTTACGGTTGGCATTTCCCGCTACTTAATTACAGTGGGCAGTTGGTTAAGGAACCTCCACCATCACCGCTACCATTACCGCCACCAGTTAAACTCGGTGGATCACCTATGACATCGCCATTGTACGTATCACCAAAGTAAAAATTTAATATTCGTAATTGAAAATCATTTTGCATACTAACCTTTAATGTTGCGCATGTGTGTTTTCTATATATTTGTATGTATTTTATACTCAGAAATTATTATTTATATATGTATATGCATACATATGCGTAAGTAGTTACTGGATTTATTTCCATTTAAATATTTTATAATTATTGCATTTGGTATTAATAAGTAATTGCTAAATCACTCATACGACCTGGTGTACTCTACAGTTAAGGCTTAGACTGAGCTATATACATATGAAAAATCTTGCTAAAAAAGAAGCCCGCCGAACACTCCAACTACATTCGGCTGCTTGTAACCAAACGAACCCGAATTTATATTCTGGCAAGTACTGTCATCTCGGCATTATTCTCAATTTATTTGCGGAATATTTTCTGCCGATACAACAACTAGAACCGTAACTGTTCAGCTCAATATTCAAATATAACGGGTTTTCAATAGGTACGCTACCAAAGTAAACCAAAAAGTACAGCAAATGACGCCATATTTTTCCGGCTCTATAACATTTCTCTTCATTTCATCATATACGATCCAATACGGGTCGAAATTATTAAAATTTATTTTTTTCATGCAGAAGTGGTGTAATCTCTCCCAGGGAGATTAGTATTCACTCCGTTCGCAAAAGGGCGATACTAGTATTGGCCACGCAAACTGTGTGCTCAAAGTTAGTCAAGGAATGTCTGTTTTCACTAGAAATTTGATCAAGCTACTGATAAAAGCGGAATGTCTGGAAACTGCAAAACCGTTGGGCCAGAGAGTGGGGCACCCTCACCCCACTTACATCCGAGTAGAAACGAGTTGGATCTCTGTTGACATCTTGCGTTCGAAGACTTCCTTCTGGCCTAAAGTAGAGCATAGGAGAACTATTGGACTCTTTAAGCTTAGCAAAGTTCATATTGCCATAATCATAAGAATTCTTACTGGGCATTGTCCAATAGTCCTAAAAATCCTATCGTACATTGTCGAAATTGTATTGTAAAGGTGAAGTGGCAACATACACGCACTTTGTTCTATATTGTTCAGCTTTTGCAAGTGTGGGGTTGAAAAAGCTCGGCTGGCATACCTTTAGCAAACCCGGGGACATACTAGCCAAACTGACATCAACCGCCTCAACAAATTTCAGATCGGCTCAGAGTGCTGTGTCAATTTATGCGGGTATACTACTGTGCCCAAAAAATAAGGTGACATTGAAAATTCTTTATTTATTCTTCCAAATCAATTTCATCCCCTTCAAAGTAATCCCTCCCCGATGCAATGCACTTTTGCCAATGGATTTTCCAATCTTCGAAACACTCGTTGTAGTCACTTTCCGGGATGGCCTTCAGTTCAGTCTTCGGTGCGGCTTGAATCACCTCTATCGTATAAAAACGGCGTCCCCGGAACGGTCTTTTGAGCTTGGTGAACAGCCAGAAGTCGCACGGCGCCAGATCAGGTGAATACGGTGGTTGCGGAACCATATGGGTTGAGTTTTTGGCGAAATGATTACGAATTACGAGGGCAGTATGGGATGGTGCATTATCGTGGTGTAAAAACCAAGAATTATCTTTCCACAATTCCGGCCTTTTTAGGGATAGCGTTACGCAAACGACGCATAACGTTCAAATAATATTCCCTGTTGACTGTTTGACCGGTTGGAAGGAATTCATAATGCACAACAGCAGGATAATCGAAGAAAACAGTCAACATGACCTTGATTTTTGAGTGACTTTGGCGCGATTTTTTTGGTCTCGGCTCTCTTTTGGCACGATATTCGCTCGATTGATTGGTTGTTTTGGGGTCGTAAGCATAGGTCCAAGTCTCATCGCCAGTCATAATGCATTTCATGATACCCTGGTAGTCGGAAAGCATCGTTTCACACACTTCAACGCGACGCCTTTTTTCCAACAAATTCAATGTTTTCGGTACCAGTCGAGATTTGACGCGCTTGAGGCCCAAAACATCCTTCAAAATGGTAGCCTTTCGATATGTCAACTTCATCAGCAAGGTCTCTAATTGTTAATCGACGGTTTTTCAACACAAAATCTTTGATTTGTTGAACGTGAGCTTCGTCGGTTGAGGTTGATGGTCTCCCTGGACGCTCTTCGTCTTCGACACGTTCACGGCCGGCTTGGAACTCACTATACCACTTGTAAACATTTTTTTAGACATAGCCTCATCACCAAAGGCTTTCTGCACCGTCCTCAACGTATCCACAGCAGAAAATTGATTCCGTAAACAAAATTTAATGCAAATTCTTTGCTGAACACATTTCGACATCGCAAAAAACGAAAAACTCACTTTTAGCAGCTCACAAAACGACACGTATTTCAAACACTAATGAATATTTTGACATAAATGTGACTGACAGTACTACCAACCTAAAAAATAATAATTCTCCAAATCCTTCGATGAGTGCGCAGTTTAAATTCAAATGTCCTTATTTTTTGGACACAGTATTAATTATGTAAGAGTTGTAGGTATGGTACAGACTGGCGTTATAAGCTGCCCAATTGAGATCTCCAAACGGTCCATTAGCGTAACGTTTCAATTTAAGATCTGTCATTTCTATAATTACAATGTTGCCTGTTTTCGTATTAGTTAAACCGTATACCAAAGAATTTTAGAATAATTGAAGACTCAATAGATGCACATTCCCCATTTGTCGTTCATAGACTTTCTTGGTCGGTTAGCTTGAATTGTATTCATTTTTGAGCGATGTTCAAGTCTCTGTACCTGTTATCTAATCAGCTGAAACGATGGCGACAGATATTATTCGTTGCGCTAAAGGACGTCTATAGTTGCATAAGGTTGCCGGTTTTTTTCTCTTAAGCTTTTATATCTTTACTTTTTACTATAATATATAATGAGCTAATAATATTTATAGTTTGTTTCGCATTTAAAAAAAAAATTGAAACGGTCACCACTTCAAGTTTTTATAATGTTTCCTGGTTCTTTATAAAAATATGTTTTTTAGAGTTTTATGATATTTTTATTAACAATCAATAAATAACATTTTAGAAAGGCTACAATTGAACTACTATGTTAATGACTGATTATTGGAAATATTTAATTTTGAATTTTGTTACTCACTTTTTGACGCTTTACTAACAATTTACTGGCAATTTCATTATTTAAAAAAAGCTTATACATAAAACTTACTCACTTTACTTACAAAATTTACTTATGCACTCTCTTCATTTAACAGAGACGAAAAGCAGCCTTTGCAGACACCAACTGGCAGCATGAAGCAAAACTCCACCGTCGAATTCGATGGACAATTCGTGCATTCGCGCAGCGGCGAAATACTCGGCAAAAACTCAGCTGTGTGAATGAAACTGGAAGTATTCTAAGGACCAAATGAAATCACTTAAAACGGACAAATTAGCTGGTTTAAATCGAGCATTAACACTTACAAAAAAACAGCCTAGGCAAATGTGTGGAACAACAAAATTTGTTCAAGTGTACGTGTTAAATGTCAATGCATAGTGGCGCTGTAACACTGGTGGCGAACAAAATAATAACTATTACTTGAATGGATACGAACAAATATGACAAACAGAAATGCAAAAACTACACACACTGCGCTGAAGTCGTAATTACAGAACAGTTGTAAACAATATTATTAAATTAAAAATATGCTTCATTTTATAAAAAGAGAAAACATTACAGCTTATATATGTTTCCGCTAAATATAATTACAACAAATAGGCATTTATTTGTTGAACAACAGAAGCTTAAAAGCATACGTATTATACAGTAAATTACATGCAAAATAGTAAAAATCGATTCCAAGTGCAAAAAGCAACAAAAATTCCACAAAACATAATTTCCTTAAAAATAGTATTTTTTTTATTATTTTTAAAATATTTTTAAGCTAATTTCTAAACACTTTATGAAACACATATAAGCCCAAAAGCTCTAGTATATTCATAATATTTTAAGTGTCTGCTTTACTTGACCTGCGTAACAGTTAAATCCATTCATTTCTGCCTTAAAAATAATATAAAAAATCATTTAGCATTAATATATGTTCTGTAATTGGAATGTAACAACAAATATTGATAATTAATAGTAGTTAAGAATAATTTGCTGTTATTAAGTGCTTATGTATGCAAAAACAAAGTGTGAACGGCACTCATATTTAAACTGAGATTTATTATATGTTAAACATTAACAATTTTTTTATTTTTAATTAAATTCAGTGTAGAAATTTTAATTTTTTACTTTCTGAAAGCATTCAGTTCTTAAAAAAATGTACTTAAAAAAAATACTGTAAGACTATTAAAAGCTGTGTGAAAGCGTAAACTCGGGATTTAAACCTGCATACTTTCTGAGAATTATTAACTAATTCCGGCGTTATTAAATTAAAAATTTATTTTGAGCTAAAAGTTGTAAAATAAAGAAAAGAGTGCATACAATTTCTTTTAGCAATTAAAAATAATTTTTATTATGTTTTATTTCTTTTTTCTATACTCAAATTTATTAAAAATTTAATTTGAGAAAAAAATGTAAAATAAATATAATGAATTCATACAATTTCTTTTGGTACTTAAAAATAATAATTATTGTAAATTGCTTAATGATTTTTCCTATTCGTAACGATTCGTATGAAAAAATACAATAATTACAAAAACAAAATTATCAGCAATTAGTTTATTAATAAATTACTTTATTAATTTTAAAGTAATAATTAAGCTATTAAATAAAAAAACGCGATTTTGATTCAAAAAATATTTGCAAAAATTACATTCACAAAATTTATTGTTATTATCGTCAAATTAAAACTTATACATATTTATAATTAAACGAAATTCATTAAGCAGGTTCACCATTTATCACTTCATAACAACCATTATCATGTTTTGCTGATTTTATTTTATTTTAATCAACATAAATAATTGATTATATAGCTGCCTAAAACATTAACATTATTTTTTACACACTTTTAACGCGGGCACAGATTCCATATTTTAATAAATAACTCATTTAGTCTTTAAAAAAGTATGCGTCATTAGTTATAACAACGTATAGATAACAATTGTATGTCAAATGTGGCTTATGTGTATAGAAAAGAGAGAAAATTATATATATTTAATATAAGAACGGAACATTAAACAAAGATTCATTGCTCAGAAATTTTCGCCAAAGATATGAAAATGTAAAAATGAAAATGCTAAAATATCAAAGTGTGAACGTAGCCTAAACAAGTTCAGAAATGTGCTCAAGCATTAACAAAAATACAAAATTTTTTCGTGTTACAAATTAAAATGAACTAATAAAAAAATTGAAATTAGCATGACAGTTGATAAGAAAATATTTTGTGTAAAAATTAAAGAAAACGCCATGGTTTGGATATAACTTCAATAAACAACCAACTTAGATAAATTACAAAAAAGAGCATTATTGACAAATACTTCAATTTCATGCTTTTAGTTAAGCATTTTCTCAATATATGTATATTCTTTCATCAGCACATAAAATATACATATTTAAATAAGATAAAATAATATTTGTTTACAATCATAAAAACTTAACATGTAAATTAATTAATAATTTAGCATAAAAAAGTATAATTGTATTTGTATAGTATTAATGGCTCAGTTTAAATCAAAAAGCGTATTAATAAAAATGAGTTTACAACAAAAGTAAATGTATTTAGTAGTTTTAAGGCTTTTTTCTATTACATTATACAATGGGAATAAATAAATATAAGTATGTAATGCAAGTGGAAACATAAAAACAAATAAAAGCGTATGCATTTATTACAAAATAATATGTTTTGAATTTTCTTTTAATTGCATTTAATTATTTAACACTAATTTGCACCTTACCCTATACTCAAGCGCCTTTTACAGAGCTTTTTACAAAAACTAAAAAGAAAAAAATAAAATAAAATAATTAAGCAAAGATATGCCCAGCTATAAATTAGTAAAATAACATATTTATATTTAAATTAATATAATGAAAAATACATACCTATATATTTACCGAGAAAAAATTTATTTCCACATTAAACAAAAGAATTTAAGAAAATGTCATATTTACTTACGTATGTATATGAATATGTACGTTTTTCCAAGTTGAATTTGTACAAAAGCGTATTTTGAACATTGAAATTAAAAAAATGTTTTTGCTAAAAACATGAGTTGTATAAATACGATTTATGTATAGATACATACTATATACATACTATATATGATGGCTGATTACCTTAAATCAAACACAAAGCATTTTCCGCAACTGCCAAAAAAATTCAAATAAAAAAATAAATTAAATTCAAAATGTTCTTATATAACATTTATCTATAATTGAAAAATTATTGTTGTTGTATGTAATCTTTTATACTAATCATAAAATATTTACATACATACTTACATGCATCATAATGATTAGATCATTAATTCGAATTGAAAAAAGCGGTACGGTATAAATGAATAAATGAAAGACTAAAATTAAAAAGAGAATCGCGTGTTTTCATTTAAAAAAAAAAATTGTGAAGGTATGTATGTTTTACACTTGCCAAGTAGAATGGAAATTGGAACAAAAAAATCAAAGATAATAGAACTAAAGTTGCTGGTAGGTAATTCATTTTGACTTAACTATATATTGCAGCAGAATAAATTATTCTCCATATATTGAAAATTTCAAAAGTGCTATCATTATTTGATCAAACCAGCAGAGTTATTAAGCTATCAAAGAACTTAACATGCAATCTGATGTAAGTGCCTTGTGAACTTCCGTAACTCGAACTTCTATAACTCGAAGTTCTCCATAACTCGAACTCTTGAACTGGCAATAGTAGTCCAATAGCATAACAAATGCGTTTTTTGTGGATTATGATTATTCGAGTTAGAGAAATACAACTGTACATACATTTAACAAAAGCCTATAATTCCAGTGTTATCTCATTTCTTAACAACTCAAACACTTGTGTTTACAATTTAAAAAGTAACTGGATTTCAGAAGTGTTTCCTTTTGTTTGACAATTCGCAGTAATGCATTTGCGATTTACTGTACGTGCGAAATTTACAATACGTGTGCATTCAGAAATATACTACAAAATAATGTACCACTTTGTATTAGAAACTCCAATCATTGACCCAATGACAGAAGAATTGTGTTCTTGGTCGGTTATTGGAACCTACTCATGTCCGGTTATAGGAATTGCTTTTGTATGAAGTTATGGGAAATGTCCGGCTATGAGGACTAATCCGGAATTTCACTGTAAATAATTACAAGTTCATCAAAATAACAAATTATTAGCAATAAGGAATAGCCTTTTAACAGAATGTTTATCAATTCACAGTAAATAGAAATACGAATAAAGAAACATACAATTGTGAATGTAATACACATGACAGCCCAGTCCTACGTTTGCTTGGTCTCTTAAAATAAACAAAGTGTTCCCAATTAGAATGTAGTGCATTGCAAGATTTAATAGACAAAAAATTATAATAAATTGCTTATTTTAATGCACGGTGTTTTCCACATATCATATATCGAAAATATATACTTTTGCAGCAATAAAAATATAGTTGTACATTGTTTCAAATTGTTTCGTCATGTCTGAAATGCGAATCCGTCCACGACAGGTGCTCATACTTATTATTGTGTTCCTAGTGATATTGCTTTTAGTGCATCGGAATGGGAAGCGTACTTGCCAGGGTCCCGAATTTTTACAGGCTATTTATGCTAAACAAACGGACAACGCTTTACCAAAAATTTATGCAATAACACCAACATACAGTCGGCCATCGCAAAAAGCCGAACTAACAAGGTAAATATGTACTTTACTAATTAATCACAAATATTGGCCTACAATATCATATCTTTCTTGTGTTATCTATGCAGATTGTCACATATATTCATGCTTATGCCTAATTTACATTGGATTTTAGTTGAAGATTCCAATACAACGACGAAAGTAGTGCGCAACCTGTTGACGCGAGCGGGTTTAACGGAACGTTCAACCCAACTCAACATTAAAACACCAGTTAATTATAAATTGAAAAATAAAGATCCGAACTGGCTGAAGCCACGCGGAGTGGAACAACGAAATTTAGCCCTCAGCTGGATACGTACAAATGTTGATCCAGCGGAACATAGTGTGATATTTTTTATGGACGATGACAACTCTTACAGTGTAGAGCTGTTTGTGGAAATGACTAAAATCGAACCCGGACGTGTTGGCATATGGCCAGTGGGTTTAGTAGGTGGACTTATGGTGGAAAAACCTATACTTAATGCCGAAAATACGCAAGTAATTGGTTTTAATGCAGCGTGGCGACCAGAGAGACCATTTCCTATAGATATGGCAGCGTTCGCAATTAGTACTGATTTGTTATTTAAATATCCACAAGCGCAATTTGCTTACGAGGTGGAGCGAGGTTACCAAGAAAGTGAAATATTAAGACACATAACAACAAGAGAACAACTACAACCTTTGGCGAATAATTGCCGCGATGTGCTAGTGTGGCATACTCGTACTGAAAAAACAAATCTCGTATCTGAAATAAAACTGAATAAAGATGGGAAACATTCTGACGTTGGCATGGAGGTCTAACATTAATGAAAGAGTATTTGAAACTTAAAATAAATTGCGTCATGATTTAAATGCTCGGAATTTTTTATATTTGATATCCGGTATATTTACACATTGATAAAATTAATTGATTGACCTTCACGCCTTAAAGCATATCCTCCACAAGTGATTAAAAAATATCGTATATCGTAGTACTTCCAAAATATTTATTATATATATTATGACCATAAACACATTTAGTTATTTAAGAATTAAATAATACATAATACATTTAAGAATTAAATAATACATAGTAATATTATTAATTGATTAATTAATTGAAAGTATGTGCAAATTTATATAAATTTTACTAACAGACTTAAAAGTTTGTTGATTTTTTTATATAATAAAAAGGATGCAATTGATATACGCAGAGTTGCTTATCAGATCAGTTAGTTAAGAAATATTCAGACAGATTGTTATTTTTAATGAAAGCAAAACAAACTACAAAAGTGCAATAAATACGGTCAGCCAATTAAATTATATGTCAAAATGTTTGTTTTTTGTTTTTGGAACTTTTATGTATTAATAATAAAATGCTACACATTATTTTGTGAATGTAAACGATTTATTTGGTGAAATGTCTGATTATTAAAAAAATTAAAATTTCCTACTCTTGACGTAGGTGGCTAGAACTTTTTACTGCTGTTGCTTTCCGTTGGTTTTCAAAGCTTTTACTGTTTTTTAAACATCCGTCATTGGCACTTTAGTTGTAATTCTTAGTTCTGGTTAGAACATCCAGGATCAACACAATTTAATAAAAATACCAATAACCACCTAAAATTTCATTATGTAATACAGATAGGCTATAGTAATATAAAATTACATAAAAATATTTTTATAATTTAGAAATAAGAAAACACATAAAATAAGAATTTTATTTATATACGTATAAAAAAAAACACTTATAAAAACATAGAAATATTAATGACATGTGTAATTAAATAAACGAAATATATTATGTAAATAAACAACACTTTTTTTTGGTTAACAGTTATATATTATTAATCTGAAGTTTAAGTTTTTTGTTATGTATGAAAATAGAAAGTAATTTTACTAAATTTGGTTTTATGTCTAATGTCTACAAGTGTATCCTTTTCGCACTCTGTATAGCTCGGTGAATTGATCGATCAGGATCGTAGTTGTTGTGTTAGCAGAAAGCATACCTGAATAGATTTGAAAGAATGCTACCTAGGTGACAGTACTTGGCGGGATAAAAATCGGGTTTCGTTTCGGCTACGTTCACCCAACTGTCCTGGCAACGGGATCGGGACCGCTCCTTGGCGTCTAAGTTAAAATCGACCACCGACATACCCAAGATACTAGTCATGTTTTTGTTACTCTGATACCTATCCCCGTTAGGTTGCAAGGATTAGCGTTGTCGGCGAAGTCATCTAACGGAAGGCCCAAGAATCGTGCTGTTTCGACGGAGTCGGACAAAAGGAGAGGGATGTCTGATAAATGGAGTTACTGGGGCATGCTAAGAGGTGGCCAGTAATGCGGAGACTTATTGCACGCAGGACATATATTGGATTTGTCGGAGTTTTATCTGGATAGGTAAGAGTTTAACCTGCTAGAGTATCCAGAACAAAGCTACAACTCGAACTCTTCGTCTGGTGGTGGTTTAACTCCGAGTACGCCATTCTCTGAAAGGGAGTCTGGAAAAGTATTGATGGCTCCACTGTGAATGACGGTCACTGCTTGTCGGCAGTTTGTTGCGTCCGAAGTCTGGCCGGCGTATTGTCTAATGTCGTCGACGTAATTGAGGAATGAGCTCTTCATGTTTCTAGGATGATTGACAACCACTCAGGTAGTTAATAGTACACTTCTTCAGTACTGGAGCGAGCGTAGTTTTTTCAACGAACTGGGTCCTGAGCCTCCCTTAAGTGACCTCGCTGATAGCTAACATGTTTCTTTACCCCAAGCAGGGTTAGTTAATCGTTACAATAACAGCAACAACCAAAATCTTATTAAATATTTTACCACCTGATGTAGAACAAATTTGAAGAGTCAATAAATTATTAAAATTTCCAAGAATTATTTTACGAACTTTTTATTTAATTCTTGGTGCATCCGCTCTCAATAAATTCTAGTTTTCATTTAAATAAAGGACAATCGACTTTTATAAACTTGGGATAAGTTAAAATTAGCATAGTCAGAAAATGTAAATTACGTTATTACAACGTATTGAATGGATTTGAAAGAAGAAGAAGACATACATTTCAATTCAATTTATGACAACAAAGTGTAAATAAAACCTACGTAAATTAAAAAATTCTTATCGGCTAGTAAAATGATTTGCCGACTGTGTTTAATTGAGTCAAAAGAAATATTAAAAATTTATAACGAAACCGGAGAAATGATAGATAATGACGTATACAAAGTAGTGGCTAAACATTTCCAAATTGAGGTATGATTTTTTGATATATTGTTAAGATTTTAACTCCGGACTGCTCCACTCAATTTTAGATTCGATACGATGATGCAGTATCTAATATAATATGCTTGGTATGTTGGGATTATCTATCGAAGTTCCATAAATATTGGTTGAGTATTGAAGAGAAGCAGATAACATTGAATAACCAATTGCATTTTACGGAAATAAAACGTGATGTCGAAGATGTGGAGACAGAGGGTTTCGCTTACGAAGAAAATAATTCAACTAATGAAAAAATAGAGGCTGGTTTGTGTGAACCTGAAATAGATATGTTAATTCAAAATACAGACACATTTGGAGTTGAAACCGAATTTGTAGCTGCAAAAACTGAAGAAGAAGATGAGGCGACTGTTGATTGTGATGTTTTTGCCACCACAGCAAATTCCCTTGGTAAGAACATAAAATGTGATCATATTTGTAAGAAGTTTCCTTTATTCTTTTAAATGTATGTCTGCATGCTTTCCTATTATAGACATTCTTTCAAGAGAAAATGAAATTAAAACTGAGGATACTGCACCAAATAGTCAACAAAAGCGCAAATACACTAAAAGGAATAAGAAGCTCGAGAATACAATTTTAGAAAAAGGAAAGAGAAAAAGGGGTCGACCTAGGTTAACAAATAACAATTCAAAAGCGAGTTCAAGTCCCACCAAAGAAAAAAAAATCGAAAGTTCCAAAAACTATGAAGAAAAATTGAAAGCTATCCAGGAAGCCGATAAGTTTTTAGCAGAAAACACACAGTTGAACTGTTGTATTTGTACGGAACAATTGAACGACTTTAAGGAACTTAAAACTCATTTTCGACAAAAGCATCAATGCACCGGATATGTGATTTGTTGTAATCTACGTTTTAATAAACGTACTTTATATGTGGACCATATTCAGTTGCATAAGAATCCAGACTTCTTCAAGTATTTTTTGCTCTTAAATTCAATATATAAATTTGATTTATTCGGTTTCGTTTTTAAATACTTTCGCAGATGCTGCATTTGTAATAAACAACTAATAAGCCGCAAAAATTACGCAAATCATATGCACTCGTTGCACCCGGCTGAAGAAAATCTGCAATTTGCTTGTAAACTTTGTCCGAAGAAATTCTCTAAGCAATATATTCTAGATAGTCACATAAAAATGCGTCACATGCCCAAAGACCATATTTGTAATCTCTGCGACAAGGCGTATGTAATAACTTTTATTAAGAAGGTTATTGTATTTCATTATTTATATAATTTCAGATTTGCAAGTATCTGGATTTTGAAGCAACACGAAAAAGCTGTTCATCGTAATGAATTTGAATCAGTTTGTGAAATATGTGGAAAGCGTTTGAGGAATGCTGCAAACTTACAATATCATATGGATAACATACACAATACCGAACCACGTCCGGAAGTTGAATGTACGCTTTGTCATAAATGGCTAAAAAGTGACCGTAGTTTGCGTAAGCATATGATTTCACATCGTGATGAAGCCTCAGGTATAGTGTTTAAATGTCCTCAATGTGATGTTGAGAAAAAATCGAGACATTCACTTGCATCACATATCCGGTATCATCACTCCAACCGAATCTTCTCCTGCACAATGTGTACCAAAGAATTTAAAACGCCAATCTCACTGAAGGTTGTAAAATATAAATAATTAATAATTAAATCAATTTAATCGAATGCTATTTTACAGGAACATGAAGCCACACATACTGGTGTCGATTTGTATACTTGCCCCTTCTGCCCTAAGACCTTCAGATCCCACGCCAATATGCATAAACATAAATTGCATAGTCACTCAGATGAATGGGTTCGCAAATATGCGCAACCCAATGAATTCACCCAAAGTCTTTTAAACCAAACGCGCAACGCCGAGACATAACTGAACTTATTTGAATTGGCTAAGCTGATTTACAAACTTTTGTTGTGCGCTTTGTTAAAATTAAGATTAATGCTCTTCAAATATATAAACACAATTAGTGTATAATATATTAATGATTTCTTTCCTAATGATGAACTTTGTAATAATAAATAACCAATTAACAAATTGAATATAAAACCATTATAATTCTAGTCTCAAATGAGACTCACTCTTTTCAAAAAATGTCGTGAATTATTGTTATTGATATATTGGTAGTCGATGTCGTTGCATTTGTATATCTCCAGAGCTACCAATCAAATTGTGTCACCATACAGAGAAAGGTGAGATTTTAAGCTTCATTTAACAAAAAAATAAAAATAAAAATTCGGGAAGCTGAAAAAAAAGTTACAGCTGTTCAAAAATTAGTGAAAATATTGAAGAAATTCGCTACGTGTTTTGTGTAAAAAAGGGAATAATGCCACGCTTGGTGATTTGGTAAATAAGTTGATTAGAAATCAGAAAAGATTTTTCGACTACCCAATATTTTTGTACGATCGTGTAAAATATTTATTTTCTCTTAACAAACCGAATCGATTTTCTCATATGTAGTAAGATTATGTCCTCTATCATTAGATATTACTAATAAAAAAATCAGTGTACCAAAAAACAATTACAAACAATTTTCTTCAACAAATTCAATTGAAGGCAATTTTTCAATAGGATGAAATTACTTCTTATTTATTGAAAAACCATAAGCTAAAAGAAAAACATGAAAACTTTCAATGGATCAAAAGTTACCCGCTTTTTCCCTTTGACGCTGCAGGAGACGATTCAGTTGGTTCACCGGGTATGTGATTCAACCGAATGTCTCGATTTTTGATAACTGCACTTGATGCTTCAGCACGATGTGAAATCATATGCTTCCGCAAACTGCGATTACTTTTTAGCCATTTATGACAAAGTGTACATTCAACTTCCGGACGTGGTTCGGTATTGTGTATATTATCCATATGATATTGCAAGTTTGCGGCATTTCTTAAACGCTTTCCACATATTTCACAAACTGATTCAAATTCATTACGATGAACAGCTTTTTCGTGTTGTTCCAAAATCCAGACACGTGAAAATCTGAAATTTTGTAAATAATGAAATTGAATGAATTACAGTAACGACATTCTTAATAAAAGTAGTTACGTACGCCTTATCACAGATATTGCAAATGTGGTCCTTGGGCATGTGTCGCGTTTTTATGTGGGTATCTAGTATGTATTTCTTAGAAAACTTTTTTGGACAAAGTTTACAAGCAAATTGCAGATTTTCTTCAGCCGGGTGCAATGAGTGCATATGATGTGCGTAATTTTTGCGGCTTATTAGTTGTTTATTGCAAATGCAGCATCTGCGAATATATTAAAAAACAAAACCAAATAAATCAAAATTTTACTTTTAAGAGCAAAAAATACTTGAAGAAGTCCGGATTCTTATGCAACTGAATATGATCTGCATATAAAGAACGTTTATTAAAACGCAGATTACAACAAATCATATATCCGGCGCATTGGTGTTTTTGTCGAAAGTGAGTTTTAAGTTCCTTAAAGTCCTTCAATTGTTCCGCACAAATACAACAGTTCAACTGTGTGTTTTCTGCTATAAACTTATCAGCTTCTCGGATAGCTTTGTTTTGGGAACTTTCGATTTTTATTTCTTTGGTGGCACTTGAACTCGTCTTTGAAATCGTTTTGTTCCTTTTAGTGTATTTGCGTTTCTGTTGACTATTTGATGCAATATCCTCAATTTCAATTTCATTTTCTCTTGAAAGAATATCTAAAATAGGAAAGCATGCATTATTATATTACATTTGAATGAATAAAGGAAACTTATTTTGAATATGAACATGGCTTATGTACCAAGGGAATCTGATGTGGGCCCAAAAACATCACATTCAACAGTCGCCTCATTTTCTTCCTCAGTTTTTGCAGCTACAAATTCGGTTTCAACTCCAAATGTGTCTGTATTTTCAAAACACATAACTATTTCAGGTTCACACAAACCAGTCTCTATTTTTTCATTAGTTGGATTTTTTTCTTCGTAAGCGAAACCCTCTGTCTCCACATCTTCGATATCACGTTTTATTTCCGTAAAATGCAAATGGTTATTCAATGTTATCTGCTTCTCTTCAATACTCAACCAATATTTATGGAACTTCGATAGGTAATCCCAACATACCAAGCATATTATATTAGATACTGCATCATCGTATCGAATCTAAAATTGAGTGGAGCAGTACGGAGTTTAATCTTAACAGTATATCAAAAAAATCGTACCTCAACTTGGAAATGTTTAGCCACTACTTTCAATATGTCATTATCTATCATTTCTCCGGTTTCGTTATAAATTTTTAATATTTCATTTGACTCAATTAAACACAGTCGGCAAATCATTTTACTAGCCGATAAAAATTTTTCAATTTACATATGTTTTGTTTACACTTTGTTATCAGAAATTGAATTTAGATTGTAATGAGCTGAACACATAGAGCGCAAGCGCCATCTGTCAAATATTAAAATACACACGTTCTTAAGGATACAGATATTTAGACAGCTCCATGACTACACGACTGCAGGCTCTCAGTTGTCGCTCTCGCTAACTTGAAAATATTTTCAAATTTCCCGACGACAGTAGAGAGGAGTGGTGCCGCTAATATGTAAAATGTAAAATTATTCAAAGCTCTAACAAACCTGACATTATTTTACAAATAAAAGAATAAAATAGCTTTGTTATATCATTTGTAATAACAATTGGTAATTTAAAACCAAAATATTTATCTATTTACTTATTTTTTGTATAAAAAATTTCACTTTGAACAAAATATTAAAATCTCATTGAAGTGAAAGGTATTAGTATGACAACAACGGAATTCTGTACATACAAAATGGACAACTGTGTAGTTTTGTGTACATCCTGGCCATTGTTTTGTCGCTACCTTCTTACAAATGTTCATGTAGTAGGATTCACCACACCTTTTACAGTTCACTGTCGTGCTGCCATGTCGTATCGCTTTCAATGTGTTCGAAGCGTAAGCTTCTTCTTCTTTAAAATCCATTCAATATGTAGTAATAGTGTAAATTCACCTATTATGGTCATGTTATTGTTAGCTTGATCCCGTCTATAAAATTCAATTATACTTATAAATAAAAATTAGAATTTATTCAAAGCATATGCACCAATAATTAATTAAAAAGTTGTTAAAATAATTCGTAGAAATCTTAATAATTTATTGACTCTTCAAATTTGTTCTCCATCAGGTGGTAAAATATTTAACAAGCTTTTGGTAATCTCGCTTGGTTGCGACCGTTTACGAACCCACTCATTTGAATGATTATTGACCTTATGTTTGTGCATATTGCCATGAGACCTAAACGTCTTTGGACAAAAGGAACAGGTATACAAATGGGTTCCAGTATGTGTAGTTTCATGTTCCTAAAAATGGGGAAAGCGATATTTAACATATAAATATATGTACATATATATGTATACATTGTTTTGTTTTTGATCTGAATATACTTTTACCCTCAATGCGCGGGGATTTTTAAATTCTTTATTGCACATTGTGCATGTAAACACTTTATCCGAGTGATGATATCGGATATGAGCAGAAAGCGCATGACGTGTATTTTTTTCCATACCACACTGAGGACACTTGAACTCTTGTCCGGACGCTTGGTCTCGATGTATGATCATGTGTTTTTTTACACAGCGTGCATTTTTCAACCACTTAAGACAGATTTTACATTGTTCTTCTGGACGAGGTTCCGTATTATGAATGGCTTCCATGTGAGACAAAAGATTTTGGGCGGTTTTAAGACACTTGCCGCAAACTTCACAAACAGAGTCGTATTCATTTAAATGTACTGCTTTTTCATGCTGTTTTAAAACTGCAGAATTTATGAATCTTAAAAAAAAATTATAACATCAAGAATTGATTGTAAAATCATAATAAAATGTATCACCCTTTATTGCAGGTTTTGCAGATATAATTTCGCTCTGTAGTATGGCTAGACTTTATGTGATAGTCTAAAATGTACTGCTTAGCAAACTTTCTGGGGCATAATTTACAGGGATACAGTAAACTTTCTGCGTCTGGATGTATAGTGTCCATATGATTTTGGTAGTTATTTCTGCTTGCTAATTGTTTATTACAGAGTGTACATCTATATAAAGGTTTTGTTCATTAATACGTAAAGTTTATTAACGTCGTTAAAATTTTATTTGAATGAAGTATGCAAAACTTACTTGAAAAAATCTGGGTCTTTATGAAGTTTCAGATGGTCCACATATAATGTCCGTTTTCTATACCGATTATTACAACAAGGTATATAGCCTACACACTGATGTTCTTGCCGAAAATGTTTCTTTAAATCTGTGAAATCTTTAAGTGATGCAGCACATAAGCAACAAGATAATTGTGTGTTCTCTGCTATGAATTCGTCTAATTCCCGTATCAAAGTTTTTGTATTATGTTTTTTAACGACTTTGCCTTCTATTTTTAAATTATCCTTTTCAATATTAACATCAGATTTTATTTTTCCCTTTCTTTTCTTTGAACGAGTTTTATCAATACTTTCTTTTTCTAGTTTTTTCTGTTTGGTGCCTCTTTTTGTGTATTTCCGCTTTTTAGTAGACCTTAATTCCATTACATTTTCTTCTGAAACTAACGGGCAAATTTAATGATCGTGAAAGAATTTTTTTATAATCATAGTTACCTTCATCTGTATATGAAGGTATAGGAGAAGGCAATGAGTCTGGATCGCTTGATAGAACATCATCCTTCATTTCAACAGCATTAAATTCCAATCCATCTGTATATATCATCGGATGTACAACCAAATCTATCTCTGGTTCTCGTAATTCATTATTTTTCGTGTCAATAGGAGATTTTACATCGGCACTGCCGAGTTCCAGTTGAAAATCATCCACATCTTGTTTTATTTGCGTGCACACTATATGTGTTTGCAATGTTTTCTGTTTTTCATCTATTTTTAACCAAAATCTGTGGAAAGCCGAAGTACATTCCCAACACTCTGCACAAATCTTGTTGGAAATAATATCACTTGGCTGTACCTGTTATTGATTGGATGTTTTAATGGTGCCGAAAGCATATTCATATTTAAGGCTTACCTCGAAATGAAAGTATTTAGCAATAATTTTTGCAACTTCAGTTTCTGCATTGTCGGAGAATATATCAAAACTATCATGTGAAACTTCCAAACAGAGACGACAAACCATTTTTGTCGAATCAAAATACTGCTAAGTTCGATTTAAGTCCGTCTTTTTATTATTTATATTCTTCCTCTTCTTTGAAACGCAATTTAATTCACGGTAGTATTTCATATTGAATACCTAATTCGCTTCTTGTTAACGTTGCCAGACTATCAAAACAAATCGTACTAGTTATTTTGTATTTACTATTCAATCATTTGGTAACTAATTCAAAACGGAGGAGTCCAATAACGGTTACGCAACAATCACTAAATAATGAATATTAGGTGCAGTTTAATGAGTAACAATAGTCTTATTTCTAATTTAAATTCTTGGTCACAAATTTATAATACTGTATCTTTAAGACTGTGGTTCACTAAATGGTAATAAAGTCAGATACCCAGAAGGCATATCATTCGCTTGAGTAGAGTGTTGTGGCAACTTTTCATCCGATTTTTGATGTACGTTCTCATTACATTTTTCATGTACTGATTCATCTGAATGATTAGCCATATGTTTGCGCATATTACGGATCGACCTAAACTTCTTTGCACAAATTGAACATGTGTAGAGGTGTATTCCAGCATGCCTGGCCTCATGCTCCTAAAATTAATCGAAATAATATAACGGAAGCTTTAACATTTAGTTAGTAGATTGCAATTACTCTCAATGCGATCGGCAGTTTGAACTCTTTGCTGCATACTGGACATTTAAAACTTCGGTCCGAATGATGGTAACGTATATGTGCCGCCAGTGAATGTCTGGAGTATTTAATGGCATTGCATTTAGTACACGGGTATTCCCTACCTAACGGTTCTTCGCTGTGAGCTATGATATGTTTCTTTAGTGTATACGCATTTTTCAGCCACTTTTGGCATATATGGCATTGAGCTCTTGTACGTGGTTCTGCGCTATGAATAGAGTCTACATGACGCAAAAGATTGTGAGCAGCTTTAAAGCATTTTCCACAAATCTCGCAAACAGATTCATATTCATTCAGGTGAATGTTCCTTTCATGTTTTTTCAAAACTCCAGCACTGACGAATCTTTATATTATAACACAAAATATTAAAAAAAATTCATATTAACAATATAATTTTTGGTAGACATTACCCTTTGTTGCATATTTTACATATGAAATCGCGTGTAGTCGTATGTTTAGAACGCATATGATAATCCAAAAGATATTGTTTAACGAATTTTCTAGGGCACAGTTTACAAAAGAATTGTAAGTCTTCAGTATCAGGATGTTTTGAATCCATATGATTTTGATAAGTATTCCGGCTTGCCAACTTCTTATTGCATATATGGCACCTATAACAGCATACATATTAGTACGTTAAAAATATCAGTCACTTTTATAAATAAAGTGAATACTTACTTCAAAAAGTCTGGATCCCTATGCATTTTTAGATGGTCTACCCAAAGAGATCGTTTCAAAAAACGACTATTGCAACAAGTCATATATCCTTCGCATTTATGTTGGTCACGGAAATGTTTTCTTAACTGAAGGAAGTCTGTAAGTGGTTGCTTGCACAAAGAACAACTCAATTCCGAATTTTGTGCTATATACTCATCCATCTCAGCAATCAAAGCCAGTTTGGCCATACGTCGACTTGCGGCTTCTTCGTCATTTGCAGGATCTTTTGACAAATTATCATCGCTTTTTGATTTTAATGACTTTTTCTTATATTCGCGCTTGGGTCTGTTATCAAGATCCTTTATATTCTTTTTCGTCTTAACACCTTAATATAGAGAATATTAAAATTAAATAATTAGAAATACATAAATAATAACTCACAATTATAAGTCGGTTTCGTTTTTACTGTAGGTAATGATCCTTGATCGGATAATACGTCGTTATATTTGTCTCCATCATCGAATCCCGTTTCATCTTCGCAATCGTTATCCAAATCAGCAGCATCGAATTCAACTTCATTATCGCAAACGTCTGGTTGTAAAACAGCCAAATCTATTTGCGGTTCTCTCAAACCAATTTCCTTACAGTCAATAGATGAATTAATATGGACCGAGGGAAATTCTTCCGTCTCAATATCTTCTATGGGATGTTTCGTTTCTATGCCTTCTAAATGGATTTGCAAAGTCTTCTGTTTTTCATCAATATTTACCCAAAACTTGTGGAAATCGTCAATATGCTTCCAACACTCGCAACAAATTTCGTTAGAAATTGTTTCGTGGTATTGAATCTTAAATTAATTGTTATCAATGATTTACAAACAGAAACATATGACATATGCACAAATGAGTTAAAAACACAAATAAACGAAAATATGATTTACCTCAATGCAAAAATATCTTTTTATCACTTTTGCGACATCACTTTCACCATTATCAGACCATAGTTCTATACCGTTAGTTATTCCCAATAAACATAAACGACAAATCATTTTTCTAAACAAATAAGTAAACAAACACCAAAAGATGTATTCCTATTGGTTATAAGGAAGACGATAATTTCCACTTATTCGATTTTTCGATTAACCGATATACATGTATTCCGTTTGCAGCATATCGAATTTTAACGAGATGTTATTAATGCCACAAAAAACATTGCAAATAAAAGGTATAAAGTGTTTTTATAATACTTAGAAAAGGAACAACTTTTTAATTTATAATAAGTTTTATTGTTAACATAAAATATTTCATTCCCCCTTATACAAATTAATGAATCGATAACCATTTGCTCGTTTAAATATACGCAATCATATGTTGTTGCTGTTGTCAAGACTATTCTAGGTAAACAAAACGTTGCGAACTGTCCGGCTAACATATATAAACAAAAAGGAATAAATGCAAGCACAACGGATTATTATAATACACCCCGGATCGCTCTATGTGAGAATAGGAAGAGCCTCTGATCTTAATCCTATCACTCTTTTACATGCAGTAGCGTACCGAAAGCGCGAATCGGCATCTGCTCAAGAACATAAAGATGAGTTACTCCCACACGTGCAAGGTTCAGCCGAAACTCTCACAGAATTTGAGGAACAAAGGCTACAAGTTTCCCATTCTATACAATCATATGCACCACTTCAAGAAACTTACGAACGCAGTGCTAAACGGCTGAGAGTTGCTACTCCACCGCAACAAATCGCTACTTTCAACAGACGAAGTGTTCCAGAGGACCTTCCAATAATAGACGACAACAACTGCAACGAAAAAAGTGAAAATATAGTTGGACGTGAGAGGCTATTTGACAAAGATATTTTAGCGCTAAACGAAAAAGATGCAATTGCTTATAACGTCCATTTTCCAATAAGACGCGGTGAACTAAATTTGCATAAAGGTGTGGGTGGTTCTATGGCAGCAATCATATCTAGCATGGAAATAATTTGGTTGTATGCATTAAAAAATCATTTAAATATTATGGCAGATGCATTACCACATTATAGTGCTGTTTTGGTTGTATCGGATGTCTATAATCGAAGTCATCTACGAGAATTGACAACATTATTATTACAACGTTTGAGATTTCGTTCATGTTTTTTATTACAAGATCATGTTGCATCTACTTTTGGGGCTGGACTAAGTTATGCTTGTGTTGTTGATATTGGGGATCAAAAATGTTCAATATCTTGTGTGGAGGATGGTATTAGTCACCCAGAAACTCGTGTACGACTTTCTTATGGTGGTGGCGATGTGACACAAGTGTTTTTAAACCTTCTACGCAAGTGCAGCTTTCCTTACAGAGAATGTGATGTAAAAAAAGGTTATGCAGATGCAGCATTAATAATGCATTTGAAAGAACGTTTTTGTCATCTTACCTTAGATGTTTGTGGAGCGCAAGAACGTTGTTTTGAGGTAATGGAAAATTATATAATAATTCTTCTTAATATCAATTCTGTTATATTTGTAGGTAAAAAAAGGAAATAAACGATTGCGATACACTCTTCAAATAGGTGACGAATGTGTTGTAGCGCCACTATGCCTTTTTCATACAGAACTACTTAATATTACTGGCAAAACGAAGCAAGCTAAAGTTCAACTGCGAAGTAGTCAACAACCGGATCCGGAAGATTGCTTTGATGCCGAATACATAAGGGAAACAGGTCGTCGAAATGGAGTACGAGATCAATTACTTGAAGGGGCGATACCAGTAACAGGCGAAGTGACTGAAGATGATTTAGTAGTAGACGATGTGGTTGAACGTGACGCCAATAGTAAAACTAGTGATAAAGATGAACTTTTGTATGTCGTAAACGGGCAGATTATGCCAATTGATCAAGCTATAGTTCGAAGTATTGAACGTTGTTCAACGGAAGAGATTAAGCGCAAAATGTATAGCTGTATATTGCTTGTGGGAGGCAGCACGAAATTTACAGGTTTCTCAAAATGGCTGGAACAACGTGTTATGCTTCAATTAGCGGCCACGTCAACGTCATACTCTGCATTTGAAGTAAATGCATTCACCAAAGAAATGGACGCTGGTATGATAGCTTGGAAGGGTGCGGCTATAATGTCATGTTTGGAGAGTGCGCCTGAGCTATGGATATATTCTAGTGAATGGGAAAAATATGGTTTGCGAATATTACGTGAAAAAGCACCGTTTATTTGGTAATTGGTATTAATTTTTGTACAATGAAAGTTAAACGCCCTAAACTAAAAAATTAACAAGTGACTCAGTTGGAAAAATCCACTGTTTGTAGTAATGTAAAAATACAAATAAAATTCGAAGACATTTATACACTTTAAAATGATTATTACTATTTACAAATTTAGTACTGCATTACTACAACAAATAATATCAGTGTAATAAATGTCGGTACATTACAAATTCATTTAAGATCCTTGGGAGTGCTGGAACCCATATAGTGATATAAGTCTTGCAGTGTCGACTGAACTAATTTAGCCTTTATAGTATCACGTTTCAACCGCTTGTAGGCTTCGTACCGATGACAACCCCCAAAGCTGTAAAAATAATCACCACCCTCAGAACCCTTAATCCAGAGCACATCTATTGGTGGGACATCGTCTTCTGTGACTTCATTCTACTTACAAAAAACATAAGAAAGTATATAAATCATATCATAAAGATTTAAATTATATTGTCAGCATACCTTTATAGTGTTCATAAGAGATTGAACCTTTTCTTCGTCCAACACCGGAGGAATTGGTCTATGTATGACACTCATGGGTACCATATGTACTTCTGTTATTGCTGCGGAATGCACACTTTTACTGCTCATGTTGCACGACATTTTTTCACCAAATCTTCCTTCAATGCAATTTTATTAAGTACTTTAGGTTAGTGAAATGAGTTGTGAAATTGCAAACAGTAACTCTATTTATTATTAGTATGCTTGTTAATATATTAAAATACAAATAATATTTTATATTTTTACCTTGTTTATGAAACGTTTTAATTTTGACCAGAGAGTTTTTACGTGTAATCATACGTAAAGCTATAATACTAATGAATGACATTGTACGAAGTTGTGCATAAACGTTACCATAAATAATTTACTACTACTTAGCACATGAGTTGGTAAATAATACAACAACTACATACATATGTTCGATGAAAACAAATAACATATTTTATGAAACTGTGGACTGCATTGCATTTAAGTAAATGATTTCTGGGGGCAAATTGATGTATAATTTTGAAAACACATACACATAGTATGTACGTGGTTTTGCTGGTGAAACTGATGGCGATTTTTTGCTTTAAATACCATTAATCGTAAAGAACAAAGAAATTTAAATTTAGAATCAGAGATAAAATGCAAGAAAATAAATAAAAACCTATAAGATTATTAACAGGAATAAAGAAACAGTTTAAAGTTCAAATTATTAAGTGATTTAATAATTCTAAAGGAACGGACAAATTTCGTGGCCTTTAAGAATCAATTTAATTTAATCTTCCTTTTAATGCCGGTATTCTGGTAAAACTATTTTCAAATAGTTTGCATAAGTACTGGATATTATTATTTATAGTCTTTACAAATTTTAATATTTTTTAATAGAATACGATTAAATCAGGGATTAAAACAACGACATTTTTGACTCATCCGCTGCTGATTGGAAATGGGATATTTCATTGGGGGTGAAATTTTTAATCCTTTTAAAAATAATAGTGTTCTGCCCGAATATATTATTTCGACGCATGCTTTATATATATATGTATACAAAGATTTATTTTATAACTTTACCACAAAGCTAAGATTTTTCCATTTAATTGCAAATTTATAAAAAAAAACTCAAAATTTTAAGCCTTGGCAACCATGTTTATGAGTTGTCAAACAAAGTAAAGAAAAGAAGATTATACGAATGGTGGTTGGTACGAGAATAGTAGAAAAAATTATCGGAAAATAATTAAAACGAGATACATTTGTGAAAATAGGAGTATATAATTGTATATATTTCATTTTTTAATTACTGTGGGAGCTAAAGATGAGTGTTTTACCATATCAACCAACAAGCGATGAGGATATCTTTCGCCTATGCACAAAAGAATGCGGGATCATCACAGCCACAGAGGATCAGCAATACTTTGCATTAAGCTGTATGTTTTGTCCGACCAAATTTCTGTATTTCGACGCTTTTATTGGACATATGCAAACAGATCATGGACCACAAACAATGGGCCAAAAGGGACTGTTTGGTGATATGCTGGGGTAAGGCAATTACAACGACTTTTGTAGCCAATATAATCAATGTAAATTGGCGTAATGTTAGACAAGTTTTTAGTAGGTGTACAGCGTATAAAAAAAATGGTTAGATATTTTCTTATTTTCCATTGTTAGTTGTAACACTTATTGAATGTAAAGGAAAACTTTTATGTTACAGTGCCAAATAATGTTTAATTGTACTATTATATTTTAAACAGACTCGGTTATAATGGCTCCTATAGTGAAAATGATAGCGGCCATGGTGGCGTTGCCGCAGAAGATCTTACCGACACCGATCCCTCGCTTTTAGTACCACAAACAGTTATGATTAAAGAGGAAGTAGGAGATGTTAGTATAATAAATATTCTTAAGTACTTATAAAAATGATAATAACTTTGGAATCTTCACAGGACGCATTAGAACCACCAAAACATGATGACTCCATAATTACAGGATTATCAACAGAAAATGAATTAGCAGACACGGTGAATTCTATGTACCCAGTCAAACAGGAGCATTCAGAGCCGGAAATTGCAATGGAAGGGGACGGTGAGAGCTATATGCCTGATAACTACGGAAATTATGAAGATTTCACTAATAATGGTGATGAAGATGATCACAATTATCAAGAAGATGATGAGAATAATTATGATGATTTAGTTGAACAATCGTTATTGGGCGGAAACCATGAAATGGTATATTGTATCATAATGCATATATTTAATATTCTAAAGTTTTTTGTATTATAGGAATCAGAATTAACTATGCATATAAAAGACCGCAAAATGATTCAATTTCTTATCGACGCTTATCGGCGCAACACATTTCTTTGGGATCATCGACATCCACAATTTCGTGATCGTTCTAAAAGACAGCACTTTCTCGATTGGATTGTAATGGAATTTAAGCGGCGATTTAACCTATCTTTGGCAAAGGATGCAGTTACCCGAAAGTGGGACAATTTAAGAACTGTATATAAAAGGGAATGCAATCGAATGTCTTTGGAAAACACCAACATCAGTACACTCTGGTACTTTAAGGATTTACATTTTCTTAATCGGTTTTATGGTGGAAATCAAAAGATGACTGAGGCCGTCGTGAAGGTATTTTATACCTATTTAAAGATAACCAATTTTGAAATATTTGTTCTGATATTCTGACATCAGAAGAATGCCAATTTATTTTACCCTGGGTATTTTATGTTAAATTTACTAAGAAGTTTTTAACATTCAGAAGGAAACGCCGAGACATATATATACGCCATGCCCTTTGTTGTTGTAGCGGCAGAATTATGCCAAGCTGACACTCTTGGCCATATAAAAATCCGGGTCCGTTCTGGTTATGTGGACCCGGCTACCGTGGGAACGGTACCCATGTCCGTCTGTCTGTCTGCCTGTATATACGCAAACTAATCGCTTTCGCTCGGAAATTTTACATACGTCCTTTTCTCTCCAAGAAGCTGCTCATAGCATATACTGTCGTGCAAACTGAAGGAGCAGAATAAAGGTCTTTTTGTTTTCTTGTTCTAGTTATATTTTAAGGATAAAAAAATAAGAAATTCACACCATAAGTTTTGTAACTACAACAACTCTATTAAATAACATTTCAGGAAACAGTATACCGACGTCGGTCCTCCGCACTTTGGAATGATGTCTCTACTATGAAACTTTTATCAATGGTTGAACAATATCCATGTTTTTATAATAAGTACAACATAGACTATCGTAGCAAAGAAAAACGAGGAGAAGCACTACAGCAAATGGCGGCAGAACTGCAAAAGATGATTGAGGTCAGCACTATACAAATATCAAAGCGTATTTCTCAATTGCGTTTTGATTACTCCAAACAAAAACAAGAACGTTTGCTCTGCGAGCAAAACAATAAAGTGTTTATGCCAACTTACAGTTACTACGATAAAATGCAGTTTATGGATGCAGATATTGCACCATTTAAATGTGAATTTTGTCCTGTTATTGTGCAGTCACCACGAGAACTAGAAACGCATCTCAATACGCATCAGCCAGAGGGTACTTACGCATGTAATATCTGTCCTGTTAGCTTTTTAGACGTTGATCAGTTGAACCAGCATAAACAAATACACACACCCACAAGTAAGGAGGTAAAATACTGGTGCGACTTATGCACAGCTAGTTTTCGAACTAAGGAAGTGTACGATGAACACATGCGTCGACATAACGATGAACTCTTACTACCTTCATTAGCCAATATCCCGCATACAGGCAGTGACATGGGTATGGCGGAAAATGAAAATCCTCTACTGCACATGGATAATTCAGAGTACGATGACGGCTATTCGTGTGACATATGTGGCAAATCTTTTACCAATATGGTGTATCTCAATGCGCATCGTGCACAGCATACCAGTCCCAGTGAGCGTCCATTCCGTTGTGATTACTCTCATTGCGGTCGTTTATTTCCCACGCGACAATCTATGCTAGAACATGCTAGGCAGCACTATAGCGATGAAGAATTCAAATGCGACATATGTGGCAAAACCTTCAAATCACTTAAAAATCTGCAGAATCACAAACAAATACACGACGCTATCAAACGATATGTGTGTAAGATTTGTGGCTCGGCGTTTGCGCAAGCAGCCGGCTTGTATTTGCACAAGCGTCGACATAATCGGCCAAACTCACGCATACGTCAAGGTTACTGATCCACTTATATAAACCTATAAAAGGTATTGCAGGCAGCACTTAAATATAGCATAGGTTAAGCATATAGAAAAACATCTATAGTAATATTAACACGTAAATTGCTATGCGCGTTATACTTATAGTAATAACTGCATAAAATAAATAATTTTAGATTTTCAAGTAATTACACTTGAGTTAATGCAATACGGTCTAAACGCAGTAGAAGTCATTACGTTTTTAAGACTAATTTTTAATTTTAACTAATTTTATTTTTTATTTGTTACACAGTTACAATAAAAGAGATTTTTTATAACTAGTACTGCATATACGTATGCAAAACTATTTATGCGTACGCTGAAACAATTCACAAGTATTAATACACAAATTTATAATAATTAATAATGTAAATGGGCACACATAACGGTGCAAGAAAATTATTTTCCATTAATTACTCTAGATTGGTTATAACATAGGAATGTACTTAGAAATTGTATAATATAAAATTTAACCTTAAGAAGAATTAAACGTAATTAATATTAAAAATAATCATATATCAATCGAATTTATGCTTTTAATTTTACTTGGTGTTGGTATAGATAACTTAGTTTAATAATACACTAACCAATGCGAGAAACTTCACTGTTTTATGATTGTTAACGTGGTATGTTTCGAAGGACCTAAGCACAAAATTTAGAATATTTATTTTAACAAAATTACAAATTCCAATTTCTTGGTTAATTAAAGTCTTCTCAATGTTTCCTATTGTTTTTAAGTCATTTATATTTTATGAATACAAGCATATTTATGTACTCCTACTTTAGTCTGTTACGGGTCTCAGCAATAATTTAAAATATTTCAATATAAAAACAACGTACATACATATATTTGTTTCAATAGAAAGCCATTGTGGTATGTGGCTTTGAAGATGGTGCGTATGTCAGAGACATAAAAAATTACAATTTTAATTTTTTCCCAAATAAAAAGTAAAACACAGCATCATTAAAGAATGTTTCGACTTGACGGGAATTAAAAAAAAAATTAACTTTAAAAGTAGTAGTTTGTGTTGATCTGACAGAAAAAAATAATAATTGTGTCATTAAATGATTTACTGCCTGATCGAAGTGTACAAAATGGCGGCCTCAGGAAATTATTTTCAAATTTTCGGGGAAAACTCAAGGATTCGTTGTTTATAAAAAATAGAAATTAAAAACAAAAAATTCGATTTGGCACTAGTTTTTCATGTTTTCTAAAAATTGTATAAATTTTATATAATTTTCAATGAAATCTACTGAGCAGTTTTCGAGCTACAGTGGTCACCAGTTCAAAAAGCATGTAGTTTTGAGAAAGCCGCGTTTGAAGTTTTACCGAACGTTCAAGAACGCACGAGAAGTCTTTGCTAATTTTCAAATATATTGTTGGAAAATATTACTAAGTTATTATAACTTAATACAATGCAAAAAATCGCTTTTTGAATATTCTGACTGCCACTAATTCCTTAAACCGATTTTGGTACGAGTATATCACATACAAACTGTGTTAAAAAAACAATCATAACTCATAAAAATTTCGGAATAAATTTTTTCAATATATCGCATACTAACTACAAAAGAGTCACAGTTCATACGCGAACTAAATACAAAAGAATCACAACTCAAACATTTAAAAAATAAATTTTTCAATATACATACTTATGTACATATCAACATTGTCATCACTATCTTACCTAATTGGGAAATCACAGTTAAATCTACTATTTTGTTAATTGCGTCCTCTGTCTTCTGAGCAGTTTACTTTTGTAGTTAGTATGCGATGTGTGTACTATATATATTCGGTAGGTTTCAAAACCTAACTGTTGGATTGATAATTATTTATTTCCAATTTAAAAATTATATATTCTTACTTACATATATATGTATATTCACGCAAAATGTTGTTCACAGGGAAAATACATATGTATATATAAATATATATATTTTTATAATCTTTCAGATTGGCTGGCAAGAAGGAATAATTCGACATATTTTATGGTAACTTCGAATATTTTTCAAATGTTTTTTTTTTTTTTTTATTTAAATATTCTCTACAACAGTTGAAACATAGGTCTATTGCGCAACTTTATATAAATTTAAATTTTAGTTAAAAAAAGAATTATAATTGAACTATTTTTTATATAATTTTCATCGTAAAATTTTACAATACAACAATAAAAAATTTCAAAATATGTTTACGTAAAGTTTACGTCTTCGTTCGTCAAATTCCCGATCACTTCGCAGATAGACTCAATAGGTTGTGGGCTTAAATTATGGTTGCAGCGAAATTAAGAAAATATATTATTAATTTGTTGGGAACATTTATAACGCAGATCATCAATTTATTCATAAAACAAGTAATCATTATATGCATACATCCCTGTAAATAGACACAAATGTTGCATATGTATATTTTTCATATTTTCGGAAATGACTTGCTTGTATAAATAAAAAAAACTTACAATTGAAAAATTTTATAATAAATATAAACACATATACCTTTAAACCACATATAATATTAATAAATAATTTAACTTAAGTAGATTTCGGAAAAAATTGCTTGTATAAATAAAATCATATAATCAAAAATGTAATAATGAATATAAACACATATAACTTTAAACCACAAATTAATAAACAATATAACTTGAGTAAATTT